>JAWNNQ010000178.1:0-330000 GCA_035044765.1 Leucophenga montana
AATCAAATACAAATGCAAGCGCAGAACATTTTGATTTATGGCACGCATACAGACACAACTATGCTGCATGGCTGCAAATTGTTGCGTTAGAGCAGTACAGCTATGCACGCTGTTAAGATGCTGTTATTTAATTGAACAGTGCTGTTGTTTGAGTGTAACAGTTTACTGTTAGTTAACAGCAAACGGTAACAGTGCACATGTAATAAATGTTAAATATGTGTTAATGTATTAGTTTATTTATGTATGACTATGTATGTTATGTGCTAACTCAATAGCAAAGCACTCAATTGCACTCGCTTATATGCTGCGCATTCACTCGATTTGCTCTCTATCTATCTCTCTCTCTCTCTCTCTCTATCTTTCTTGTGCTATTATGTTTGCGCGCGTTCTCTTTGCGCGTTTTTCCAATTGGAAACATGCGCAGTGGCTCAATAGCAACAACAACAACAACATAATGTAGATATATAGATAAATATATATGATATATATATATATATATATATATATATATATATATATATATATATATATATATATATATATATATATATATATATATATATATATATATATATATATATATATATATATATATATATATATACTTATGTATATAAATGCCTGTGTGTGTATTATTTAATTTGCTGCTCTCCGCATTGGATTTTTTTAAAATCTTATTTGCAAAAATTTTCACTTGCTTATAATGCTCCACGTTGTTCGTTTTTGTTGTTGTTGTTGTTGTTGTTGTTGTTTAGGGTGTATTAGAATATTTCTGATTCTTTTTTACTTTAAATTAATATAAACAAAATATGCACATTAGGCTACCACATCTCTCTCGGCAAGCTGTTCTTTTTTGTTGCCCGAACCCGTTTAGTGACTTGGGCGCTAGAAATTCGAATGCAACAAAATCACATTATTCTGCCTTCTCACTTTAAATGCAATGCATGATTTAAACTCTTCATTTGCAGTAAGTCTAAGGCTAAGGGCTTCCATAATGCTTATGTTGAAATTTTTATTGCAGAGTTTTGTTTTCTGCATTATCTGCTACAGTTAGTATCGCGTGGCCGCGTTTTGCGGTTTTGCGTTTTTGAACGGGCGAAAATTTGATTTTGTAAAATGTACTCCACAGAGCTCAATGCTATTTCTTTTATCATACATTTTTGGTCTATAAAGGTTCCCAGAGGTGATAGTTTGATCTATAATAAAACGCTGGCGCTACTCTATGACATGCTGGTACCAGAGTACCAGATGCAGAGCATTGGTTTCATTCCATGGCTGCGCTTTTTCGCTGTGATTGTCGAGGACCCGCCATTCACACTTTACGTTTGAGACTGTCGCCATAATAGCGTTATGACCGTATATTGTTTGCAAGCTATCTAAAGCGCTATATGTCCTGTGCGATATTTTCGATATTTATTTTCGTTCGCATTAGCTTTTGATGATGAAATTTTCGGCCTTCTACGGTTGCGAAAACCGGCATCTAGATACTTTGAAATCTTTTCGAATTTTCGAAGCATTTCGGCTTATTTTCAGTGGATTGTGTCGAATGCTCTTTTAAAAAGAAGTTGGATCAAACGAAATGGCGAGTTAAACTATAAAATGACTGCACAATAACGTTTCTCAGGGTATTAATATGATCAGCGTGGCATAGATTTTTCGGAATTCTATATGTTTCCGACCCAGTGTTAGCATGCTTAATGTTATGATCTGTTGTATCGAATTAAGTAATTCTCCTTCAACTGCTTCATTATCTTGGTGCGCTCTGCACAATCTGCAAACGAAATACTTATTGTGCATGCTTCCTGGGTGAGGAGAAAAACTGCATTCATTAGATTTGTTGATGCTTTGTAGAGCTTTGTGGTATAAAAACAGGAACTCGACCTTTTTACTAATTAACATTAAGAAATTCTTCAATACTTGGCTTACAGATGAGCTTCGCTTCAGTTTATAAAAAAAAAACCCCCATTTGCTTTTCATTTATACATTTTCAATGACCTTTTTGTAACTAAAAATGAAAGATTGACAAACTTGCAATGTTTTAACCAGTTTTTCTTTTTTACGCGAGCCACCAATGCACACAATTTTTGAATTTCGAATGGTTTTGGGTAAAAATTAGCGCTACTGAAACATCGAAACTACTTCTTGTAGACAGCTTTTGATAGATTTCGGTAGCAGTTTTTAGCAAGTGACCCTTACTTCGCCTAAATTTTCACATATTTTACACATTACACATTACACATACTTCACAATATTTCTGTCTTAAATACTGATATTCTATGATAAGTCTTCTAGGAAGTACTAGCACAGGTGTTCAAATCTAGTTCCAGATAGTCCAGGGCCGTGCTATAGTACGTGCTAGTTACTTTTAACTCATCGCTGTTTTCTCAACTTATACTGAATTCGTTTGAGGTGACTAAAAATTTCGTGGCATAAATATAGATTAGGCAAAGAGCTGTGGTGTCTTCTAGCAGAGTTGTATTATCTTCTTTGTATATACTCAGTATAACTTGAGTTCTTCTGCAGTGTTACTTTGGCCGAGTCTACTTCACCGTGTTGCATGTGGCTAACCTGGTCCACTGCTTAATTGATTTTGGGTTTGAAGAGCGGCTTTCAGCTCAAAATGGGTTGCAGAACAGAGTTCTTATTCCTTCGCCAGTTTATCTGTTCTAAAGTTACGCTCTTTGTCGTTGTGCCATGAGAAGGATACTGTATTGCTCGACCATCACGTTTTTAGTTATATTTCATATGTAAGCCTGATCGTAGAATTCGATGGAACCGAAGTTCTTGTACCATTCACACGTATTTCTAAATCGTATAGCAACTATATAGCCCTTTGATATTTATATGAAGCGTCTGTCCATAAAAACCTTCCATTTTCATTTTACAGTGGCTACTAATGGTAATAAAAAAAGTTCTTTGCACAAAAGTTTTTCATACAAAAACTCAAAAAAGGGCGGTGAGTTCATATGGGGCCTACCCCAAATAGTGTACGTGGTATATCAATTTCATAAACTCAATCTGCTTATATATATGGATAAATACAATCTAAAAATCCAAGTTTTGTTGCTCTAGCTCTTATAGGCTCGAAGATCTGTTTTTTTTTTATGGACGGGCATAGCTATATCGGCTCAGCTCGCAATGCTGATCAAGAATATATACATACGTAAATTTGCCTGTTGCATAAATTCGCTCAAACTTTTTGTACCATTGTAAAGAGTATGAAAACGCAAGAAACTATCTCATCTACCCAATGCATTAGTTGTGTGAGAGCTGACTGCATAAAATTTGCTTGTGTGTTTGTGCTGTAAAAGAGCGTAAGAGAGCGCATGCCGCGTGAGAGTAAATGAGTGGGAGCTGCGATTCGCACATTGCCATGCCATGTTGCTCCATCGGCAACAACAACAACAACCACAACAAAAACGACAACATTTACTCATTCACTCAAAGTGCGGTGCGACATAAACTGTTGTTGTTGTGGTTGCTGTTGGGGAGCAGTCTTCTGATTCGTGTTGTTGTTGTTGTTGTTGTTGCTGTTTGTTCTTTCGTACATGCCTCGTGCGTTTGAGTGTTGATTTCGGCTTTTGCCGTTTACAATGTTCGTTCGTGTTTTTTTTTTTTATTGTTTTTGGTTTTTTTTTTGTTTCTCTTCTGTTACACACGACTCGAAGTTAGTTTGGAATATCTTTGGCGGATTTTCGCATTGCGCCAGGACGAACGGAACGGCGAACGACAACTGAACTCGAAACGAAACTCTTTCGCTATGCAGAGTCAAAAGCGCTTGAGTAAAATTTGTTGTTGCTGTTTGATTTCGTCTTCTTCTTCAATATAATCATCTTCTTTTGTTGCTTTTTAACGCAAAAACGCATACAGAGACAACAGTTAAAACAACAACTAACTTTACTACTACTCCAACAACAACAACAACAACAACAACAAAAACAACAACATCGTCGTCATCGTCGTCTGTTGTCTCGCTTTTCTCGCTTGGACTTGCACGAGAGTCGAGTCGAGTCAACGACGACGTCGACGCTGGAAAAGTTGTATTTACTGAGCAGAGGCAAAACACTTGAAAATATCCATAAAGGACACAAAACGCGGACTACGTCGACAACGGTTGATGTTGATGTTGATCCTGGTCGGAAAATCGTTCGCAAGATTTCGTCAAAAGTGTTGCCTATCTAGCCTAACTAGCTATTCACAGTGGTACAAAAGTGGCGTAGAGTAGAGTGGAGTCGAGTCGAGTCGAGTCGTGTCGAGTGGCATGGCGTGGAGTGAAATGGAGTAACGCTCAAAGGACAACTAATTCGCAGCTCAGGCAAAATATCCTGCCAGACAAGTCAGTTACTCGCTCGCACTGACTACGTTCGGCATACAATTGTTATAACTAAAAGAAAAGAAAAGAAAAGAAAAAAAACTGTGCTGCTCCAGTTAAAAAAAGGCAGCAAAAAAAAAAAATATACATAAATATAAATAAATAAAAAATTTTATTACCCAAAAAAAAAAAGGAAAAAATTTCTTGCGCAAAAGAGAAGCAAGATAATTTA
Organism: Leucophenga montana; assembly: GCA_035044765.1. Taxonomy (NCBI): domain Eukaryota; kingdom Metazoa; phylum Arthropoda; class Insecta; order Diptera; family Drosophilidae; genus Leucophenga; species Leucophenga montana. Next base: position 4,545 of record JAWNNQ010000178.1, read on the forward strand.
ACATATAAACAAACAATAAAAAAGTGCGTACATCATCTTTTTTTTTTTTTTGGTTGGTTGGTTGTTGTCTCTGTCACTCATCTTTTTCATATTCGTTACTCATACGTCGCCGTCGCATTCGCCGTCGCTGCCGCAGTCGACGTCGCTGCTGCCGCTAAATACGCCGCGTTGACAAGTGCGTTTTTCGTGCGTTTCGTTTTAAGTAATGGCGACGCTATCTCGCTGCTGCCACGCCTTGTACGCCCGCCCATAAGCGCAGCAGCAGCAGCGTATATGAGTGTGTGTGTGTGTTTGTGTGTGTTTGTGTGTGTCGCTCGTTTTGTCTTTTGTTATTGTTGTTGTTCTGCAGCGCTCGCGAATTTATTTAAAACAATAAAAATTCAAACAACAACAACAACAACAACAACAAAAATAATCAAAATGCAAATTTCATGAAAACTTAAATGCAACTTCTTTTTTAGTTAGCTGCGCTTTAAAATCAAGAAATAAATAATATGTTTTAATAACAATTAAAAAAAAAAACAAAACAAGAATAAAATAATTAAAATGTGCAATAAATAATTCAACAAATTCAAAAAAAAAAAAAAATTAAACAAATTAATTCTACATTTATGCATTTTTCTTGATGCATTTTCAAGTTCACATGCAGCCTTTTTGACTGCTTCAACCGAATTTGAAGTTTGCCGTCGGCATTTTGGCATTCTGGCATTCTGCTTGGGCAAAACTAAAGAAAATGTCTAGGATTTTGGATAGCTGATTTCAGTTCGCTCGAATTTTGCTGTTTTAGAAGGTGAGTGTAAAAATTAAAAAATAAACGATACTTAACTCAAACTTCGGCATAAGGTAGGCATTAAGAAATGCTATTTTAAAAGTCTTAAAACTCTTGAAGTTGAGGTATCTACATATTTCTTTAAATATCTTAACTCACCGCATAAAAAATTAAATAAAATACTTGTGTATTTATAAAGAAATACATTAAGCGTTTCTTGTTTAAAGTATTTTAAATCAACAAACGAAAATATATACCAGCTATGCACATATGTATAGATTGATTTTAAAACATGAATCTCTTGTCAAGAATTGAAGCTATGAATGTAGTATTATTTTGCATATGCTTGTATACGAATGTGCTTTTGATTAAAATATTCGCAGTATGAATTTCATGGAATAAAGACGTTCAATTATTTTTTTTAGAAAATACGCCAAAAATTCATTAATCTCAAACCTAATTTTTATAGCCCGTACATAACAAAATAAATTCCAACAGAGAATCTATTGACATAAGCTCAATTTATATAGCTTAATACGTGCAACACAACAAAATATTCAGAAAGTGGCAAAACTAATGTTGCCAACTCAAATCTGAGGTTTCAAACATAAAGTTTAGCATTTTTTAGCATAAACCTACAACATGCTTGGGAAGGTGAACGCGTTTTGGATGTATGTATAGAAATGCATATGATATACACGGTATGATCTAAAAGTAACCGTACTTTTTAATTATAATTCAATACAACGTTTGGAATGCTCAACCAATTTATCCATATACCTTTTTAAACTTGTTTTGTTTTGGCATATACAGGGTGTGTGTCTCAGGATATACGCCGGATTTGATATTTAACTAAACTTTTAACTTTTTGAAAATTTTTGAAACTTTTATTGAAACATAAGGCAGACTTCATGAGGTTATGTATGGAATAATAAATCGGGTAAATGCCCGCCTCGGCTTTGCTGGCATATACGCGCTCTTTTCGTGCAATTTTTCATAACCGTTTTGCATAAATGTTGCGATGTAATTTCTTCTTTCAATGCTTGACGTGTCGTGGGCTTATTCACATAAACCTGTGACTTGGAAAAACCCCAACGAAAAAAGTCCAGAGGCGTCAGATCACAAGATCTAGGCGTGTAATTCTGGTCACCAAAACGCGAGAGGACACGACCGGGAAATGACTGATGCAGTAATTGAAATGTTTCTCGTGCTGTATGGCATGTGGCACCGTCTTGTAGAAACCACATGTCCTCCACATCAATATTCAATTCAAGTTTCGTCCAAAAAAAAAAAACTGGTTAACATTTCACGTTAATGAACACCATTCACGGTTTGTGTTTGACCTGCCACATTTTCGAAGAAAAAGCCACACCACAAAGCCACATGGCAAATCCTGAGACACCCTATACTTTAGCACCTGTGTCTGCATGGCTGCTTGTATGGCTGGAATGTCATCGTAAAAAGCTACTTTCATTGCAGTTTTCATTTTTGGTGAGAGAAAATAAACGCACGGTAATAGATCAGGCGAATCGGAGAGTGGTCGATCTATTTTTTCATCCAAAATTCATTGATTTTTTTAGTCTTCTGAGGTGATGCATTATCATGCAATAAAAACAGCTGTTTTCCTTGGGAATATTCGGGCCTAACACGTAGAACTCTCTTGTAAATAATATTCTCCACTGACAGTTTGACCATCTGGAACAAACTCCTTGCGAACAATAACCGTGGAATCATAAAAAGTTATCAACATTTTCTTGATTCTTGACTTCTGAAAACGTAATTTTTTAGGTCTTGGCTCGTCTCTTGACTTCCATTCTGCAGATTGTCGCTTAGTTTCAGTATCATATTTATAACACCATGTTCCATCACCAGCTATAATCGAATTCAATCTGGGTCGAAGAAAATCTGTATCGCTTTCAGCTGTTGAAATGATGTCTTTGCGATGCTCTACACGAACGATTTTTTGATCATCATTTAACTGATGTGGAACAAAACGTGCGCACGCACACCTTTCTTTTAGCCAAATCTTCAGTTAATATTTTGAAGATTGTACAGTAAGATGAATTTAATACTTCTGCCAGCATTCTTGCAGTGAAATTTGCATCGATTGCGTTTATTTCACTTACTTTTTCTACTAACTGAGCACCGATTAGATGCTCAGGGTCTTGGGTATAGGTCTTGGTTCATCATTTAAATCATCATGACCGTTTTTAAATCGTGTAAACTTGAGTACGCCTCATACAATCATCATCATAATAGACTTTTTTTTTGACAATTCGTAAGTCTCAGAAAATTTCACACCGCGTTTAAGACAAAATTTAATATTTGCTATTTTGTTTTTACGACATAGTAACTACCAAAACTACTGTTTTTAAAACGTGTGTCATTTTGTAATCTGTCAAACGATTTGCATGAACTTAGCTCCTTTCGAAAGAAGAAGAATGTACCTTTCTAACACTGCCAACATTTAATATATGGCGCTACGTGTTCTATGATATAAATTAAAAGTTCAGTTATTTTTAGATCACACTTTGTCCGCTGCTCTTTTTCTAAGAAGCATGCTATAACCATACTGATGAGAACTTGTGGCTAAGTTCGAAACACATTTATATGCGGCTAAACATTTTTCTGTATAATTAAAAGTTGTTGTCATTAAACTCTACTTGCAAATAGTATACGAAAAAAATATTTATCAATGTAAATTGATCTTGAGGCAGCTAAAATTTGGTATATTTATATATACGATAACTATTTGTGTCCTTTCGTTTTCAAAAACTACTGCTTATGACTACTTTGATGAAATCAAACGTGATTGCCATTCGCTTAAAGACGAATTTTATAGAAGGTTTATCAAAAAACAGCTGTTGAAAACATTGATGCTGTGCGTGTAGTGATAAAAGAAGACCAACAAGTGAGATGCCCTGCGGATAGATTCCAATAGATACCAATTCGTAACATTCTCATCACAGCATTAATAAAAATATATTATCAAAGCTTAAGACTGACAATCGTCTTTGGCAGTTTCAGTATCATATAGAAGTACGGAACGTCATGTACGGCTTATTACTATTTAAACTGTTTCGGGGTTGTAAGGATGGAAACGTTTGCCTTAATCCATACTACTGGGGAAAGTTATTGATTGTCATTTATTTAGGCATGGTCACAAAAGGATGCTTTTTGAAATGGGCCAAGCAGCTCACAAAAGTCCGTTAGAACACATATCCCCTGGGTAGCCTCTGAGCAACCGTTTCGCGGTGTGCAAATTGTGAAGGTAACCTCCCTTAGTTAAGGGTTGGTGCGCTGTGTTTGGTTTCCTAAAACGCAAAAGTTTTGCCAGTGAAGACACAAAGGAAGCTTCGGATGTGATACCCATTCGATGACGATCCACAGGGGATAACGTTTAAGAAGGCGACCGAGCATGCGTTGGAAATACAAACTCTGTGGCGAACTCTGCATATTTGGTATTTACAACAACTGGTGCGCCTTTCTACAATTATTTATGAGCTGTGCTTCTTTGCAAAATGGGTACATAAAGGACAAATAGCCATATGATGAGTGTGGCATCCACAAAATGTCATAGTCTTCTTCTTCGTTCTCGTAACTTACTTGTATATACGAAAAGCAGACAGACGGACATAATTGTATCAACCCGACTTTTGATGCAGATCACGAATATCATTACGGCTTTTGGAATCCACATAGTAGCTTACAATAAGCTTTTGTGAATAAGCAGAATTACACTGCTGTCTGAATGTTCAACATAGGGTCTGGCTGAAAGGTCTGCTCTTCCAAATAAAACAATACTACCAGCGTCACAGTTCCTACTGTTGAACTCGTACTTGCTTGATCGTGTCTTCACAGTTAAGGTGGAAGATGTTCCCTCAGGAATCCACCGCACTGTTGCTGGTATACCACAAAACAATGTGCTATGTCCTGTACTATATACTTTGTATACTGCTGATATGCTTCAACTGTCCAAATGAAGCTTTCAATCATACTCCAGATACATGGCTTTATTATGTGGTCCTGCTTTCGCTACAAATATCAAACGGATGCAAGTGCTATAAAATAAGAACTTGCAAAAAATATTGAAGATACGAAAACAAGCCCTATTTACTGACTTTTCACAAACTCAAAAAATTCCGAAGTTTTGTAATGGAGGAGATAATCCATATTGCAGACCGATTTTGGAAATGTTCGTAGAGGAACCAGTTTTTGAAATATTCTGTTTAGTGTGTAACTGTAACAAGATGAAAGTTCTCTGAAACGTGTTTAGAATTTGTAAAATGAGTTGAACTCATCATCGCTGCAGTTCGTACATATTATCTGCAAAAGATACACGAAACAAAATTTGTGTTTGATAACTCCAAAACTATGAAAATATTGAATGTTGTCAGTCGACAGACATATAGATAGGAAACATTTCTCTTAATGATTTATTCACAATTTATGCACAAACTTGTTGTTGTAGCACTTTGAAACTAAAAGATACTCGTACTTTTCAAACATTTTTTTTTATATTCTGCATTTATTTTCATAAATCTAATTTCTTTTATTTTTAACTTGTGTCGCTGTGTCTTGATTGAAAATGAAGCTACTAATTTATTTATTTGAATGATATTTTTAGTTACAAAAAAAAAAAGTCTTTTCATGCGACTAATCTCATATTCGTCGCTGATTTAGTCGTTCATATTTGTTGACACTTTTCTGTTGCCGGAATTATTTGACAAGTTTTCATTTGCTATTTTGTTAATTTTTGCTTTTAAAATATTATTTTATACAAACTCTGTAGCTATACGGATACAAATGTATCTGCTGCACATACAGATAACAAAAAACGAAAAATTCCTCGATTGTTTTACTTGACACCTGTCATCTTTATGTTCGAGCTTAACCTAGTCAGTGTGTACTAGCTGTGCATGCCGCTTCTCCCCGCTCCTGCGTGCCTTAAGCGTTCTTATTCAAATTTCGATTTTATTTTATTTATTTTCGTTTTTTTTTTGTTTTTTTTTTATGCTGGAAGGCTAATTTTATTTTGACAAGCGTGCGTTTTGTTTGAGTTTGCATGATGTGTAACTGTGTGTATGCTTAATATGTATTGTATATATTAAAAATGTATCTCATTGCCGTTGTTGTTGTTGTTGTTGTTATTGGCATTGCATAACATGCACTCATGTATTGCTTCTTCACTGACATGCAAAACTTACTCAAATTATTGAATTCATCATCATCGGAACTGTATCATCGTTATCATCATCATCATCATCATTGACACCCGTAGTCCAAGTGTGCCTCAACTCAGCTCATTCTACCCCATATTGTTGCATGACAACTTTTATCGTGTTCTTGCTGGTGGTGTTGTTGTTGTTGTTGTTGTTGTTGTATTTTTGGTCTTTTGACGCACAAACTACATGGTATTTATGTTAACTTTGACATAAGCCTGACATGTTACTTGTACGCTGCCTGCTCACAGCTCATCTCTACAATACGGTTCGCTGCTGCTATACTTCGGTGCAGCAACATTTCATTTTTGGATACTTGCACCTCATCAATGTTATTGTGCGTGCATGCGTTCTCATTTTCTCGCCATGCTGCATATCGTTCGTCGCATGTTCACATGAAGTGTCAAAGTTAAATATTACAAAATTATGCCCGAAGGTCGGATTTTCATTTCAAGTTGATCGCCCACGAAATGTTAACGAATCAGAACGAGATAAGAGAGATAGAGATAGAGAGAGAGAGAGAGAGAGAGTGGAGTTTGTTGAGTAGAATAGTGTTTATAGTACAAAAATCACGACATCCTATACAATTTTAGATAAAGAAGATACATTTTTAGATACGTTTTTAGATACATTTTTATAAATTTCAAGATACATTTCTAGATAAATATCTACATACATTTTTATACATTTCACACATAATCATAGTGATACATTTGCATTCTTGAGCGTTGAGACAAGTTAGTTCTTGAAATGTCCGTCTGTCTGTCATTATTAAATACACTTGAAAATCCATTTTGGAATACATTTTTCGAAAACATTTTGTATACTTTTTCGAATACATTTTGATATAGTATTTAGATAGAATTTTAGATATATCAGAATATTTTTTTTTGATAAATTTCAAGTTAGATTTTTAGATACATTTTTATGGTCTTTACAGATAATCGAGACCGCATAAAGTTCAAATATGGCATGCCTAGTCCGTCTGTTTGTGAATACATTCACACATACATTTTCAAATACATTTTTCTACACAATTTTAGATAGATTTATAGATAAATTGTTTATACGTACATTTGCAGATACATTTACATCTAGCCCTGTCCGTCTGTCTCTCATTTTTAAATAATTTTTAGATCAATCTTTTATATGTACATTTTAAGATTTATTTATATCTAGCCATATCCGTCTATCTGCCACTTTTAAATACATATTAAAATTAATTTTTTGAGACATTTTATTTTAAACTTTTTATATGTTCATTATTAGATACTTTTTTAGATACATTTGCATCTAGCCATGACCGTCTGTCAATTTGAAATATATTTTAAAATTAATTTTTCGTTGCATTATGTTTATATTTGTAGAAACATTTTAAGATACATTTTCAGATACATTTTGAGATACATTTTCAGTTACTTTTTGAGATACATTTTTTTTTTTAAATGTAGAAACAATCCGCATTCAAAATTTTAGCATAACGCTTCGATCAAAGCATTTATATCAGTTTTTCATATCAAAATAAAAGTTTTCTTTTCGTTTTCGCATTGTACAAAGTTTTCCCCAAAAAAAAAAAAAAAAACAAGCCCAAAAAGAATTACAACAAAAAAATGCTCCAAACTCCAAAAAAAAAAAAATATATATATATAAAATAATTAAAAGTGAAATTGTGTTTCCCAGCAATGCTCCTCATTTACTTTGCCTGCGCTCTAGCTGCAGATACAAAGCAAGCTACAGATACTGTATCTGAGATACATTTTCCGTATTTTGGCTCCCCGTGCACAAAACTTTCGCGCTTCTGTCACACATTGCTATTGTTTTAATTAATTTATGACTGCGCGAATCATTTCAACGACATTAGACGCAGCAAAAGCGTCGCAGCTAACGTTGCCAGCAGCAGCAGCAGCTGCGACGTTGGCAGTGACAGTAGACGTCGTCGTCGTCGTCATCATCATGATTGCAGTCGAAATAAATGTATAAATGTGGCACAATATGCTGCGTTTTGTCTGTAGATTTGTATGCGTTTGTATTTGTATCTGGATACATAGTATCTTAAAGTACGTCGACATTTAAGTTTGTTGGACTTTGCATGCTTTTTCCTTTTTCTCTTTATTTTTAATTTTTTTTTTTTTTGCTGGCGTTTAGTTCAGCTGACTAAATGTATAATGTATCTACACATATGTCTCATAGGCTGTCCGTCCGGTACGTTACTTAGTCTATGTTTGTATCTGTATGATAGGTCTGTCCGTCTGTCTGTCGGTTTATCTTTCTATCTAACTGTCTGTCTGTCTGTCTGTCTGTGCGGCATTCGGTTCGTTTGTTTGGCGCTGCGCTAGAATGAATTCATTTTCTCTTCATTTATAAAAATTCGAAATGTATTTCATCTTTCGTTTGCTAATTTTTAGCTTGTTGATTTATTTTAAATGTATATTTTATTATTTTTGTTTGCTTTTGTTGTATTTTAATAAATACCCAACAACAACAACAACAACAATAGCAACAACAACGGCAACATGACAATAGCTACCGTAGATATGTGTGTACATATAGAATAAAATAAATCTGTATATATTTATTTTTCACGTTATGACAGAAATGTACGCTATGAAATTTTGCGCCAGCACTTTTTTGTTTTTGCTGATTTTTCATTTTTGCGTATTTTTTTTTTTCATACCAAAAAATTTACACTACTAAATTTACACTACTAACTTGTTTGAAGCGTTTGTAACACATAACACGAAACATTGGAATGCTTAATGGTACCAAAGTATCTAGATACATTTCTATTATGTGTGTCCGTCCGTCCGTCCGTCAGTCCGTCCTGCCATTTTATCTATATTTCTATTTCGAAGGTTCACTCTACCTTCCATAATACTCTAGCCGTATTTCTTTCTTTTCTTTTTAAGCATTGAGAGCACCAATTTGTAGCTTAGTGTAGGGTAGTAGGGTACTAAAGCTTCTATTTAGCTGCAGTTATTAATTTTGTTGTGTTTGTTTCGTCATTTTTTTTTTTCAGTGCGAAATATTTTCGTAAATATTTTATTGTTTTGTAACATTTGAATTTTGATTTTTTTAAATTTTGTATCTTTTAATTTTTTTTTTATGTAAAATATTTGCAAACATCGAAATTATTTTTGTATCTATATACAAATTTTAGGGTGGAATTTATTTTTGCAAAATTATTTCGTTACTTTGAATATTTTTATTTGAAAAAGATATTTTATTTGAATTAAATTCATCGCATTGCGAGTACTATAAAGCACAATTACATTCAAAATACTTACGAAATTTTCAATTTGATTTATTAGTTTCAGTTTCACTCTGATAGGTTATTCAAAAGCAACACAGCACAAATTTATGGCAAAAACAATTTTATACAAAAGCAAATTAAGTTTTAATATGCCACTCAGTTTTTTGTTTCTTCTACTGTAGCTCAATTTACTAAAGCGTTGTTGTGTATGTGCAAATTTATGAGCTACACTCTTAAATATGTATTTACAAAAAGATACTTTCAAGTCGCATTGAAGTTGCTTTTATTTTGCTACCATTTTGCATTACATGTGTGAGTGAAACGTACGTAGTTGAGTTTTTTTGTGTGCCAGAAAGAGACCGTGTGATTATGTGTCTGGAGAGTTTAACTGAAGAACACACACAACGCGTGGAGGTTTATATACGTACAGTGAAAGAAATTTGTTTAGAAATTACTTCGAATTGTGTACAGCTGGGTTTTAAAAAATTTATATAGTTTCTGCTTTTAAGTTATAAAGAAATAATGGGTTTGCCAACACTATGCTGCTGATCACAGCTGTTGAAACGTAATCAACGAGCAAACTAATAAACCAATAAACCAACCAGCGAGTAATATTAAACTAGCGAGCAGAACGAAACTGCGACAAAGACGAAACAAACGAGTATTTAAGACGAAATGAAATAATAGAACGAACGAATAACACGAAATGATTAACGGAACTTACAGTGTGTAAGACAAAACTAAGTGGAAAGCATAACCAATGCGCAAGACGAAACATCGAGAAAGTGGACACAAACGATCAAGACAATGAATGCGCTCTAAGCCTATTTTAAAAACGTATCGAAGTAAATACAGATTAATAGAAAATTATTTAATACATCTACATATATAAAAATGCATGTTGTATGTATGGACCTGTATGTTAGGATCTTTGCCTGCAGGACATGTATTTTATGACGCTTGTACACTTGTATCCTGATGTGCTCCTTGTTGCTCAGCGACAGTTTGTTCCAGCACAATTTGTTAGTCCTGTAATGTGGGTGCCAAAGGTTAGGCCCTTGTCTAGGTACACTCCTAGATATTTGTAGCCAGTATGATGGCCAATCAGTTGACGTAGGTGGAAGAGCACAGGACATTCGTCACGCCTGAGTGTGTATGTCACTGTTACATTTTTACTGAGGTTTATACCTTTTAGCCCATTTCCAAAATTTGTAGACGTATATTTGGAGCATATCAGTGGCCGTGTCGTCAGCGAATGTAGCAATTGGGGATCCTCCATTGGCATGGTATGCACAGTGGACATATTCGAAGTGAAAAAAGTATACAAAAAGCGATTTAGTATGCGTCCCTGGGAAACACTTCCGCAGATTCTTTACGTGCTTGACTCCACAACATCCAGAATGACCGAGAAGGTCCCATCGGCTAGGAAGCTGAGCACTAGCGAGAACAACTGAGTTGGGAGTATGCATTTTAATTTGCAGAGTAGGCCGTCAAGTCATACTCTGTCAAAAGCCTACGGAAGTGTATTTCTTCGCCTGAAACCCATCTATGCTAAAGTTAACCACCCTATTCAGTTGCTCAGGGGTACCGTTTGCTTTACTGAAGGTAAACCGAAAGAGAGGTAGCCAGCTGGTCAGGGATGTTCAGTACCTTTTTTACTCGTCTTCTGTTACTACCGGAGGTCGATTTAAAAGGTTGGAACCTGGCCTCTAAGTCTTCGGCAAAAGTACCCCCAAGCTCCTGGGGGATCTGGCCTAGCTACCGTCTGCTTTGCGATTGGGGAGCTTATTTATATACTTTAGTATATTTTACTCGACTGCTAATCATTCCGCAGAGTGCGTCCATATATATTTTCTGTTATATTAAGGTCTGTCGACTATGGTAATAAATTCAGCGAGAAGATATTTCGGCTTGTTATACAAGAATTTACCTTCCTGGTAGACTGAAATTATTGAAATTATTGAAATGTGCATGAAAAACTCTCCCGATTTCTTGGTTTGCTTGTACAAATAACTTTTAAACTTCTGTAATTTTTTCGGTGTAGCCATTCATATCCATTGGAGACGCGACACCAAGAAGTATGAAGAGTTATATACAATCTGAATATGGTGCCCAGGAAAAATATGCACTGCCCTGTCCGTCTGTCTGTCTGTCTGTATGTTTATTCGTGCAACCAACCAAGAGAACTCCGTGTGACCAAACAAAACTGACCAAAACCCGAAGACGAAGTTACTTGCAACCAATAACAACAAGAACAACAACAAGAACAACAACAATAACAACAACAAACGCGACTTACAACAAAATGTCTGCTGAATTTATTAAGCAAAAAATTTTATGATTCGAATTGGTATAATTTTCATATAATTTTTGTGTGAAAACGGCATAGAATGAATGAATAAAAAGCAAAAAAAATGAAAGAAGAATGAAACCAACGAAGCAGAGAAGACAAAAAGACATATAGAGAGGTGAAGAACGAAATACGAAGAAGGCTAAATGCGTCTGGGCCAACAACAGAACAGGCTGGTACACTGTGGAGGGCAGTCAGACAGACGGACATGCAGACTGGAGTAACTGAATGATTATAAAAAGGGGACGAAAGGGCTTAAAGGGGGAATTTTAGGTAAGCGCCGCTTGGCAAAATGGACAAATGAACGAATCACGAAGTTCTGCTTCCAGCAAGAAGAGGAAGAAACAAAAATAAAGTCAAAAATACAAAAAAATTATGCATAAAAGACAAGCCATGAATGGACGCACTCTGTTAGTTTATATATAGGGTATTTTTTAGAAGGTTTAGAACTTTGAATTGTATTAAAATACTGGGATTACATAATTGAAAACTGAAAATTGGCTTTATTAGAAAGGTAATTTTATGCTTTTTTTGTGTTTAAATATGATTTCGGGTATATGGGTCGCATTCTGGAAGTCAAGTTTTGGAACACTTTTTCAAGCAATGGTTGAGGTATCTCGGCAATGTTTCACACAATATAGTCTTCCAAGTAGTCCAAAGTTGCTGGTTTATTCGCATAAACCAATGACTTTACGTAATCCCTAGAGAAAAAAATCCAAAGGCGTTAAATCCCGCTATCTCGATGGTCAATAGACTGGTTCATTTCGAGAAATAACGCGTTCGCCAAATGTTTGCTTCAGGAAGTTGATTGTTTGTTTTTTCAATGAATTTGAAATTGGTAATCATGGCACTATAGTGCTCACTGTTGACGGTATCGTTCCGCCAGCTTCATTTTTAGCGACGTATGGACCAATGATGTGTCCGGCCCATAAAGCGCACCGAACAGTGATTTGTTTTTTTTGTGACTTTAACAGGGACTCGAGAAGCTTCTGTGGATTCACTCCAAATGCGCCAAATTTGTTTATTGATATGCTCCTTGAGGCTATAATAAGCCTCATCACTGAACAGAATATTACAATAAAGCAGAGGGTTGAATTCCAGTTAATTTTCAGCCCATTGACAAACGCACGGCGTAAATGATGGTCAATCGTTAATTTTTCCTCAGCTGGATCTTATAAGGTCGTATATAGTTGATCGACGGTACGATTCACAGCAACTGTTTCTACGGTGCGCACTGTACGATGTCTTTGCGAATTCGTATTATCATTTAGAGCATACGTGGTTTGAAAACGATCCATGATTAATCTAGTCCCGAACTGAACCACGATTTTAGAGATAAATTATTCTGATAAAATACCAAAGTAAACTGAGCACAAATGTAAATAGCGTTGCCAGTTCTAACCAATTTACGATAGTTTAATTCGTATCGGAAAATGGAACCTCTAAATAAGTTACCTTACTATAATATATATGTACTCGTATATTGTGGGAGAGGGCAGCGGTGCGAGTGGCAGTTCATTGGGTATTGTTATAGGGCGCTATAGACGTCTTGTTGTTGTTGTTGTTTTTATATTTTTTTTGCAAAATGAAAGCGGCTTAGGGTAGGAAAAAAGCAAAACGAAGAAGAGCGGTGCGCTGGGCTGCAGGCGAATAAAGTTAGCCAAGTTAAGTTGCTATTGCAAACAATTAAAATCATAAAAGACGCACATAAATTATTCATGGCTTAATCTAAAGTGGACAATCTATGCAAAATACTCACAAATACAAATACAAATGCTGAAGTAGAGGAAAACAGACACAGATACTATACACATATGTAGATACATGCAAAATGCCTGCAAAACAAATACATGCACAAAGTGATATAAATTTATTGGAATACATGGGCACATATGTATAGACATATTTATATATAAAAAACTACAATAACAACAACAATTCAATTTTTCTCAATTGTTTTTGTTTTCGTATACACTTGTTTGTACGCGTTTTTTTGTTTTTTGTTTTTGTTTTTGAGTTGTCAATTTATTTTTGCTTAATTAAGCAACTTGGAAAGAATGAAGGAAAATATTTTGTATAGGTATAAGTGAAAAAAAAAACTTTTAAAATATTAGTTTTTAGTTAAATGTAATAAAACGAAAAAAAATTTAATTGTTCTAGATACTTTCATCAGTATCTAATAGATACACATATAAAATAATAAAAAAGTGAGCTGTGGGTTTGTATGGGAATCGCGGACGGGACACGCCCATTTGTATATGTATATGAAATGGTTGTCCACTAAAAGCCACCAAATCGAACTTCAAGCTAATATTAATTTAAATAAAGATTTTTTCATATAAAAACACAAAAATGGGCAGTAGGTTTGTATGGGGGCTACCCCAAAAAGTGGGCGGGTCCCACCCATTAATGTATATGACAAGCATCCGTCCACTAAAAGTTACCATATCAATTATTAAGTTGATATTGACTAAAATAAAAAAGTTTTTCATATAAAAAGTCAAAAGTGGGCGGTGGGTTTGTATGGTGGCTACCCCAAAAAGTGGGCGTGGCGGGTAAATCTTGACACTGTAATAAACTGCTATAAAAAGAAACTGGATACCATAAAAATTGGTCCCCAAAAAATGCGTAACAACATACATGCAGACAGACAGAAATACATACATGGCTAGATCGACTCGTCTCGTCGAGTGTGAAATGGTATTAACAATTTGTCTGAACGTTTATAACTCATTAAAGGTAGCATCGTGAATGGTATAAAAACTGTACAGATGAAATGGAGCGGCAGCTAAAATAAGAAAGAGATGACAAGCACTGTTGGAAGACTCTGATTCTTTTCGAACCAAGTTCACCAAAATTTATAACTGGTGGAAACAATATATTTTCAGTACCAAATGAAAACAAGAATATGTAAATATTTTGATGTATCTGCTAAACGAGTGTTTTGCGTAATGCTCTAGTACTCATACAATCACTTAAAAATAAGGAATGCGTTTGTAAATTTTGTGTTTAAACTGTTGTTCGGGCAGGATCCACAAAAAACCCCTTCCTTTCTAAACCATAATGTCGCCTCTCTGATGTTGTCTTGCTCGTACACTTGAGTCAAAACGTAGTTAGGTTTTTAGTTTATGCTAAAAATTCATGTGTACGATTGATTTTTGATGATCCTGGTTCACAAAATATAGTTTAAGTTTAAGAATCGTTGAGTTTTTCGCAAAATCATACAGTACTGACCTGTCCTCTGGCAACTTCTATTATTTTTTAATATGCGTATATCAGATGACATATTAATGCAAGCTTTAACAATTTACAAGCTGATATTCAATATAATAATATAAGTAGATAAACAATAATAATAATGGTGGTTTTTGTAAATAGAAATTTGAAATGTGTGCCCATATAAATAACCTGCAAGGGGCTACCTTCAAAAGATACTATGTTTGATTGCAATATAAAAAGTTATGCACCGGATTTCATTTGGGTATCTAAAAAACTGATAATAACAATTTCGGAACAAAATCTAGTCAACTGGACAAATCTATATAGACGAGCAGATCATAAATATGTGTCTCTTTAAATAAATAACATTTTCTGAAAAACTGATACTATTTTCACATTACATTTTGGCAAGTTAAGATCAAGAGAAACATTTTCTTTACATAAAAAGCGTACTGCATATTTGTATAAAGCAATACTTTTTTTTCAAATTTTTTTACTTAGTTTTCTCAATGCGAAAAGAGAATAATAATAGCAACTTTTTGTTAGTCAGCCCCAAGTTCTCATCAGTCTGCTGGTCGCAATTTTGAAATTTTTTCTACTTGTATCATGGTTCTTAGGAAAGGAGCGCTATGTTTCGTATGAGTTTCTATATATCCACAATGATAAACACCGTCAACTTTCCAAACATGCCATATCTGTCGCATTCTTGCAAGTAAGGTTCTTGCACACTCTGTCTATTGTTGTTACATTATCTCTTTACAAACTACGCCAATGGCTAGCAGCACCGCTGCTTAAAAATTTTCCGTTTTTGCAAGTTTTGATTGGTTTTTGTTATTAATTGATCAGACAACCAACGACGATATTTAGCATATTTTTATTATTATTATAAATAAAATAGACAAAAATTGTTCAAATTTTATCAGTGACATACAGTCAAACAGAGCACAATCTGTAATGCGTACATATTCAAAAAGTTGTGATCTGATCAATAAATGATGACACATTTTATATTATTTTGCGTAAATAATTTGTAGGTTGTATTTTTGTTCTGTATACAATACCGCAGACATAAATTAATTTAGAAGCACTAGTTTCAATCTAAAGCTAAGAGTCCACCGATTGTGAAAACTTCTCAAACTGCCAATCAATTCATTCAACTATTTACAACTATTGGATCTGAAAAAATTCCAGCATATCTTTCCACGCACATAATTAATTTTCAATTTCAATTTCAATTTCAATCAAACATCAAACTTTTCAATTTGCTACAAAAATGTTTTCATTACTACAAAAGTTCTGAAAAGTTCATTCATGAAATCGAAAGCTAAAGCTAAAAAAAAAAAAAAAAAAAAGAAGAGCATAACACAAACTAACAGATACAATATTTAAAAAAGTATAAATCTTGTTCAGTTAAAATGCGCCAAAGTTACGCGTTGAGGAAGTTTGCTTAGCAGAAATGAAAATCTTCAAATGAACGCGTGTGAAGAAGAAACATATTTGTATTGTATTGAATTGAAGCTGTTGTTGCTTCGAAATCATCAATCAATCAAATAAATTGCATACATTTTTGATCAATATCCGCAATTTTCTATGCGGTATACTCGTATACCGCAGAAAGGTGTATCTACAGAAGTATAAAAATATACGAGGTATCCATAATTTACGTTTTGAACAAATGATTGACTTTTTCTTCACGTGCAGCTATTCAAATATTTATACGCATTGAACTCAAGAAAAGAACGACAGCAAGATTTAAAGTTCCTTTCAAGTTCTGGACCACCTGCTGACAGGAAACCAATGAAGCAAAAGCAAAATCTTCTACACACCCTGCAGTAGCTGAATTTGTGTTGTGGCATGCTGCATTAATAAGCCACACACTTTCGACACCTCAAGTTTGTGTATACATGTATGTATGAAAAAGAACTTAAAATGCAAAGTCTTAAAAGAAAAAAATGAAGAAAAAACCAACTTCACTGTAGCGCCAGTTTCTAAGTTTCCTACAAAAAGATACATACATATATGTATGTGCTTCAAGTGGAATAAGTTGTGGCAAGCATGGGTTAATAGGCAACTTAACTCATTTACAAGCTGTCTGCCTTTGCCTTCGGAATATTGAATTACACGCACATTTCAACGCTGCCACAAATTTATTCGCTACTTAGTACATGCGCTGCTTCTTGAGATACTTTACTTTACTTCTATGCGGTATACTCGTACTTAGATACATCTTCGAGTGTGTTTGTGCCAAATTCAACTTCATACTCGTTGCTTAGTGCATTAAACAAATTGATTTTGTTTTTCGTTTGACTACCACTGCAATGCTACAGTGCCTTGCCTTGCCATTGTAACTATGTATCTTTCAGTGCGTATCTCTGTATCTGCTAACAGTGCTAGCTGTCTATCTGTGTACGTGTTTACTTTTGCCAATAAATTCATTTAATTGAGAGGAAATAATCATAAAGCAATCCGTTCGAGTGGCAGCGGCGGCGGCGGCGGCAGCGGCAGCATCATATATTATGTAATTTGTAGAGCGGCGCAGCATTTTGTGTGCTTCAGATACTTTTCAGAATTTGCTGCACTACTTATCGTACATTAATTTCACCTACGCTTACATGCTGCCAAAATATTTAAGCATTCAAAATGGCAAACCAACAGGTTTCTTGGGTTATCAAACGCAAACCGGTCGATCGATCGGACGGTCGGTCGGTCGGTCGTAAGCCTATGGAAGCTGCATCTGTATCTGCACATAATTTCAATTTCAACTGCAGCGCTGTGGTCTCACAGCATATAATATCTATCGGAGGTGCTATGAGCACGCACTGACTTGCTCAACTTCATTCGACTTGCACACGCATAATTAATGCTCGAAATAATACACGCAAATGCCGGCAATAATTCGACTTTTCTTTCAACTTTCAACTTCCAACTCCAAACTTCAGCTCCACCTCTAACTTCTTTTTGGAACTGCCTTCTTGACTCTTTGAATGCTATCTGTCATTTTGCGTTGTCAATGTGGAAGTTGAAAAATGCTCGTATTAATTAATGTCGAACTGATTAAAATACGCTCGCGTTTGCCCATTTAACCGACGACCCAGTAGCTTCAATTGCAGCATAGAGTTCAGTTCAGCTTCAGATTCGAATTCGGTATCGGATTTGCAACGCATTCGAGTACATTTGATGTCATTTACCTTTTGACTGTGTGCATTAAAATAAAATATATATAAATAAAATAAAATTAGAGCAATAAAACGTGTGCCGTTCGGTGATTGGTTTTGGCAAACATTTATTCATAAAGAATTTATTTATATATGCTATTTGTTGACGGGAAAATAAGTTATACAAAATGAGAAAAAAGAATCTGCGTTTATATCCTTTCTAGTTCTATAGCAAGCAAAATGGTTTTAAGGTGGCCAGGCCATATATAGAAATAAGTTTATCAAAGTACTTTGATGGTTTCAGAAATCTCCATTTGAATTTTTAAATCAATTCTACTTCAACTAGCCGACGTTGTTCTCCATGATGGTCTGGGATAACACGTTCACAAGCACTATGGACACTAAGTAACTGAGTAAACATTAAAAGTATATTTCTAGCACGAAATTGGATATTCAAAGCGATTTAATTTGTTGCCCAAAAGTATTCTGCATTGGTGATCTTTGAATATTAGACATGGTGTCGACGGAGTCGTATTTTAGAGTCATATTATAGTTTGTGAATATGTAACAGCATATAAAACATTTGAAAATGTTCTGATAAATGACTGATTTATGCTTCCACATAAGAACTATGAAGCAATTGATAAGTGAGCTGAGCTAAATTCTACAGCTACATCGACAGCTATTCGAGTACAAATGAGAAATGCTAATTTTAATGAGTTTGAATAATTAAATGAACTTAAATGAACAGTTCTGCTTTAGATACGATGGTTTAGACTCTAAACTTTAGAGCTATAAGTGATAAAAAACCCGAAAACAACTTAACTTCAGTTGAACAAAAGCTTCAATACTCTTCACTACATTTTAAGGTGCTTAGCTCATAACTATCTCAAGATTCCGTCGATTAGAAGTCATCATATGGAGTTTCAAGTTAATATTGCAAAAGTTTTTCTTATAAAATTCAAAAAAGAGGCATTGGCCATTCTAAGCCTATGAACATAGGAAGTCACTATACCGAATTTCGGCATGTCTAGTTCGATGTACCACGTTGAGCTTATTCAGATTATGTATAAACTTTATGCGATCTCCGATGCTTCCTATAATGCACCGATGCTCAGAACACCGAGTTTCTGTATAAAAAAAAAATGTCTGAAGTTATTCAGTAGGTATTCGATGCAAATTATCTGAGGGAAGAGTGTTGCGTATGCGCTTGTTAAGTGTAACATATTTTATTGGTTTAAATATGGCTACATGTCCCCACAGTAGTTTTTTTTTTGGGGGGGTTTTGAAGTTGTTCTTGCCTCTCTGTGACTTTCTTAGGGTGCGTACGTATTGCAGGGGACATAGCCAATGATGAAATGAATAAATTGTTGTAGAGGCACCTATGTAGGCAATGCAAGTCGTTGAACCTCTCTCCCTAGTTTACCCAATTCTGGGCATTGATGTGGAGCTTTTCACACATATATATTAAAGGGAGGGCCCATAGTTGTTTAAATTGCATATATGGATTATCCGGATCGCTTGCGGAATCGACTATTAAACATATTGAACACAGAATGAGGGAGAGAGAAGAACAAAACATATATGTGCGTGCGTGTCTGTGTGTATTTCATATGAAGTATGTGTGTTTGTACCCATTGACTAAAAGGGTTTATTAAGTTTGTGCAAGTGTATGTGGTAAAAAAGGCGTGGTAGACACCATCTGCATTCAAAGTCGTCTCGATACAGATATATTCGTCTGTCCGTCCGTCTATATGAACGCCGAGAACTCAGAGACTATAAGAGATAGAGCCATCCTAATTGAATATTTGGTATCATCTGTTCTTTCTCTTTAGATAAACTGTATGAAAATATTGTTCTATAAGCGTTAGTCACCTTAGAATATAGCTTCCAAAAAATCTATGCAAATAAAAAGACTTAGACGAACCACAGCGTATCTCACAGTCGAGCGACTGAATCATTCTATCTTGCATTTTATCAAAATCAGTTTTGCAGTGTTAGCGTAAAAAGCGTCACAAAAATATATTAATAGATATATATATAGGTACAAGCTTACTTTTCAGTAACGCTGGTCACTCTAGAGCACATTTTATTTGAACTAAAGTAAACTAAACTAAAACTGGAACGCAACTACAAATGTTGAGTTATTCGATGCAATATATCAATAAATTACCTAAATGCAATAAAAAAAAGTGCTAAAGAATAAAACCAGGTGGGTTGCAATTTTGAAAATTACGCATAAAATACAATATGGCCAACTCTGTATACTAAAATGGTTCTATAACTGACACACTGTGCATAGTATTAGGACTGTATCTGATCTGAATCTTGAAGTATCTGAAGTATTATATCTAATAATATGGCACGGAAGATATAACACGCATAAATCGCAATCACTAAATTATACGCATCAAATAATAATATGCAAAATATACATTTATGCGTAGCCAGAAATTGAACCACGGCGCTATTCATATATTCAAAAATTTGTCATAAGATTTTACACGGGACATTATTCCACGGCTTAGGCAATACTTCATAGCCAGAGCGAGTTATATGACAATGAAACGGGAATGAGATTGTAGCTAGCTAGCTAGCTAGCTACGTGGCAGAGTTGATCTATATAAATAAATTAGTTTGCTATAAATAATTTAGATAAAATAGTTTATACACGTATTGAAACATATGGGCCGACAAATCAAACAGAAATCAAATTGAAATGAAATGAAATGAAATAAAATTAAAGTAAAAATAAAGCTACAATCGTAATACTCACGTGCCTTTTGCGTGTTCTTTGGTTTCCTTACAGACGGAGCAGAGCAGAGCGTACGTACACGCCCGTAGTAGTGCAAAAAAACACGGCCAACCGGATGTCGACGTGTGTTGGATGAGAGCGTTTCTGGATGATTGCAATGTGTTCGATATTTCATAATCGTATCAATTATCGCGGACCGCAACGCAGCGCTTCGAATGGCAGCAGCAGCAGTAATGGTGATTCCTCAACGGATGGCATCGCTGGAGAACGTGTTAGTGTATTAGTTGCAAAGGAACTGGATGCGGATCGGAATAACAATGGTGCAAATGCAGAAGATGCAGCGGCATCGGAAGCTGCACTACACGCTGGTGAAGCGGAAGTGCAGCGCGTTAAGAGTACACAGGAGAATGGTGCAAGCACAGTACAGGAAGTCGAAGACGAGGAGGACGATTTGGCGGCGGCGGAGAACAGCAATGAGGCATTGGATTTATCGGTGATCTCTGGACGATTGCCGCACAGTGGACATGTGGCATTAGAAGCTTTAGAACATACCAAAGTAGCGGTGGCACAATTCGCAGCGACTGCATTGGCAAATAGCCGTGGATATTACGGTGAGGCTGTGCCGGATGCAAGCGATTTGGCAATGGTGCAATCGACGATATTCAATGTGCAAAGGCAGCATTTGATGCAATTGCAGCTGATACAGCATCTACAGAGTCAATTGAAACGTGCGGAGAGTGGACTACGGCGTGAGGACTTGGATGTAGAGCCGGAACAGCAGCCCGATGAGGATGAGGATGAAGAGGAGGAGGAGCAATGTGAACCGCAGGAACCACAGCGGCAGCATGAAACTGAGCTTGACAATGAAAGTGCTGCGGCTAAAGTAGTTAGAATTCAAAGTGAGAATGAAGCATGTATAGAAATAACAACTCCGGCAACACATGAGAAACCAAATGCGCTCAACTCCAGCTGCGCCGTTGCTACAGCCAGTGTTGAAAAGCAGAGTCTTAAGACTGATAAACGTATGGAACATGAAGATTTGGATGTTAGACGCAGAGATGCGCACGATAAACAGGATAACAGTTATCAGCCACTGATGTGCGATATTAGCTCTTCGCTGGCATCGAGCATTATAACGAATCATGATCCGCCACCGCCGCCAAATGAGCCCAATTGCCTTGAAATGCTGCAGCGGCGCACCGAGGAGGTTTTGGACTCTGCCTCACAGAGCATGCATGCGGCACAGTTGCAGGATGAATATGAATGTGCGCAACGTGATGCACAGGGACGTGGTGAGATCTTCAAGCATCGCTGTAAGTACTGTGGCAAGATATTCGGTTCATATTCAGCGCTGCAAATACATCTACGTTCACATACCGGTGAGCGTCCTTTTCATTGCAATGTCTGCGGCAGTAAGTTTACAACAAAGGGTAATCTGAAGGTACACTATCAGCGTCATACGCAGATCTTTCCGCCAATGTTGATGCCACCGGGGGCCGCTGTAAACGGTGCAGTACCGCCGGAGGCATATGCAATGTATTCAAGTGGTAATGGTATGCCGGCTATACGTTTGCCTTTCGATGGACCGCCGCCACCACCGCCACCGCTACCGCCACCAGTAGCAACAGCGCCAATGGCAACACCGGCAACGGCAACACCAATAGCAGCTACAACGGAGCGCACTGTCGAATTGTTGGCAGATACTCCTGACACTTGTGAGCAGCCAAGCATTGTGGAACGTGCAGCAAATACACCAAAACCTTTGGAAGTGGAAGCTGCACATGAAGCTTTAACTATTCATGCAGAGGATCTAAGTAAACCAACTTCAACTCCAATAACAGTTGCACCAAAAACGCGTGAAAATACACCCGTACGTACGCCTGAACTACTGGAGAAATCACCAAAGCAGGCAACACTTGAAACAAGTAAAACGCCCACACCAACCGAGAAGCATTGTAAAACCATGACCTCTCCTGCACCTGCAAATGCACCCAAACGTAATGGCAGCATGCGAAAACGTAACTCCAGTCACTCGAATAGCAGCACGCCACCCAGTCTTGATGCAAAGAAATCCATAGATGAGCGTGAAACGTGCTCCACTGAACATATCTCCAAACTATTGAAACGCTCCGCTTCGAGTCGCAGCATGCACAGCTACGAACACATACCCACAGAGTACTCTTTAGCGCAAATGGAACGCATTATAGACAAATCCTGGGAGGATCTTATTGAAATCGATAAAACTTCCGAAACCTCCAAGCTGCAACAACTGGTCGACAACATTGAGAATAAGCTTACCGATCCAAATCAGTGCATCTTCTGTCAGAAGGTTATGTCCTGTCGCAGTTCACTGCAAATGCATATACGTACACATACCGGCGAACGTCCGTTTCGCTGCAAGATCTGTGGCAGAGCCTTCGCCACCAAGGGCAATCTGAAGGCACACATGAGCATACATAAGATTAAACCGCCCATGCGCAGTCAATTCAAGTGTCCGGTCTGTCATCAAAAGTTCTCCAATGGCATTATACTGCAGCAGCATATACGCATACATACAATCGATGATGGCAGTGGTGCCACATTGGCCATGAGTGCTGCTTTATCTGTCACATCTGGCACTGAATCCAATTCAGAGCATAGTTTACGCATGAAGTCGTCCGCACATCTGGAACTTGGTGCAGATGATCAAAATTCAAACAAATCGCTCTGCACTTCAGATACGCTGGACTTTTCAACGGTCTCTGATAACTCAGGACAACGTTCCGAATCGTCGCAAGGTGATTTCGATGATTTTATGACTATGGATAGCACCGATGATTCACGTGATAATTCAAGCATTGCCACACCTTTGGAACGTCGCGCTGCATTGGATTTTACTGACGATAAGTCTGAGTTGGATTGTGGTCGCGAAAGTGTTGAGCTACCCGGTGGTAGTGCCATGGATCTGTCAGCGGCACGTGGCTTTGCCATGAATGGCGCAGTTTTGCCAAAGTCTCATCTGGAACGTTTAGCCATGCCGCTTGGCATGCCACCGAATTTTTTGCTAATGGCTGCTGCGCGTGAAGAACTTCAGGCGCTTACACAGAGTGCAGCACATGCCAAGTTTCCGCTGTTGCCGTTCGGACCGCTTGGATTTATGGGTAAGTATAAACTATACAGTATACACAAACTTTAGCTTCCCTCTTAAGTACGAGAACGATCATCAACTTCGATCGTTTGCAGCATTTATTTATATATGCTACAGCATTTTCCAGAGGCGTCTTCCAAACTCTACCCAACTGCTGTCTTTTATAGATGACAAAGTCGCTTTGTCTGTCAACTTTGACCCCGGCAACGTTTCGCATGAAACGTCAACTGTTGGCTCTGCTCTACCGCCCCATTTGTGCTTGGAGACGACGACGACGTTCTCATTTGCTGCCAAAATCACTTCAAGACAACATAATTCAATTGGACCCAAACAAAGAATTCATTTCATTTGGCATACCAAAATTTTGCACCCATTTATTTTTAAAACGTTTCGTTTGCGCATTTTTTAGCGTCTGCTTCCTCTTCTTTAGATTCGATTCAATTGAATATTGTCGCTGCTTATAAACAGATACTTAAATTCGTATCTTAAATTCGTATCGTCCTCTATATTTATATGTACTTCAATGTATTAAGTGTATCTATCTCGCTGCCGGCTGCTGGCTGCGTGACACGTTGCGTTTCCCGTGGCGACATCGATGAATTACGCGATTTTGGTGCGTGTTGGATTTACATTTGCGCGTCATTATGTCACAACATTTTATTTTGATGAAAATTTATTATATTGATACTAGTGTGATATTCGCTTTTAATTTTACTTCCATTTTTTATACATTTTGCCAGTTGTGCGCGCTTGTTCGATGGAGCAGTTTAACATATGTGCAAATAGAGTAATCGATATGATGCTTTTCTTCTTGTTTTAATTTTTAATACAATTTCAATAAACATTCTTGAAATGCAGCTTCCGGTCTGAGTTAGTTTTTATGCCGTTCACACAAAGTGTGAAACGGTATTATCAGTTTGTCTGACGTAACGCATTAAATAAGGCATCGTAGACGGCATAAAATATCCCTACACAAACCGATCGCTTTGAGAAATTGTATGAGAAACGGCTTTAAATAACTTTAGCTTTAAATTCGATATGGTGCTTCTTATGGTTGGTTTAAGTTTTATAATACGATTTAAAATTTCGCTGAGTTGCATTCCGCACGTGCCAAAGCTCAAGCTAGACGCCGGAATGCTGCAATTACAACAGACCGCCGAAGACTTTTCAGCCAGACTCTTTGGCTTCTGAAGATATAGGTGAACAGTGGAGACATATCTCCCAATCCACGGATATGGCTGTCAAGGAGGTCATTGGGTAGACTAGACCTATGACGAACCCTTGGTATGATGAGGAGCCAAGCTGCTGCAGAGAAAGACGCCGCTTACAAACGAACTCTGCAGTCGGGAGCAACGCGTACTGTTAGAGAGCAATATCGTGAAAAACGGAGAGAGTGGAAACGCCTTTTCACACTCAGAAAAAAGGACGCAAAAGAAGAAAGGCGTGAGCTTGAGGATGTTGAGGAAATGAAGCTCGAAAGATTTCATTCTGCAAGAACCTTAATGGAAGTCTGGTTACAGATGCACAGGAATCACTGAGACTAAGATGATGGCGATGAAGAGAAAAAACCGCCGATAGAGAAGCATTTCTAAAACCACCAATTGTTAAGAATAACAAAGCGGTTGGTCCGATGAGCTGCCAGCTGAGTTATTCAAAACCTTTGTACGGCGCATAAGCATGGATCCCGACATCATCGAATACACCGTCTTTAGTAGTGTTCAAGAGAAATATTCTTCGTAGGAATTTTTGGTTCCCTGAAAGTTGGTGTGGAGTTTAGGACGCGTATGAACCATCAGTTGTATGAACTGTATGATGAAGTTGACATAGTCCAGTGCATTAAACTCCAGGGACTGCACTGGGCTGGTCACCTCATCCAGATGAACTCCGAAGCTGCAGCACTATAGGTTTACGACGGAAACCTGAATTTGATTGGTGGACGGCGTCAGAGAAGACGTCCGAGCTTAAAATGTCAAGATCAAGTCTACGATGATCTGAAGAAGCTCCGGATTGCCAGCGACTGGTGCCGGCGCGCACTAAACTACACCGAATGGTGCGCATTACTACGTGCGGCCTTAACCGATAGACGGTTGTAGAGCCACCTAAGTAAGTAAGTAAGTTGATGTTGATGGTTGGGCTGGCTTTATCCATGACTTTTTGCGTTTGGGATTGGTGTATCGGATTCACTTTTCATCCTTGCTTCCTTCCTTTCCTTCATGTTGAAGTAACGAAATAGAAATCCCTGCAAAACTTTGTCCGGCACAAAGTTGGACACATTCAATGAAATAAAATGTGTTGTTATCTACACTTTAACCAAATGATATAAGTAGGTTTGCGGGGGAATACACTTTGGAAATTCGAATATTGAAATTCACTAGTCACGCCTTCTCTTAAGAAACGCTGCGACCTTTTGTAATTCAAACGGCCAATATTTTCTATCATTCACACATATTATGTGTTACACTTAATGTATCGTAACTAAAACATTTCATAAAATTCCGCAGGTCTTCATCCTCCACCCATCTGCAATCTATGCTTCAAAATGCTACCAAATCCAGCAGCTCTGGAGAGTCACATACAAAATGAACACACCAAAGAGCCGGCGTCAAATGCTGCAACGAATCGTTCCAACTGTGATACAGCGACAACGCTTAACGCAAAGGTAAGTGCAGAAATTCATGTATAAACTTCTACTGAAATAAACCAAGTGCATGAAACGATATCCCGAGACATATTTCATACTAATTGCCATACATTGTACTTAATCCGTGCTGTGCAAATCATGTGAATATTAACAAATGGGCAGCTGACATCAAGTTCGCCTAACATCATCATTATAATGTGCCGAACAGAACAAACGCATAGAACTCTCACAGTCTAGCAATCATTAATTAAAATGTTGGCAATGAGCTGACAAAGACATGGTGAACAATGAAGGGAGAAAATCTTCATGTACCCAAAGCATATGACTCCATATAAGGATATTTGCGGTATGCCCAAGCTCAAAGTGTGTTCACTGTCGACTCCTTTTAAGGCTAACCATACAAATTATGAGTGGTTTATTAATTGCACGGTGTATGTATAAAACGGAGGCAGCGCCAACGTTATAGACCATCTTACTCATCGTTATTATTAGCGAAGTTAGTTACGCTTTGCTGCCTTTACTTTAAGTAACTAAGCTCAGGAATTTCTTGAGTTTTGTTGCAGTTCTGTGGAAATTTCTCGCTTTAAAGAGGCATAATTAATATGAGAACGAGCTTTAAGTATGAACAAATTCCTTCTAAGTTAAGACACTTTTTTCTTTCTTATTTCACTTAACAAAATTTCATATAGCATATTTCTTTTCTAATAAGTAAACATATTTCTAGATACGTTTGGATCTTCCTTTACTGGCTAGATACTTGTAAGCTCGAGTGTGCTGTAAACTATAATAGAAGATACATCTATGTTATGATATGATTCGTTTGTGGCAATTCTGTGCAAAAGGCTTTCACGCAAAAGTAAAAATAAATTATGAGTTTTTATTAAACAACAGCAGCACAGCAAGTATTTTACAATGGGTCTGTAAATAATACTCAATGTGCTGCCTTTATTGTAGATACAATATACATAGTTACATGTACAAATACGCATATGAATTTGGCGTACCAAGAGCACACAATGCACATTGTCTCTATGACTAATGACGTCGTTCATTATAATTTACATTCTTGGAGGATTTCCAAAAGGAAATTTTGCACTTTAAGTTCAAGTGCGTATCGCGGGTTAAAATCTTTTGTTGTCGGAAAAATAATTACTTTTTACTTAACAAATGTCACCACAATCGGCTCAGATGTTAAACTCTTTGTAAGATGACAGTTCATAACAGTAATTAAGCCTATTCACAATGTTGTCTTATCGTCTTAACGTAAGGAAATTGCTAAACTGTGTTATGAACACCAGCCAGCTAAACTGTGTTGTGAACACACATTTTCACAATTGCTATGGTTAACGTTTTAAAATCAGCTGTTAAAGACACATATATAAATGTTTTACTGGGGTATTCCCAAATGACTACAGATGGTGCTTGTAGTTTATCACCTATGATTAGATTACGATAGAACTTTGAGAAATCTGCATCCTTAAGTTTTTATTTGACAGCCATTTTGCAAAAATTGAAGCAAAACTTCATTCAATCACTCGTGACATTGCGAAGACGCTGATCCTTCATCATTTGCCCCTCCACGATCATCTTCGAAGTCTGGGATTCAGCAGCAAGCTTGATATTTAGGTTTCTCATGAACTCGCAGAAATCAATCTTCACCAACCGGGTCAAAATCGACCCATTTCTAAATCGTCCCCCGATCATGTTTAACTTAAATGATCGTGGGTCAGTGAAAATTATCGATTCCAAGGCCGATCGTCACCAAAACAAAGTTTTTGTTGGGACTTTAAGGGTATTGTGTTTTTCGAGCTCCTACCACAAAATCAGACGATCGATTCTGATGTATAATTAGATAATTTCAATGCATAGTTTGCGCAGAACCGGCCGGAACTCATCCATTGCAAAGGTGTAGTGTTCCTCCATGACAATGACAATTTTTGCCATATTCTTGTTACTCACCGGACCATGCCCCTTTAGACTACCATTTGTTTCGTTCCTTGCAAATGGTAGATCTTTTTATTCTGAGTATTCAACTAGTTCTTCGTAGTTCTTCGCTGAAAAAGAGCGATTCGTCTACGAACGCGGAATCATACAATTTCCAGAAATATAACAAAAGGGTATCGATCAAACTGGTCAATGCATTATTGATTGAACATTTTTCTATTACTAAAAATTATCCTTTTTTTGACAACACAATACAATTATTACTCAAACAGGTAACTTTTTTTATGAGGTACAAAAAAGGAACCATAACAGCGCTGGCGGCACAACATGTATATTAGAAATTTTGTGATTTTGGGTAGGTTTCGTTACATGGTTTTATCTCTTCAAGAGTTATTTTTTATTTAATGTATTTGACTGTGTTCTGATCCATTTACAGCAGTAGTGTACAAAAGTTTCAAATGGAACTGCATACACATCTACGTAGAAGAATATCGAAGAATGAAATTCTTTGTAAATTCTCGCGCGTTAATACAAATAGCTGCGTGTGTGTGTGCTGTTCAAAGGTAAAAACAACAAAACCGCGTAGCGTGCGAACTGGCTTTTGTTTTGCACTGTGGTATAGACGCTTTGCATTTTGCTGTAGGAAGCCAGATATCGAAGTACGATGAAATTATTTCTGTAATTAACACTGTTAGTGCAAAGAACTGTGTGTGGGGATAATTGTACAGATATTCTGAAGAGCATTACAGAAACAAATATACATGAGAAGCACTTGCGCAAATCTCATCAATCTTAAGAAACAAAGTAATTATTTATACTTGTATATAAAAAACTCAATATTTTCTTTTTCCTCTTCATACGAGCGGAATGAAAATTAGGTAAAAAGAACCTTTAAAATTAAGCAATACAAGGGAAATTTAATTATCTTAAAAATTATAGAAAATAGTTTCATTTTTGCTGTAAACTAGTATTATATATTTTCTGCATTATAAACCCGTTGGTCCTATATCCGGTCCTGCATTATATTTTCAATACTTTTCTACCAAATGCAATTGCAGTGTAAATGTCATAACAATTTCAAACTTTAATCACACTAAATGCAGAAGACAACCACGACTGCTTCTGGTGCTTCTACTGCAGATTCGCGACTGTGATGCATTGTGCACAATTTGAGAAATGCGTTTTGGTCTCTTAACATATTGCTGATGATCTACATCAGACGGCATCATCTTTTGGGCTTGAAATTTCTAAATGATTCAAAAATTTTAAGTAATTACGAAAACGCATTATGATGATGCGAAATTTACGAGTTGGTTGTTGCCTCGCTGAACAGCAGCAGCAAAACCAGACAATGGGCAACAACTGCAAACTGCAAACTGCGTAACAATGCAACAAAGTGTCCAGATACAAAGATACAAAGATATAGATATATAGACAAAGATACTAGCGTGCGCCACTTGCTCTATGGGGCTGAAGTTGAGTATCTGGTACAGTGGTATAGTGGCTGGTTGGTGATTTGGGGAGGGTAGCGGATTGAATTTGCTTGCAGATTTATAATGTTTTGCAGTTTTCATGCATTCAAAGCAAATAAATTATGCTACGCTTTATGCAAAATTATTTAATCTTTTGTTCTATGAGTGATGCAGGGTGCTAGAATTGATTTTTACACTTAGTGCTGCTTATTTTGATCTTGAAAATACAACATTTTTTTATGGGTTAAAGATATTATAAACATTAATGGGTCTTAAAATACGAACGAAAACAAGAAAGAGCTATATATATTTACATATATTCTATTTGCACTAATTTATTATTTATTTGGTATGGCGTTAAGTTAGTTAGTTATAGCCGCACGTAGGGAAGCGCAACATTCGGTGTAATTTAGTGT
Organism: Leucophenga montana; assembly: GCA_035044765.1. NCBI lineage: Eukaryota > Metazoa > Arthropoda > Insecta > Diptera > Drosophilidae > Leucophenga > Leucophenga montana. Next base: position 34,865 of record JAWNNQ010000178.1, read on the forward strand.
GCGCCGGCGCCAGTCGCTGGCAATCCGGAGCTTCTTCAGGTCATCATAGACCTGATCTTGCCATCTTATGTTCGGTCGTCCTCTCTGACGCCGTCCACCAATCAAGTTCAGGTTTCCGTCGTAAACCTTTAGTGCTGGAGCTTAGGGGTTCATCCGGATGAGGTGACCAGGCCCAGTGCAGCCGCCGGAATTTAATGCACTGGACTATGTCAACCTCATCATACAGCTCATACAGCTCATGGTTCATACGGGTCCTAAACTCGACGCCAACTCTAAGGGGACCAAAAATCCTACGAAGAATTTTTCTCTCGAACACTCCTAAAGACGCTGTATCCATTGATGTCAGTGTCCATGCTTCTGCGCCATTACAGCATTACCGGGATTATCAGTGTCTTATAGATATTTATCTTCGTAGTTCGAGAGAAGGCTCTACTTCTAATTTGCTTGCTGAGCCCAAAGTAGCAGCGATCAGCAAGCGTGATTCTTCGTCTGATATCTCGGCTAACATTCATGTCGCTGGTAACTTCTGTTCCCAGACAGACGAGATTTTCTACAACATTGAAGTTGAAATTCTCCATACTCACAGACCGTTCAAGACGCGCTGATGGTCTGCGCGTGGACACCACGTACTTCGTCTTGTCCTCGTTCACCGCTAGGCCCATGAGACGTGACTGTTTTTAATCTCCGACAACGCCCTGCTTACTCGCCGTTCGTTGATGCCTATGATGTCTATATCATCAGCATATGCGACTAGCATCACTTCCTTAAGGAAGATCGTGCCCAATCGTTCTATAATGTACTTTAGCATAATGTACTCAGATTGAAAATGCTTCACCCTGCCTGAAACCTCTCTTGGTATCAAATGGTTCGGAGAGGTTCTTTCCTACTCTGACGAAGCTTTGGGTATGGCGACTTTCTCTAAAATAGTCATCAGCCCATAGCTCACTCTTTAGTGTTTGTTAAGAAAACTTTTGAATTATAAAATATATCCACTTGAAATACAGTGTGTATGTACTCAGACTTAACATTTAGCTCCATGGGCGTGGCACATTAATTGTGCTCGAAAGTCTCAACACCCATTTTAGGATTTTATGTGGAAAACTTCGCTTTTAAAGAAGGTGTTTCATGTGCGTCTTACTCTCACTACACGTGCACACTACCACACAAAACATCCGATCACTTTAGAATTTTTACAAAACAGAAAGTTTTTTATTACAATAATTTAACAGTAGCAAACACACTACTTACACCTATTGCCTCATGAAGACCGTACACCGCATCTATTTTGAAAAGAATACATGTAATTATAATTTTTGTACATACAAACATCCGCTTCGGAAGTAATATCGTTAAAGTAGCTTGGCAGAAGGACTACGCAGTTTTAGATTACTTGACATTGAGAATATTAATTTTATAGCGCTGAATTCAAGCGAAGTTGACCTTTGCGAAACAATTCTGCGTGCGAAAAATGGCCCATTATAACAATATCATATCTGAAAAATTTATTCGGAAGTGAATTTGTGAAGAGTTTAAAGTTTCGTTTTCGTCAAAGCTAACATTTTCCTTTTTATACATTTTCTTTTTATACATTTTATTAAATACCATTCTGATCGTTGAATGTATGTTGTTATTTTTTTTTTTTTGTTTGTTAAATATAATACGTTTTATTCTAAAATTTTTTCGTATCGGTGAAATAATTGTCACTCACATGTGTTTAAAAAAACTAGTTTCTTGTATTCACTTGTAGTCGTAGAAATAGCTAGAAAAGAGCTTTTAAAAGCTTTTGTATTTTTTCTTCTCTCAATAATATTAATACTAGCAAAAAAATCAATTGTAGGACCCTGTATGCAACAATTGTTTTGCCATAAAAAATATTAAAGAGCTCCGGTTCTCGCTTGTTCTCTCTTTCTGTTCGTCTATACAACTCTCTTTCTTTCCTCCACATGTCTACTGGCGACTGCCCCAACTCAGAATTCCGCGCGAGTTAATTAGTTTGCGCATAGGAAACAACTTTTTGTTTGCTTTTTTTTTTACAAAATTATGTTGCATTTTGATGGCGCGTCGTGCTGCGCCATAAAATTATTAAAAACCGTGCCCATAGTCCCCAGGCATATTAACGCCACATTAAATTGAAAATGCACAAAAATTAGCGCCTATTGTTGCAAGGCAGCAAGGGCTTCAAAGATGGAAACCACATTGACAGTGACACTTGCCCATCAGCATCATCAGCATGTTGACAATCGCGACTGTCTGCGTTCTTCAGACTCTGAGAGCTAATGTGCGAAATATGTTCTTAATAGAAAAATTTTTCATACTTGCAGCTAACACTGAATCCAAATTTGTTTCCGAAAAAACGCCAAAATGAGAATGATGCAAATCACACAGAAAGCGACACGGAGCGCATGGCAAGTGATTGCTATGAACGGCGTGAGTTGGAGGACAGAGTATCTGTGGATAGTGGAGGAAACACATTGAAGTCAGCGCAACAGCAGCATAAACACATCAAAGAGGAATTGAACGAGTCGGAATTAGCAGATAATGCCATGATTAGACAAATGGATGAATCTATGGGACACTTTGCACCGCCATTGGTTGATGTTGAGGGAGAGCAGTCACTGATGAAGATGCAATTACGTAAGTATGGCGCATATTTAAATGTTTTTATGAAAAAAAAACTTAAATTTTGAAACAAACGCATCAGATGCGCATCGCTTTCCTGCAAGTCCACTGGATTTTCAACAGGCATTAATGTCTGCAGGGCCACCCACTTCTAATTTAGAGCCACCAGCGAATAACAAACACTTCTGTCATGTCTGTCGGCGCAATTTTAGCTCAAGTTCAGCGCTGCAAATACATATGAGAACGCATACCGGCGATAAGCCATTTCAGTGTAATGTCTGTCAGAAGGCTTTCACCACAAAGGGCAATTTGAAGGTGATTGTGCACTAACTAAGCGATTGGCGTATATATATCTTGAAGTCCTTGTTTCCTTTATGCTGTAGGTACACATGGGCACACATATGTGGACTAATCCCACATCACGTCGCGGACGTCGCATGTCACTGGAGCTGCCCATGCATGGTAGACCTAATGAGTCAGATTTTATGCAAAGACCACGACCCGAATTGTTCTTTCCATATTTGCCGCCTTTTTTCAATGGATTACCGCCGAAGGTAGGTTGCTTCAAGCATAACTTTCTATAATGAGGTACATTAGTTTAAAACTGCAATTTACAGCCCGGTGAACTAAGTCCCGGTGCTACTTTTCCCAACATACCGCCACCACATTTCCCGCTACAAAATGGCAACAGTCCTGTCTCTGCCACCGCCGCCGCCGCAGCCGCTGGAAAATATCCACCCGGTCTACTTGGCTTTCCTGGCTTTCTGGGACCACACTATGGTCTAGCCTCAGCACATATGGAGCGTCAGAGAAGCAGTAGCAAATCACCCACGCCCACAACGCATGATGAGACGACCCAACAGCAACCGCAGTTGCCACAGAGCAGTCCAACGTCCACAGATTGGCATATACGCATCAAAACCGAAAACAATCAAAATGAATTACATACAGAATTGGAGGATCCTCAGTTAGATAAGGAGGAACATCATCAGCAACTACAACAACGAGAGTAGTAGTAGCAGTAGTACTAAATAGTAGTCTTAAAAAAAAAAATAGTTAGGCAGCACATAGCATGAAAACATATGGTTTTTCTGGAGTACATATCTTAAAAATGAAAAAAAAAATGAAATAAATTCAAAGGCATTAAACTTAATTAAAAGCAAGAAATGATCTAAAATACATATTAAGCTTGGACATACATATATGATAATGTAATATCTAATATCTGTGTCTATAATTTCACAATTAAACGCATTTAAATGCATTAAGTTTTAGCATTGTAAGTTGTATAGAGCGTGACTATGAAAGTGTATGCCAGATATCTCTAAAAAAAGAAGTAATATGAAAAGTGCACCCAAAAGAAATAATTATACATAAATGTAATGGCTATAAATATATATATATATATGAAATATAAATAAATAAATAAATAAATGAATAAATAAACTGTGGTAGTTGCATATAAACATAAATACATATAAATAAAAATTAATAAACTGAATGATCAAAAAATATTTCAAATGAAGTTTTACATCTTTTTTTAATGGCATTCACACACACTTTGAAAACAGGTAAGTTATTTAATGTGACAACTCTTAAAAAGTTTATCGTTTATCGGAAAGCTGATACATAATAATTCGGCGAATCTTCACGCAAAGACTTCAATTACAATGAGTTTCGGGTTTGGGCACTTGAACTGTTGCAAGTTGCTTCAGAAAGTTGAAAATCAAATGCTGATCTTTTAGCTACCGACACACACCGAAAAATGCACCGATGTATGCTGTGATTTCTGTGTTGGTGCCATACTTCTTGAATAACGATGAAAATGCAACAGTCATCGTCATTAACGTCCGATATCGAACTATTTTTTGTTTCCAATAGTACGTGAACCCGGTCTGACAGGCCTTTAATTTCAACAGAATGCCGAAATACTTATTAATGAAAGCGTTTGATGACCTCATAAATATCGTGTGCTCTGACAGCGCTGGACTACTACTACTATGGGAATACTTGAAATCGTTCGTCTATACGGGAAAGCCAGCATCAATTTTAGCGAACGTCCTCAGATACGATTTCAAATGAAGAAGCTGTAGTAATTTAAACCTCCAGGATGCAGTTCATCTGACGTTCCCGTATGGCAGCCGTATGTCCGATATCTCAATCAATTTATATTTATGTTTTAATTAAATGTAAAGTTCTATGGCTCTTAAAAAAATACCATGTACAATATATTCTTGATCAGCTCATCGAACTATGTACGTCCTGCTATGTACGTTGGTCTGCCCGTCTTGTTGTTGTTGCGCAACTTTTAAGATATACTACTGTTGTAAGTCAGCACCTTAATATTGTCATGACACCCACTTTTTGGGGTAGCCCACCACAAACAACTATTTTTTCTTTCTTTTTACTAGCCAAGTTCATAATTGGAAACTTCGTGCGAATGGTATTAAAGCTGCCGTTCCAACGAAGATCACGTTTTTTCTTGTATTTGGATTAATTTTTTTTTATATCTAGCTGAAAGCCGGTAATCAAGCTTTTTTTGACCATATAACGTCTACATGCTACACTCATACAACAGCCACGCCACCACCGTATTAGCAGTTTGTTGTAGACCCCAGAAAGTATATATATTCTTGATCAGCTGGAAGAGACGAATTGATCTAGCCAAGTCCGTCTGTCTGTCTGTCTGTTAGTATGTTGTTGCGCAATTTTTTGGGCAAAAATTTTTAAGATATCCGCTTGTAAGACACTTCCCATTAATATTAAAGAGTGTGATCCCCCCGAAGTAACTTGTTTTTCTTTTTCTTTTTGTTTCCTTCTTTTTTGTTTTGTAAGTATGTTTTCAAAAATTCCATTGACTCAATAAATTTATAAATATTTGGCACGTTCCCGAGATGGAGAGCGTGTAAGTAAGAACACAGCCAGATGTGGCATAAACGCCTTCCTCAATACGCCCTACATTTAGAGTATTTTACACAATTTGGAATTCCTACAATAGCTGTTCTACCAGCTACCAGCCCAAAACTCGTGCCACGCATAAATCTGCCAAAAATAAAATGCATTAAGTGCTGCCCCTACATGTATACACACATATGTATATACTATATGATTTTTCAAACCATATATCATCTTTGTACACTTGGCGCAACTTGGCAGCTCTTATAGCGCAGCAAGCTCCCAGTGCAACCCCTTATGCGCCCCACCGCTTGCATTGTATTTAGCGTATTTGTTAAATATTTTACGCATTTGCCACCCAAAAATGCAAGCAGACGTGTCTGGGTCCCCATTGCACACCCTCAGATTGCATCGAATGCCTTCAGATGTTTCGGATGAGAATGAAACCGCTCCGTTCAACAGCTGACTTTTCTTTTTATTACAATATATTACTTTGTGTATTAATTTTGTTTTATTTTCGCTCAATTTTTGCATTTAATTTTATAAGTTTTAATTATGCTTTATAATTTTTGCTGCAGTTTGTGCTCTTAGACAATCGTTTGTAGCGACAATTATAAATTATATTATCTAGACCGCAACATCTTAATGACAGATCATATTTTAGCATTATTGCGTTTTATTTTATTTTTGCAGAAGGCATAGAAATTATAGAAATTATTTACAGGGTCTTACAAGAATAGTATATGCAAGCAGTGGCGTAGCAATATCTGTTGGAACCGGGAGAGGGATCTTGTCCGAAGATTTCCAATCTGAGATATTTACGGGCAAAGTTGTTCACAATTGAAAATAAGTAGGATTTTGAACGAAATAGTCTGAAATAAATAGTTTTCTTATTTTGAACACCGTTAAATGCAAATATTTGTTGAGCATGACAGTTTTACTAGTTTAATAGTTGCAAAGAGCATTATATTTCCAATAAAATTTACTTTATATCATCACACTTGTTTAAAAATTGGAAACATTTTTAAGTTATTTCAAAGAAAATCCGAGTTTAGCTTGATTATTTTTGGTCTGAGATACTTAACAAACGAAAACAGCAATTGGCTAAACAAGAACTCGTTTGTAACGGAAATTTTGATAGACATTTTGCAACCCATTTGAAAGGCATCATCTACCATCTGTATGTAATCGGAATTTTTTCGGTTTCCCAAAAAGTTCTCGTATAAAGAAATGAAACTAGTCCTTTGTCTTTGCCACTTGGTTAAACTTTTTCAAAAAGATTTTATCATGCAATTTTCAGAATTTGTAGCTCAATAAATACTCCAGTTTATTAGAATATAAAAACGGAAAAAAGTAAATTATCTCCATTTTACGTTACACTCAAAATTACTGCGACCTTTAAATTTCATTTGTGAAGTATGTAAGACCAAAAATAAAAAGTTCAATTTAGATTTTCTTTCTTCGAAATAACTAAATTTTTTTCGTCCATATTAAACGATTTTGATGACATGAACACCAATTTTTTTTAATGATTGAAAGAGATTTCTAAATTTTAAGGAAAAAACTTTAATGCCGAACAAAAATATGTGTAGCGCGGAGTATAAAAATATAAATTTAAAGTAAAATGTTCAAACGTTTTGGTCAAAACAGTATCTACTTGTTTTCATTCCAACACAAAATCTTCATTTACAAAAATGAAATAGATATTGGAGGAACTATTCAGGTAGGTAAATAATGTGGCGTGCCTGCCTATCCTACAAGCCTTTGCAGTGTCAAAAAGTAATGCCCAACTCATTTTTGGAGGTAAGTATATACGTTACCTTTGTTAGTTGTTATATAGTTGGTTTGTAAACGAAAGTTAAGTAGAGAATCAGCTCAAAAAATTCCTCGAGCATCAAAAAACTTAGATCCATAGTTCGGCTTCTGTTTACCATTAATACAGACCTGGATTTACTTACCTACCATATCCGTATTAAATGTGACCAAATTCACTGTAGGGAAAGTAGAGACTATACTTCTTGAAGCAGAACCACAATTTATATCAATCTAAGGTGCATTTATGACTTTTCGACTATTTCTTGCAGCTTGTAGTTGATACCTCCCATTTTTAATGTTTCCTAAAGAATAACGTGCGAAATGATCGCCTCTGTTCCGGAATTAAAAGCTTGTACCGTACTTCGATAAACTCCAACTTAGCATATACCAATGATGAATAAAGCTCGATGAATGCTGCTTTTATCGACAGTAAAGTAGTCTCCTCTTTCAATTTAATGTACTTCACATGGTTAAACGATAAAAATTAAATTAAATATATTTCAGTAGCATTTCAAAGAGGTTCATTTCAGTGATCTCTAAATGGTCTATTGGCAGCTTCTATGCTGATAATCAGCTACTTTTTGTACTAATGGTGGTCTTCGGCTGTTCAGGAACTTTACTAGGCTTCTTTGTAATAACAATTTCTGCTTAGGAACAGAAAAGCAGCTATATCACTAATTGCCTGGTCTTTGCAGCCTTTGCAGTGGCAAGGCAACACCTCTCTTAAACTTGCATTAATCAAATAACTACATTCTTCTTTTTTGATATTTTGGTATTCTTCTTTTGGATTATCTTCTTTTGGTCGTGCAATTCTCGTTAACTTGGGAGACATAGCTTTCCGCTATGTTATTATGCAAAAGCAGGTTCTTTGTGTAGAAGTTTTGCCTATTGACAAAATATTTTCTAGATGGATTAAGTTATTTTTTGTTGCATTTAGTTCATAGTTTTGAGTTCAAATGGCTCAAGCAGAGAATCATATATGATGTCTGAAAACTAGCACCATTCAAGGAAGTGAGTATGACATAAAAAATTACTACAAATAAAGTATAGAGCTAAGAAAATGTATGGGTTTCTATAGACCTAGTAAGTACAGCTTATAAAGTTCATATAAGCAATAAGCTTGAACTCTCGTGGGAACGCCCTTGAAAAAGTTAAACTCCTCCAAGCTAAGTAAGCTGCATGTTTTCGAATACCATCCATACATCCTATACAACGCTAAATGCTGCAATTCCAACCAGTTTCATATTTTTGCAGTAGACAAGCAAACGACATCGACATGAAATTCTTTACAAGGACAACATGAATAATCCATTTTTCCCGAAACACTTGTACTCAAAATGCACAAAACACAACGCGATGGAGATTCAGTTCAAGTAGAACCGACGGACATTTATTGGATTGTGCAAGTAGACACGTAGGTGTTGTCTAGATATACCACGCCACGCATGCGCAAAATACTCGACGCAGTTGAGAGTCAAGGCAAGCGAAACCTTGAACAGAGATACTTTCCACTATACTCGTACAACGCATTGCAGATTAAAGATTCCACTATAAACAAACAAGCGAAATAATTGAGGCAAAATTGAAGCAAACGATCGAACATTAAATGTGGGGCGGAGCCTGAATATCCGATCGAGTGATACCCACTGATGTTGTTTCACTTGAGTATTGACTGTATGGAAACCTGTTCTCAATAAAACAATTAGCACGGAATTTGTGACTGCAATAGAGTAAGATACAATTTATGGAGGAAATGTTTCAAGAATCTATTTAACTCACTCCCGCATACATGCATACTTCGTAAATGTGTCAGATCTTCGCTGGTGTTCAAGTATTAGACAAATGTATGGCATTTGGCAACGATTCCAGCCAAGTTGACGCTCGTTGCCAGCAATTCAGCCAATTAGCAACACTTCAAAGATCTAGATCATTTATCATCTGCGGTATTACATATAAAGAAATTCTGTGCTATCGCCTGGCGATCATCAAAGCGGCATATTTCATAATTTTAAACTGGGCGAGGCGCTGAGTTGCAAGATACGCAGCAGATATGTTTTCATAATTTCTGCAATGCAGACGATTCTTAATTATTCCGAAAGATCAAACAAATTGCATGCAACATAAATATTACGCGGCTACAAGTGGCTGGGAGCCTTCCAACTCATAGACATCATCGCGTCTAGCCGCTTGGCATTATGGCAGATAGATAGACAGCCAACAAGGTTATTAAGCTATGGAAAACTATTTACACTATTAATATGAAAAATATTATACAAAAAAGAGAAAAAAATGGATCTTTATGTTGCAGACTTTGGGGCATAGTCTGTCGCTAGTCTTGGCACAATTTCTCTCATCATTCATTTTCCATGCAGGAGGCAGTTTTGCATGCTGTAGACAAGCACACCCAGTACGCAGTGTGCCATATTCACTGAAATATAATCATTTTGATTGCCCAACATATACTGCACTTCATATTTAATAGTCGCACTTCATGCACAGTTCACCCTTGGGCAATTATGAGCCTCATAGCTACGTCGTGAACATAAAGTATTTCTGTGTGTTTCTGGTATCCAAAATGACACTGAAACTCATTGCATGGAATTTTTTGCCTATGTAGTTTGTCCGTCTGTCTCTCGGTCTCTCGGTCTGTCAGTCTGTCAGTCTGTCAGTCTTCTTGTCTGGTGTTCTGCTTTAATGCGCTATAAACGATGCGCTTATGAAATATGATGTTTAAATAAATTACATTTCTCGGGAAAAACGCAGCATTGTGGAAAATCGAAAATTATCATAAGACAGATGTTGCAGTGCAAATTGTGTCTGGAAGTTGAAAATTCTAAGTGTTGCGGTATGAATTTAGAATAGTTCGGAGTTAATAGAAGTATTAATGCTTGGAGTACTAAATTTGGAATTTGATTTATACTCTGCATAATATTTGTCACATTTGAGGACAGAATTTCTACTCGTATTGATCTGAGAATATTTCTTAAGAAACTACATCGATGCCCTGACATAAAAGATAATATAGATACTAGATATTATCGGCTTTCGGCTTGTGAACTATAGGAAATAGTAGTATTAAGTCTCTGATGCTGAGATGGATTTATTTTACTATAATACATTGACAGCTATGTGTTCAAGAACCAGATCTTCTCGCCTTGACTTTTTGTTTCGAAATCATGGTTGTAAATATTTTCACTGATAATGGGCAACTAACTCCATATCGAGTATATTTCTCGAAAAACGAGTGGTTTTGCAATTTTCCTGAAAATGCTACACAACACCCAACATTTTCTGCGAATGTCAAGAACTCTACGTTAGCATCTGATTGGACTTCAAGTTTCAATGAAAGGAACTTTATGCTAGGCGTCGAGTCCTTGATCCAGCAGATGCTGACACTGATAACTGTTTAATTTAGCCAAATATTCTTCAAAGTGCTGGTTAGTCTATGCAAATAAACTGCGAACCACAATATGAAACTCTAATGGGCTATGCTTTTATAGGTATGTGGTTTCTCTAAACATTCACATCGTGTTTGTATTCGAAACTCAGAGGAATGGGCTATTTTAGTTCAGAAACCAAATAAACTGCGACTGATTTATCATAATAAGAGTTCTATGATGTGCTGCAATCCTGATAAGATCAAGCCTTTGGTTTGCGCACAAAACCAACAGTTGTACTCCATTGTATCCAGCCTGCTGTAGTGAAGGTATTTACTTTCCTTGCGAACTTAACGCTTGCATCTATCTATATTCCACCAGAAATAAGAGTTACGCAACTTATGTTTCAGCATGTTTTCGACAGTCTCGGCTCTACATTCCGTGTACGAGTATGTGAACACTTTAATGCTAAAAATACATGGTGTTGTTCTAGTCTGCGCAACATTAAATGATCCCAAGCCTCTAATGATGTACATAGCTGTATCCAAAGGAATTTGAGCCAAGCAGAGTCATGACCGACAATTGCCTGGATCTCTTTTCAAACCACTGAACAGTGTCCGAATTTATTAACGTGCCAGTCGATGTGATCAAGAAGTTTCAAAAGGTAGTCAGGAAAATTGTCAAACCTGACGCTCTACCACTGGATAACGCTGTTGTCACAAACCCAAAATTTGAAACATTTGAAGCACGAAGCTTCAAATCACTCCACTCCGGCCACTACTATTAGAACCTATACACCGAAGCGTGACATTTACATTGGGCCCAAGGCACGACTAGCGCGGGCACTGATCTTGGAGATTGATCTAGGAGATTTTATATTGTTGAGATGATTTATATCGTCAACTTCGATAAAAAAGAAGTTGAACTGAGTGAAGGTAGTTTTCAATTACTTCGAAAATTTCTCATCTTTTCCTTAACTCGACCTGGACCAGGTTCCACTCTGTCTTTGTATGGAGAATCTGCCTTTGAGGTATCTTGTAGCGCTCCACAGAATGTGGTCCGCACTCCATTTACAATTAGTCACAGCTGATGCTTTTCGTCATTGACTTATGTTCTTACCTTAAAGTGGATGGGAAACAAACATTCAAAAGTATTGTAGTATTTTATTAATTTTTTAGCTGCAAATTTTATCAACTTCATTTGCAACAGACTCTCAATCCAAAACTTAAATACATTCAAAACGAAATAAACATCACTGTAGACAACTACTCGACACAGTATTACAGTCTGGTATTTATGAGCAACCAGGGATATGCATAAATTTCCACAACCTGCTGCACTCAAATAAACTTGTCAGCCAACATCATAAAATGAACTCCCAACAGTAACGTAATAAACTCCTACCCAACCGAATTAAACTCCAACCCAAACCCAAAACGCAAAACCAAATCCAACTACCTACAACAACTTTCATTCAATTCGCATTGTCGACAACGACGGTCAGCATAAAACAAAAATCGAGCATTAAATATGGGCAAAGGACACGCCAATTTGTTGTACCTATGGCTAACCCTAACAACCCAACCCACCCCACCCCATATGATGACTTAAGAAAAACTATGCTTAGAAATACATCCACACTCTCTCTCCCACACGTTTCTTTCGAAATTATTATAGCTGCCGCTCGTATTCCCCTGCGTAAAAAATGCGCAGAAAATATAATATTTTAACAAATCACTTCGATGGCAAAGCGTACCCAAGCGTACCCTACCTGTATCGAAAAGAAGTTATTGAACCAACCCCATCCCATCGCTCACTCTGGCGTGCAAATCGATTTCTTACTACTTCCAAGTGCAATTTTTGCCAAAAAATTATTATTGCCGCATAAAAACTGTTATCCTGACGCATAAATTTCACAACAGGATTTGCTGACCAGTTGGCTTTATGTGCTACAGTCGATTCGCTTCAGTACGGTTCGGTCCGGTTCGGTTGGTTCGGCTGATTGGAATATGATATCAAAATTGGGATTTATCTCGACGCTTTATGGCATTTCACTTTTTTATTTATTTATAAGTTGAATTTTATCAGCGCTTGTCTTAAGCTACCTTAAAATGTATTGATTTTTCCATTTTTCCTTCGCTTTCAATAATTTATTAACTGATTTTCCTCCACTGCTGTTGCTGCTACTCGAAGACTAATGAAGACTTTCCTTTCGTTATACGTTTGCGTTGCGGCATGGAGACATGCCTTAATTTGTTAGACGTTATCTCTTCCGCTTCAACCTACGTCGGTGAGGAGGACTACGTTGTCTTCTAGGCTTTGGATAGGATGAAATAGCAATGGCAACAAAATGCACTTGGCCTCCGTTCGATTGCGATTTCAACTGCGACTTCTGAGCTCTTTGGATTGGACTTGGACTGCAACTTGTTTAGCGCGGGCAGCTGCATTGAGAAGTTTCGGCATGGACTGAATTCGAAGGTAGCTGCTAGTTGCGGTTGGGTATGAATCTTTGGGTGCTTTTGATGTTGTTCCTATAACTATAGAGTTAGTGTTGTTGTTGCTGTTGTTGTTGTTGTTGTTGTTGTTGCTGTATCACGTGCAACGCGCAATAAACGAAACTTATTCGCATGTCGCTCCTTATCGCTGGTTGCGTGGCCTTGTCCTATGTCGGCTTAGATTATGAGACTAAATGGCGAAGACGGCATTTCACCGAAAGCGTTTGTGGCCAATAGTTTTAGCAATGTAGCAATGAGAACTTTTGGTAAGAGTAAAGAGACGCCATGTAAATTGCAGGGTAGAGACAAGGTCAAGTTTTGTACTCGTATGAATACAATGCATATATACTCAAAATTATAGAATCCATAACACTGGTTTACAAAATGAAAAAAAAAATGTTGGTACATTTAATGGCACCATATTTTTCTTATGCATTATGGCCCACTAAACTTGAAAATAACAAAGAAACAAACTTTTATGAATACGTTCATTTTTTTTTCTTCTTTTTTGTTTTTGGAGATAGTTTCACATTTTGGACCATTTATCAAGTTGAAAACGTCTGATTAGATCGCCAAAAATATCATATTAAGAGTAATAAAATATCCAAAAGTCGCTTCTAATATTGTTTTCCAATCGGTTCAGTAGTTTAAACGCTATGGGTCAAAGTACTATATGAGAAATGTCAATATAATATGACGTTCTCTATTGTTGAAACATTTGGAATTCTATATTTGGTATAGAGTGAATTCTCGATTATTATTTTATTTTGGACCAAAAAATCGAAATTTCTCCATCTTCAGATAACAAGTATTAAATAAACATATCAAACGCACTCTAATGAGTACCCAGATACAGATGTGCAGCCATATTTAAGTTTTTGTATGAAATTTTTGTTTTATCTTGTTGTTATTTACGCTATAAGCGCCTAATTTGTTGTAAATAAAATGGTGATTCAATTAATGATTCCTTTTCTTAATTTTAAATAACACGACAGAGTAAAATTCTTATATATGTCACAATTTAATTGTCAGGTCTATTGTCACTTACTTAGAAATTCTTGGATAATCAAAAAGAGAGCAGCCGGGTTGTGTGGAGAGCTAACGTTTAAAAAGGGCGTGTCATATTAACACATAAAATACCGATTTTCATCCAGAAATATCTAAAACAATTTAACAAAACTCCTACTCCTTACAACTCCTTATTTTTTATAAGTACTCAAATAGAAAAACAGGTTTTAGATTGAATGAAATTATTAAGACGTCGACATAACAGCGCACGACAGGGACAACTATTATTTGAAATGCTTTGGTGTGCGGTAAAATATCGTCGGAGTAACAACTAAAGCTCTTATTTGCGCGTTGAACAAAATTATTGTTTAAAAACCTCTGAGTTATGTTAGTAAATCTTAGAATCGAAACACATGGAGTGTTACTTTTTGTACATACTTTAATCTTACTGAAATTCAGTATGGAAACTATATGGTTATGCAATTCGTTCAAGATTCAAACGTCGGTATGCCACGCCCACTTTTATTTGGAATACCCATTTAAATCCACCGCAATGTTTTTGATTTTTGTACGCAGAACTTTTTTGTTACAGTGCATATCCACTTGTACGATACAGTTTTGAATGAAGCGATGCATCAAACTTGGCTAAATGGATGTGGCTCCTCTACTATACTGAGAGGCACCATATTAAGTTGTTGTATTGGAAAGCTTATTTATTACATCTGTTCCAGAAATGTAAATGGTGCACATCTTCTGCATTGCTAGCCATCGTAAATCCTAGCAAAATTAAACGACGAGTAACAACAGGCGTACGAATCTTCCTACAGATGTTTTATATCAAAGCTGGCGATAGGTGGAAGAACATCCAAGACAATGTGAAAAAAACGAATTTGGAAACTTTAGCATTACCTCCTACGGCTCCAGAGAAGATACTGAAAATTGTTGGTAGGCGCTCTAACAGGGCTTTGTCTAGCAGCCGCTCAGGCGAAAATGCTAAGCAAAACCAACGTGGGCGTTTGTAGGAAATGCAAGGAAACGAGAGTCACGGAAACCCTGGAATATATCGTCTACAACTGCCCAGCAATCGCAAAATCAAGACTAACATACCTAGACACCCTCGAGCTAGCGTCAGTGAAACAGGTGGCCAGGAGGAATGACCTCTATCATCGGTGTGACTAAGGAACATATTGGTCTATGTGTGACCTCAATCAAGGTATCGGCTGCCCTAACCTAACCTTCATATTGACGAACTGTTCACATGTATTGTGTATTAATGGGAGTGTCAAATGCAATTGTAATAAAGCGCTAATTATTTCTAAAAAAAAAACTAAAAATTCTAACAAAAATTGAAAATCAAGAACTTACAACTAAACCAACAGCAGCAATCATAATAAGTGGCATAACATTCAACACTTTGTCAGCGATCTAGTGAAGAGTTTCATAGATGCACTCAATCTACATATGTGCAACCATGTCGACAGAGTGTCTATACATCTGTCCGTCCAGTGTGTCCATCAGTCTCTAGTATATCTATTTGATAGTCAGTTTGCTGCCACTGTCTGCCCAAATTGTCTGGCAGCATTTATCATCGCGGCTTACCACAGCACCCATCACAGAGCGCTCCCGCTTCACTGGCATAAATATATACATACATACGTGTATGTATAGACAGCGTTCCAGACAATTTTGACAAGTTATCAAAATGAATTTGAGGCAAAGACTTTGCCTGGTTGTCTGGCGTTGAATAGCTGCCTCTGGTTGTGCTGTGTGATGATACTTTCTTCGCTGCTCTTCGCTGCCTGTCATAATTGTTGCCACAGCCTCACGGGCTGCCACACACGCATCAGTTGTACGTACGAGTATCTCCATAGTTCCAAACGCTTCTCCTCATGCCATTTCATGTTCCTGGCTAAGCGGCAGACGACAAGTGTATTTATGTTATGATTTTAATGCCGCTAATGACAAGTGCGTTGTGGAAATCCGTTGGAGGTGTAGGGTGCAGCAGCCGATCATCATAATTATTTTGTTAATTATGATGTTGGCTGTTGGGTGGCATACAATATCTTAGTTGGCTGGCGTTTATCAACGCCTTCATCAATCTAAGGCCAAGTTCGTTGTAGGTATTTTCACACCTTGGAAGAGCTACAGATACTCATTTATGTTCATCATCAGCATTCAATATTGAAAGGCAAATGTAAGTTCTTAATTTCGTGCAATTAATTCTTGATTATTGTATGGTGAAGTAAAACTTCTTAATTTTTTTCTATTTTAAATGCATAGCTATGCAGTTTATATCTACTGAGGGTTGTTTGATTAGTTTAAGATTAAATTTAACTCAGTTTAAAGATGTTTGAATTTTAAATAACTTTGAGAAATGGAGTTGTAGAAATATGATGGGGCGAGAAGAAAAAACTGAGGAAAACGTGATAAATAGTATTAATGTTACGCTGTCCAGCAGTCATGCAGAATGATTAATATGTTCCCTTCAATGGCGGCCAAAAAATAAAAAAAAACGCTATTCACATGAAATCAATACGCACGCAGATATTTTGCTGCTCTCTCTTTCTCTCTCTTCCTCTTTTTCATATCATTCAGAATGCACTAGCGAGGCACGAGATAAAGAAATTCAAAAAAAAAGGTCATATATTTGGTTTGTTTATATAATCCTTTATATAATCCCAGAATCCTTTAGCTCTTCCGTGAATTCATGTGCTCTAGAGTATCCTGTCTAGCGCTTGTTTGATTATGCAGAGAGTGTTCTATCCTAAAACATTTAATCCTTTGAGTTTAGATGTCACTTTTGCATATATAATGACCATGCATACATATTTTCTTTTTCGTATCTTTTTATTTGATAAACAAAACCAAAGCAAGCACTGTGCGCATGAGAGATCATGTCATAATGAGAATAAATGAAACTAAACGAGCGATATGCTTAAGTATACTATTTCGCATAACTCGCTGCTCTCTTTACCTCTTATCATATTTCCAAAATATATATGTTGAATTTGATGGTTTGTGCTCTAGTATGTATGTGTCTTGATAAAAAAAAAACTGCTGTTAAGTGAGAAAGACGGACGAAACAAGAAATTTCGAAGAGTGAATTGAAACACTGCTGTGTATGGTTTTCTCATTGTCCCCGGTTTTTCATTCGCTATTGGTCATTTCTTGTATCGAACCAAGTCTACCACAGTTAATAACTTTTTAGAACTCGTTTGAATATTGCAAAGGAATATTTTTTAAATGACCAAGTGAAAAGAGGAATCGAAGTGATTTAAGGAATTCACTAAGTGAGTGTTTCTGCACAATCGTATAATATGGACTAAGAACGTCAGGCAACGGCTTAGAGAACTCTGAAGCTTTTTGGATACATCCCTTGACAATATAGATGTTTAGCAGCGAAATTTGGAGTTTTGGTGGTCGTTGAATGGCGATTATTTTACAAACGTTTTCTCAAACTGGCGAGCTCTTTTTAAACTCTATTAACTTTGTCAATAAACTGATTGTCGACTTATGTTCAAATTACCTAAAAGTGCTTCAAAACACATTAAATAAATTTGCTCAGCGGAAATTTGTAAACAAGTTTAGAAGTCGAGGAGTTAGCTTACTTTTTCACAGTACATTTTGTTGTTGGAAGTTATTTCTTTTCTCATTAACTAAGTAGTTAATCGACTAGGTGTGAATACCGTTTATATTTAAATTTCTAAACTAATTTATCTATAGAGTTCGTATTCAACAACCCTCGAACGTTCGGTAGCTGAAAAGCTGTCGGAAAATATTCACGCATGCCGTCAGCTTAGTTGTCGGAGTATAGAAGCAGAAGAAAGGGAATAAATTACGATGCTGCCACGATAAGATCGGTCTTAATAAATTTATTAGTGAAAATATTCTGCTCTCTCAGTCGACGTTCAGACAAGTCGAGTTGGAAAGATTTCATTTCAAGTAGCATAGCTTGGCACAGTCTTAAAGAATTATGAAGACGGAAGTCGTTTACTTTTATGGGCAATGTTATTTCTTTGCAGATATGCGAATAGTTAAAGACATACGAGTATGTATGCAGATAGACATTTCTTTTATTTATGGCTTTCAATAACTTGTATCTAGATACATAAAAATGCGACATATTACAGTAATTGCCAGTGCAGCTAAAGAATTTCGTCAAAATTGAATACAACTCAATTCGGCATGCAAAACATGGAGAAGAAAAATTGTATTGAAATAAAATTGAACCGGAAACCAGTAAAAGCTGTTTGCAAACTGAAGTTAAGATCTAGAAAGCTATTGAGAGGTAGAGAAAAAAAAATATTTCATATAAAGCATGTTTATTTTAAAGGTGTAGAACTTTTAATTAAATTAAAATATCAACATTACACAATTTGAAACTGTAAATTGGCCTTATTAGAAGATAATTTTATGCCATTAGTGTTTAAATCAGGGTTAAAAACCAAAAATAACCTATTCAAATTAAGAACCGAAACCATAACCAGAACTGGTATTTTTTAAGACCGGAACCTTTAACCGAAATAAAATAAAATAAAATAAAATAAAATAAAATAAAATAAAATAAAATAAAATAAAATAAAATAAAAGAACCGTACCAGAACCAAAACATTTGTGCCGGTCTAGTTTCGGTTCTCATTTTTACGAAAGGAACTAGACTTATCTGTCTGTTTGTCTTCCCCTTGTCTTTATGCATCAAAACTAGTCCATCAGATTTGAAGATATCGATCTGAAATGTACGTAGCCCGCGAAATTTGAAAAGTCACCATTTTTTTTATCACGGTTCTTGATCAGCTCGACGAGACGAATGGAACTGTCCCTTGTCTGTATGCATCAAAACTAGTCCATCAGATTTTAAGATATCGATCTGAAATCGGGTATGCACACTTCCTATGTTCCAAGGCTGTCACAACTAGCCCTTTTAGGGATTGCCACCATACATTTGATATTAGATTTTCGATTGGTCCACGTGTTCCCAAAAAAAGGTTGACATAATCAACCATTTTGCATTTATAGTTTGACAGACATAGAGGTTAGACGTGTTTTGGTATGTTTGGCGTTTTTTGCCCGCCAAGTTCGGTCAAATGTGAAGGTTTTGCTCAGTGTTTTCTTTGATTACAATGATGTAGTGCATCGTGAGTTCTTGCCAGAAGGTCGTACGATTAATAAGGAAGATTATCTTGAAACTATGCGCCGTTTTCGTGAAGCAATATTAAAAAAATGCCAGGCTTTGTGACAAAGCAATTCATGGCTCACACATGATTAATTGGTCAAAAAGAACACTGTTACCATGACTCAGCCACCGTGTTTCCAAAACTGCAAAGCCCTATGAAAAAACGGCGTTTTGCCACGATTGAGGTGTTACAGACTGCATCGCTGGAAGAGCTCAGGGCCATACTAACAATCGCACATGAGAAGTGCTTTGAGGATTGGAAAAAGTGTATTACTATCTGAGTGAGAAAACTTTGAAGGAGACACAATAGATATTGATAAATAATTAAATATTTTTCGAGAAGTATAAAAAGTCACAATTTTTTAACACACTATGTCGATCATAAAATGGATAACTTTCACGAACTGAACCACGAATTTCGAAAATAGGAAATCAAACTGGGCATAAATGACAATAGCATTGCCGGATCTGACCAATTTATGACAATTTAATCACTGTCGGAAAATGGAACTTCTTAAAACAAAAAGAACACCCTATATAAGAATTGCATATGCAGTCAGACAAATGCGACTGCAGCGCAAGTTGGCATTGTCAACGTTTTTAGTTGTAGTTGAAGCTGTTGCTCTTGTCTCGACTTGAGTTGTGTTCCTTTTAATTTCATTTATTTTGCAAAATACAATTTAATTTGATGTGAATGCAACTGACAGCAGCAGCAAACAAAGCGACTGCCATCTGATGATGATGATGAAAAAAAAAATATATAAAATAAAATAAAATCCAACCCCAATGACAAACGCTCGCAAGCAGAAAAATTGCCATAAGAAAAATATTGAACCACAATAATCATCATCGGCAGCAACAACAACAACAACAACAACAAAAACAACAGCAGCAGTCAAGGAGCGACAACATCGACAGCAAATGTTTGTGCTGCTGCATTTGCTGCACGGATGAATTGAACGATGCAACTCGATTGTCAAGCAGATAACAAAAGTTGCCTTTTTGCATACCAACGACATACATATCTAGGTATATATAAAAAAAAAATAAGAGAAAAAATGGTAGCACCGACGACAACAACGGCAATCAAAATGACTGCGTTGCAACATGTTGCTGCCACTAACAAAGTATTGATTGAGCCACCGCCGCCGCCGCCACTGTCCTGTCCCGTCCCGCTCAGCCGCTAACCGCACACCGCACACCGTTGTGTATCAATCGTCGTTGCAATGTCGACGGTTGTCGTTATTGTGGATGATGCTGCATGATGTCGATGACGATGCTCAACTTCATGCACTGCGATTTGATTCGCTGCGATGTGATGCGATGCGATTGAAACAAAAGTCATTTACTTATTGTTGACGACAACATCGTTGCCATTGCCATCGCCACTGCCACTGCCACCTCCACCATCATCAACCATCGTCATCATCATCATCATCAGCATCATCACCGTCCTCATCTGACTACTGCAAAAACAACGACTTCGATGATGATGCTGGCGACATTCTCATCCGCTTATCAAACTGCTAACAAATCATTTTGTTTGGCATCCAAGTTGTCGGAGTTAGTCGCGATTTTGTGAGTGGTTGAGCTAAATGAACGCGGGAATCGAGTCGCTAGACGTACTCCAAGTTAGTCAGTTTTTTACCATTTTCTGTTACCATTTTTATTGTTTTTTGTTTTTTTCATTGCATCTCCTTGAGCTTGGAGTTGCAGGTGGTCGGCGCATTGAAGTGTTCAAAAATCGTTTGAAAAACGCATAACGAACAACTATAGAGTATATTACTTTCTAGTTGCAATTATTTAAAACAGATGTTCACTTTTTTCTATGTTACTACTTGCTCCTCCCTAGCAGAGTAGATGGATGCAGTGTCAAGCTGAAATAGGCATGAAAACTATCGTATAGTTTATCAAATATTGAAACCCATTTTGTGAAAGCTGTTTGCCCTAATATTAGATTCAAAGTTGAACATCATGCGTGTGCCGTGTAGATTGAAATAATCTTAATTCGCGTAGCGTGTCTTGGCAATTTGATCTAATCCCTTTTTGAATATGATATTCGTCCGGAATAGCAGCCATTTCTTTACAAAATAATAATAGAAAAGACCGGTACCGTCAATTCTGGCGAGCGCTGTGATCAATTGAAATAACCATTTTTCGAAATTTGATGTCCGGTCAACAAAGGCCTCAGTAATACGATGATGGCTTGTGCTGTGGCGCCGCCCTGTTGGAACCAAAAGCCTTCCACGCCCCTACCAGCCGATATTTCCTACAATCTGATAACGAATAACGGGCTGATGAGTCTTTCCCTACAAATTCCGTCCCAAACTGTCACTCGTTGGTTGTGGAGAGGTCCCTCATGAATCTATTGACGGTTTGCAATGGTGGTCAGACAATTTTTGTTGTTTACGGCTCCGATCAGAAAAAAAGCATCACCCGACGTACAATAGATTTTTAGAATTGAGAAGTTATTTTGTCTGTAAAGCTGCTCGATAGCAGCTCATCGTGGTGTCGTGTACTGTTCCTTAGGACAAATTTGACTGACTTCTTTTAATGGCCTCCCATTACTTTTAATGCTTATTCAGAATATACGAACTTTATTGTGTCTGTTATACCTCCTAGATGTTGAATACATTTCTATAATCATAGTAACCCTTTTATCCAATATTTTAAAGTGTATACATTTTTTTTTTTTTTTTTTTGTAAATTTTGCGTTGGAACTTTTTTTTTCTCATAACTGCTCTTTCATGCATGTTCGTAATCACTAACTAAAAATCACTCATATGTTCATCTCTATTTTAGCTGGTTCAAGGTCATTTTTATATTGAGAAATATTTGTCACATTTTTTGCAAATAATGTTTTTGCCGCGAAGACGTGTTTTTAACTTAGCTACGAGTTATCATCAGTTCGTTTTCCGCACGTTGCATATTAAAAATTCCTTCTTCAAACTTTAGACTTATAATAACTTTAAAGGAAATAGTTCAACTATCAAAATTACTTCTTCCATGAACTTTGGGACAACTGTTAGTGTTGTATCAAAATAAATTGTAGTTGTACATTACCGAAAAATCTATATGATATCATGCTGCCTGCTACCAAATTCTAAAACGTTTTGTAACTTTGAATTTTGCTGTTTCAGCGTTTTATTCTCATTAAAATTTCTTATGGCTTTAACATTAAAAATCCAATCAAAATTTATTTTTCCAGATTTTCCCGCATAACGTCATGAGCTTTCTTTCGTCTTACAAAGCATTCCAAAGTGTTTTCTGAAAATTTTAACCCATTAGCAAACATCAACAACAGCTTCATTATTTTCCACAGTCTCAGTCTCAGTTGAAGTTGAAGATTTTGCAGCAACCTGCGCCATTTATTGATGAAGAGGAGCCAGAAACAGCGGCAAAGAAGTTTCAAACGAATGACAGTTGAGGAAAAAATGAGCAGAACATCATCATTATGCATTTTCAGTGATATGCGGCATGAAACTAACTACTGAAGAAGCATGGTAACTAAAAGCATAAAAAAAAAATATTGAATTTGAATCCGGTATTTGGAAGCTCAAATATGGTGGAGACGACATTGCTGAAGACGCTAAACATGACAACGTCAGCAAACTTTGTAGTATTTTATGGATAACGAATTATGAAGGAGTATAAACTGAGGAAGGAGTGAAGCAAAGCTTTATGCTGATTGGATGCAGTAGCAATCATTATAAACGATGAAATTATAAAAGATTATATTAATGGGGATGTCGAAGCTGGCTTTGAAGCAATTGCTGTATGATGGCTTTAATATTGAATGCATACTTCAAAACGTTCAGCACCGATAAAATGTATTGCATAGAACAACTTTCAAGAACTGCATATAAAATGTGTCTCTAAAAAACTTCCATTAAAATTAAATATGCCAAATTTTCAACTGTCAATATGAAAAAAAATTTCTATATATTTTTCATATTTACAGAAGACTGGTTAACCGACAAAAGCCTAAATATATATATTGGAAACCGAATGTTTTATTATCTCTAAATTTGGACAAACAAACTCAGTAAATATAACAAGCAGTCAAACACTGTTGCTACATCTGAAAACCCAAAACCAAGCCTACCCTAACTATGGGCTATACTACCAGTATGTATGTGCAAGGCTATGAGTTCCGGTCAATTCATGTATTCTACACATTATCGAGTGCCATATGCAGTCCAATTAAAATAATAATTACATTTCTAATGCAACTAAATTTCTATTTGGAGCATGAGTGCACAAAAACATACAAACGCATTCAGATGCACTAAATAGCTTAAATATTAATGATGGTAACGTTCAATTCGGGCATTCAGCATATCCGGCGTATTTCTCTAACTCCACATACGTGTATGCATGGTAAGTGCGTGTGTATAATTGTTTGCACTGTGTACGTGTGTTTTTGTATGTGGTGTGTTTGAAAATTGCATGCTGCAAATTTACAACCGTGTGGTCATTTGTTCATATTTACATTTTAAATAAATAATATTCTAATTTGACAAAGTAAATGGTAATTTTAATAAATTGTTAGATTTCAGTGTTAGTTTCATTAATGGTTAACAATTTGTAATGTTTTTCTCTCGCTTGCGACAAACTCAACGTCATCCTTTGCTGCCGTTGTAATTAAACAAAGTTTGAAATTAATGCCAAATGTACTATTAAGGCTGCATCATAAATTATCTAATTGAAATACATAATAGATAAGCCATGACATACAATGTATGTAAAGATAAATCGTTGTACGATTTGATGTAGATTTTAGTAAATTCCACACTTAAGAATATGAAATAGCTATGTCGACAATGTTGAATTCTATTCAGTCATTAAGCAACGAAAATATTGTATAACAGATTCAATTATCGACCTTTCGGCAAGGTCGATAATGGAAGTCTGGTTACAGATGCATAGGAATAACTGAGACTATAGAGAAGTCACTACTCTAACTTAATTGAACGCGATGAAGAGAACAATACCGACGCTAGAGAAGCATTTCTAGAGCCACCAAATGATGATGGCACTCTTCTAGAGCCACCGGATCAAAGCGGGGTCGACTCAGTAATTAAAAACCTGAAGAATAACACAGAGGCAGGCTCCGATGAGCGGCCAACTGACCGGTGGCGAAGAGTTGGTAAGG
Source organism: Leucophenga montana (assembly GCA_035044765.1). NCBI lineage: Eukaryota > Metazoa > Arthropoda > Insecta > Diptera > Drosophilidae > Leucophenga > Leucophenga montana. The sequence goes on from JAWNNQ010000178.1 coordinate 59,402, forward strand.
CGTCTGCACCAACTCTTATGCAAAATATGGCCCGATGAATGCATGAACAACGATTGGAATCTCAGTGTTCTTTCTCCTATCTTCAAGAAAAGAGACACCGCTGTCTGCACGAATTACCGTAGTAAAGTCTCCTTTTAATTGAATATAAAATATTGTCCCGCGTACTGTATAAACGGCTGGAGCCTTACACGAATGCACTGATAGAACAACATCAGTGTGGCTTCAGACCAAACGGGTCGACCAGTGACCAAATTTTCACTTTGCACCAAATCCTGGAGAAGACCCGTGAGCACAACATAGACACACATCACCTATTTCTCGATTATAAGGCCGCTTTCCCAGCAAAGATCGTTCGTCTTTGCATGATGACGCTATCACACACCCAAAGCGTCGCTAGAGTAGGAAAGAACCAAAGTAAACTTTAAAAAAATGTTGCACTGGAGAAGTTTGTTGTTTCAAATGTTATTGAGAAATCCAACTGCACTGAGGAGGAGTACAATTTTATTATAAATAAACTTAACAAATTTTTGAAAAGGCTATCTGCAAAATGGACAGAATACCATAGGAATTGAGAATGGTTCCGAAACTTCTGATTTAAGCATACACGAAAAACTTCGCGCACAAATACAATGAACGAATTTTTGAACTCTATAATTTTCTTCGTATCTTTAATAACGAATTTATGCAAAAGCCCGTTTCGTCTTCGGAACACAAATTTTTGTTTTGATAAGGAGGGGAAATATCATCTTTTATTTGCTAATGAAGAATCAGAAATAACCGATTCAGACTGGAGTACTGATTTTGATTTGGCAACAATAAGTGTGTCCACTAGCATAAACGTACGTTTTGCTGTACAAGCAACTTTCGAACACTTTCGTCATTAAGAAGTTGATATCTCCAAAATAAGTTGCTATGCAGGCTTCAATAGCTGCTTCAGGCATTGAAAAACGTTCCAATTTAGTCAATTCAAAATCCATGCTGTAAGGTGGATTACCCATTAATTCGATGTTTTATGTGAACCGATGTATGAGAGCTGGCATTGTCGTGATGGACGACGAATCGTTTTCGGTGGTTGGTTTTCTTCAAAGCTACAAAAACTTCTGTGAAACAAATGGTAGTGTAACATTCAGAATTAACTGTATTACGTTGCTTTGATGAAACAGTTACGATCATGACTCGTTAGATCCAAGATTCGTCATGGACGTGATTTGAACTACAGCAGCTATATTTTATATATAATTTAGCGATTTGAACTGCTATCGACTCTTGCATATTAAATAACATTAATTACGATGTAGCACAGTGAAATAAAATGTGTGTTTATTTTTTAATATGGTTGCATATTTGCTTGGTTTTTTCATTGTATCCCTTGGTTATTAATACAAATAACAAGATGATTGGGAACAAGGCACAAATTACATTACAAATGCATATAATAATCTTCAATTTTGGTAGGTCCAAGATTCTGCATCAGCTACGGGACCAATACCAATTCAAAAGCATATGCAACTCACACAGCAAGCCGAGGAACATTAAAAGCAACATTTGCAACAACAGAAACAACTACAACCGACGGGGAATGTATCTCGTATGTATGTTGAGCATTAGATATTTATGAGCAAACAAAACTCAAATACAAATTCAAAATATATGAACAAACCGACAACCGACAACCGACTAGAGTGAGTATCTATATAGTATGTGGAAGTGCTATGTGCTTATAAGAGTAGATACATTTTGAATCGCTGCATAAATGTCCGCCTTCAACTTGTTCTGAGTTTGAATTTTGCGTACGACTGCGCAATATTATAAAAACCGCCGACGCCACTACGAGTATACTACACTACACTACCAACCCAAAAGAGACAAGGAGGACTTTAAATGCAGCATGCTACAAATACCGCTGACCAACACCAACAGATAAAAGTGTGTGCGTTGTCCAGCTTGAATTGAACCCCAAATGTGGCAGCTAGCAACAACAGCAACAGCAACAGCAACAACTTTGTGTCGAATGAGCAACAAACCTAGAAGCAGGAGCTGAGGAGAGGTAATCATGAAGGACACCGTGCAGCTTCTGTGTTTGTATGTGCGATGGCAGCTCGAGCTCAAGTTGAACACAGAAATTACTGTGCAGCATACAACAACGAAACGACAACACCAACAACACGCATGTTGCATGATGCTTTGCAAGGGAGAAAATGTGATGCAGGAGGTGGAGAAACAGTCACATGCGTGGACATATCGCATGCATTATGATTATGTCGCTCTCTGTGCCAAATGGAAACATGCCAGCAACGAGGATTATGGCTGCAACATCATGGCAAGGCAAGCAAATGCAATGCATGGAAAGAAGCTGCATCATCAAATGCTGGGTCAAATGGAGGAAGGCACAGGAACAGCATATGCTAAGCCGGCCACTGTTGTACAGAGTGAAGCCGAAGAACCTCAGTCGTTGCATTTTGCAGCAGAATGAGGTTGAGGAGGATAGCGTTGAGGTAGCAGCGGGAGTTGCTGCAGCAATAGCAGGTGAGGCATATAGACGTACATTGTCGCCATAATACGCATACGCGCAATAATACACTTAAAAAAATACAATTTACTATTGAACTCAAATTTAGACAAATGAGACACCGTATGTACAATACATATGTAGATGGTTTTAAATGAAATTCTGCCATCAAAGCGTGTTGTTGGTGTTTCTGTAAAACACCATTAACAAGCCAGGGTGTTATCATTCTGTATGAACACGATAATGCCTCAAATCAATTTTATTCTTCATTTCAATTGGTTCTTTAAACAATGTTGCAAACGAACCAAATAAGTTTAAACATGCTGTAAGTTATGGTTATTTGGTTCGATACGACCAACGAATCAAACCAAATAAATAGACAATGCGAATGAACCAAGCAAACAGAGCGTTCGTTCGAATTTTTTGGTTTTCGACACTGCTTGATTCGTCCATCTCTTTCGCACTTTATGTTTGAAACCTTGGTGTATCACGCCTAGCTTTTGGCTTTTTTGTTCCTTTCAGTTGCTTTATTTTCAGTTGGCATACATTTGACACATTTGTATGTACATGGATATATGTGCAACTGCGTCATTCATACAGGCTTGAGCATGAACTAATAAATTCTTTATACATACATAGTTTACTTAGAATCCAAGAGGGGAGAGAGATAGGCGAAAGCATATACTTAAGCATATATATATTGCGCATGTTCGCTTCCATTTGTTCTCCTTACAACTTGAAATCTTCATAACCATTTGAGTTTTGATATACGCGCACAGTGCTTGCTTTGATTTGTTTGGTCAAACGAAAACATACGAAAACAAAACCATGCAAGTCTGTGATGGCCTTGTTTGACGTTTCGAATGCATTTTTGCAATGCTTTACCGTGTACAGACCGTTTAATTCCATATACCTTCAACTGACCTCCAAACTCTGAAACAGAACATAAACTTAAAAACGTATAAAACTAATTTTTCATAAATTTATTGAATTGACGAAAAGTAGTACAGAAGACAACTATTTTTGAAATTTCTAGTTTGACATAAGTCTTCACAGTATCCAACAGTGAGTGCTAGCGCAACTACATTAAGAGAGGTGTAGAACTTTGAGTTGAATTAAAATACACAAATTAAATAATTTCAAACTAAAAATTGGCTTTATTATAAAGATAATTTTATGCCATTAGTGCTTAAGTATGATTTCGGTCATGTGGACACCGCTTCTGGCTTGAATGTGGCGTATTCTGTAAGTATAATTTTCAAGCACTTTGAGCTGAGTATACATTTAAATTTCCAATGCTGAAAAGAGTATAATTTCATGATAGTATTCTGTTCACTTTTTTTTCCTCAACAGTTAACTTTGAGTAACAGCAAAGCAAATACTAATGCTAAGCGAGAAAGCAGTTTCAAAACTGTTTTGTCGCTTCGTTCTCTCATTGCAGACTGAGCAAAGGTCATACGGAAAATATCAAGTTTATTTCTACTTTAAACAAAATTTTCCAAGTGCAAATTTACTTTGCTGTCTCGATTGCTTCAATACAAACTGCGAGGGGAGGTTACTGACATGAGCAATTTGCATTTTCAACATTACCCAGGATTGGTTATTAGCGAGATTTATGGATATCATATTTGTAAATGTATCTGTACATATATGTGGCAAGGCGATTGGTTGTTGTTGTTGTTGTTGTTGTTGTTGTTTTTGCTGTATCATCCTGCTTTAAAAGGCTTTCCGATGTTGTTGCTGCCGATGTCGATGTCGATGTCGATGGTTGCAATGTATGCCTATCTACTAAATACAACAACAGCAACAACAAACATGCTACGGTCGTCATCTCAGAAGTTATTGTTGCTGGTCTCGTGGCAGTTGCTGTTGTGTCGCATACGATTCGTTGCTGCTTTTACTCCACCACCGCAAAGCATCGCCAGAGAACATCAGCAACATGCTTGCCACACCACTCAGAAGCTTTTTTGTTGAGATTGTGTATGGATTGAAAAGATATTAAAATGAATATTTTGCGGATAACATGAAATTGAAATTGCGTTCTTCAGTTCGTTTATTCGTACACTACTCCATCTTTTGTGATGGCGGTGACGACGACTGCAGCAGCTTATTTAACTCATAGCCGGCAACAGTTGCTGCTGAAGTCGCTGCTGCTGAGTCAGTCAGATAACAATGACTGCGGCAATGATGATGATGATGATGATGATGTTGCTGATGCTGATGAGGCAGACGACTTTGTTGTTATTGTCGGGGACTTGAGGACGTTCTGGTCGATGGTCGTCGCCTTCATGTTTTTGCATTCGTTGTTGTTGTTGTTGTTGTTGTTTTTGCTGCCGCTGCTGCTTCGATATCTTGTAATGTTTAGCTTCAAATTTAAAATGCTCGCATCCCATAGTCCATCCAACACGTTTTGCGGCATCATCAGCCTGTACAAAGTCACTAAAGGGAGTAATGCAGTTGATCGTTCAAGGCAATTCTCTGTTGTTCGCCGCAACAGTTTTCCATATTAATAAATGCTGCCGGGATGCCGGACTGTCGGCCTGCCGTGCTGCAGTTGGTGAAGTTGATGCTGCCGGTCATCGTTGTCGCCGTCGTCTGCTCACTTTATTTATTGACAGGCGTGTTCTCAATAAAATTATGGTTCATGCTGATTATTTTAGTGCAGAAGCTTGTTTTGACGGCAACTTCACTGATGTGAGTGAGTGAGCGAGTCGCATAATGGATGCAAACGATGCATTGTTTGTTTAGCAGGCTGCGATGTTCAAAATGGTGGATATTTTGTTTTTGGAATGAAGTAGTGATTTGCAACTATTTTAATATAATTTGAGATACTTAATATGTAGTCTTATATCCAGAAGATATACTTAAGAAAAAAACCAACAGCAATTTCGCCCATTTGTCGAGCATATGCTTCTGTAAATTCTAGAGTGGGATATTGATTTGATTTAAAATTATATCTAATTAGAATTGGAAATAAAACACAAAAACTCAAAAATGAGGGGCAGCTTTGCATGGGGCTTCCCTTATAGTAGTCCGATCTAGGCCTATATGAAATTTATTGTATGAATTGACTTAAGATACGTCAAATTGTAGAAATTGTCTATAGGTTAAGTAGAAATCACCGATAATGAGTCGCTAGCCCTTTAAACAATCGATGACCAGCATTGCCAGACCGATCATACCAACAAATGGCCAAGCTGTAGTAACAGCTCTGCTCTCAGCTGTACATAGAGGATAACATATTGATTGATTAGAGAGGTAGCACGCGTCAAACGACATTTAAATTATTTATTTAATCAAATTAACACATTTTTTTATTAAAGGCATCATTCTCTTCTGTGGTTGTCTCACTTCTCCGGCATCCATACGGTAGGGTATGTGACGATGGAAAGGCAAATATCATCTTAAGCCATTCCCTATATATGCTAAAACTTACTTCAACAGTCCCCGATATAATAAATTAGCTTCAATATTTATTCAAAATCTTAAATCTTTTTTTAAGTTGGGTAATAGAAAAGTTTTTCGCAGCTTCAGTTCATTTTGAACGGAACATGAATCTAACATGGTACATGAAAGGCCCAGGATAGGTGGAACAAGTTGAATACGAGATGAAACTGGCTTAAAAGCGAGTAAGTATTTATTGGAGGCAATTCTACTTATAATACTTCTTTATCTAATAATTGATTTTAAAACTAAAAGCGCACTCTTTAGATTACTTGTCGACGGACATAAAAAGAAACTTCGACATTTATCAGACACTCCTCTCAATGCAAGCTCAGAGTAGAAATTTCGTTTGGTCAGAACTTTGCCATCAGATGTTCCAACAAGAAATCTTAGACGCCACAAGGATCCTACAATATGTAATGTGTGTGTGTGTGAAACGACACACCTTCAAGTGGCATACAGTTAGATCTTTTACATCAGATGGCGCAGGCTTCGGAATAATTAGGCCTAAGCTAAATATCTGAAAGTCCATGAATAGATACATTAGTTTATTTCAGGTACCCTCATTAGATATATCCGGTTCAACCGTCTTATTGTAAATTCTTCTAAGTCACCAAGTTTATGGTACTCATTTTACTTGTAAAATTAGGAAAAACTGATAAAATGTTTGCTATTTAATACGCTCCTTGTAAAATAGTAATAATTACCGAGTCGTCGTGACACGTCGTTGATAATCGAACCGCCTAATATAGTGCCCGTACGCAAGTGACAACTGGCAGCCATTTTAAACATAGAAATAAAAAACTTAATATTTTTGTCTTTGCGGCGACAGTCAATGAGAAAAGCAATTGCTTGTAATTCGACTAGTCAATGTGGCAACGAAGGAACAAAAATTTTATTTGTTGCTTTTTTATGCGAATGGCTAATCCCTTTTCCCCATCGAAGAGCTAACTTCTTAGTGCTAGCAAATAGCTAGCGATTGATTATACGAGTATTTTAAAATAGTTCCTAGTATTTAGTACGGATACAATCCTATTAGAGACTTGCTAAGCTGTACGTCTACTACAATATATTAGACTTATACTTAAAGCTACTCTTAACAAAAGCATTCTATAAGCCCCATCGTGTAACCATCTGCCTATTAGTAAATGCACACAAGACTTGTATGTGCAAACGGCCAAATAAAGATGTCTACCGAATGAATTATGAAATATATCACGCTTTCCGAGCCAAATTTGGCTAAAACTGCAAAAACCAAAAACTACAAAAAGCGATACAAAGCACACGAAACTGACAACAATGCCCAACATGAGCGCGGCTTGGCCTGGGATGGCCTCTTAACTAAAGCGCCGCCGCCGCCGCAGTCGATATTCAATGGCGGCGGCATGAACAGTGGCTATTGGGTTGAGGCTGGGGCTGAGCTGAGCTGAGATGAGCTGAGCTGACTATTCACATTCGAAACAATAGATATGTCCTGCGCTTAGCTTACAATAACAACAACAAAAACAACAAGACAACAAGAGCAGTGCAATTGTTAACAAAAACAACAAACGAATGGGCCAACAGAGGCCGAAGTGGCAACAATATGCCAATTGGAACTGCAACATTGTGTCGTCGCATTGGATATCTTCATATCCAGCACACATATGCAACAGCAGCTGCATGCAAAAGATGCATATTTGTATGGAGATACTTGGATAGTTGGAAACGGCGAAGGCGACGGCAACAGCGGCGGCGTCGAGCATTTAGTTGCATTTATTTGTTGCTATTAACTCGCTTGCTGACGCTTATCGGCCGCTGTAGACCAAAGTAAAGGTTGCATAAAGCGTCGGCGTAGTTGCTGCCCCCGGATCGAAGGATTCAAGAACAATTGCAGGCTGCGATACATTTTGAAGGCGCTTCGAACGCCAACGCCAGCCACTCTTACTTACACCGCCCGATTGGAAGATGATGATATGCAACAGCTCAGCGGCAATGTGTTTCTTCCTGGAGCAACTACGAACGCCGTTTTATTTATCGACGGAGGAGAAAAAACCAAAACGAAGTGAATAAATTAACTTCGGTGTAAACGAAACTTTAATACCTTTCACGGCATAGAAGAAAAATTATAGCATAGTATATATTTACGAGTATATACCCTGTACCCCATACGAGTTTATTCTTGATCAACATCAAAAGTCGAGTCGATATAGACCACTATGAACGCAAAGATTTCAGAGACTATGATAGATAGAGCTACCAAACTTGAACATTTAGACTATCTTATTCACTCCTCAGATAACTTGTATGCCAACCCGACTTTAAAGGAAAGCTCCTACAAAAATCTGCCACCCGTTTTAAAGTTTGTGTATGAACAATTTGTTTATTTTTTTGTTAAATAAGCTAGAACTATTGTATTTTATATCTTCCGTCAATCCTGTTAAGGCTGCCATAAAATCACTTGACGTATTGGTAAGTATTTCAAAGATTGTAAACAGCTGCCGCCAATCTCTTAAAAAAATGACTGAGCATCTTTGCATTATGCTAATCTGGGCGTTAGGTCACAGAGATATATTGAGAGAAACTGTTTAGCTGATAAACTCGCCAGGCAGGGCACAACCGCATTGAACATGGCTGCAACTTCGGCTTGATAAACGCTGGAATAGTTTGAAAGTCTGAAATGGGCTTCTATTCACATTTTTGAGAGCGTATAAGTCTACTCCAAATTGATTATTCAGTGTTGAGCCGTTTTTATTATTCGAATCGTTGGGCTATTTTGCTGTTGCATTTTTATGTGAAAATATACTTTTGGAATACAGTAGTCAGTGATCTGGTAGATCCCTGAAGTAGTTTATGATTGTTGATTCGCGTACTCTAGCATTTCTATATGGAATTTCAAGGCGAAATAGAAATGTGTTTAGTGTTTCCATCAGATGTGGTACTTACCGCACCACTGATCCATAACTCCGAAATTCTGTATACCTTGCTAAGTCGTTTTTTGATTGTGACTTTATCTAAAGCTGTAAGATCTAGTAAGATACTAGAACACCATACTTGCATCTTACTGCAACGATATATATTCAATATACAAAAGTTCGAGAAATCTTCCATTTGCTGCCAATTGCTTTTTTAATTGTGGCTTTCCTCCCTCTTTCTGCTGAGTTTTTCCATATAAAAACTTCGAAAATAAACGGCTGACTTAAAGAGAGCTATGCTTCATAGAAGGCGTCGCACGCACATTTTGACTGACAAAAACCTTATAGTGCCTAGATTGTTGCGTCTCGTGGAGCTGATTAAGAAAATAGGTACTTCATCGCATCATTCAATGCATTACAACGTTTCCAACAAACTGATAATAGTCTTCTCACATAATATAGGAAGGGTATAAGAAAAAGTTACAAGAAAAATGTTGCACATACCTTTTGGTTATATTCCTTTCGATCTACGACTGTTTTTCGCTTTGACGGCGGCGTTCGTTCGTTGTTCTTTTCATATAATTCTCATGTTCATATCGGTTGGCTTTATTTTATTTTATTTTATTTTTTTTTGGTCACAGTTTTCGACTACTGTTTCACAACTGACTTCTTTCTATATGGATACTGCCCCTCAGTGTTCTAGAGGGGACAGTCGCTTTTAATGTGGTTAATGCTCATCGTAATTTTTCCCGCATTGATGCTGTAAGCTTTCATTTTTAGCTCAGTTTGTCTTTTTTTTCAGTTTTTTGTGGGCTTTTAATCTGCATATCTTCATTTGACTTTGGCCATGTGTGCCACAGCGTTTAAGTGCAGCTCTTGGCAACCTAGCATCCCAGTCTAAAGCGTTGTACTTGTACCTTTTTAGCGAAATAATGAGAATCATGATTTCTACATTTTGTGGTTTTTAGTTTTTACGCCATTTTTTCTTCTTCTCCTCGCTTAGTTTCTGCACTTTGTGTACAAATTGATATGCAAATTTTTGAATAGTTCAACTAGTACTACTGCACTTCATTGCTCCTTTAGTTCTGTGGCTGTGCTGCAGTTGGGGGCGCATACGTTAATTAGCGCCAAGTGTTGGTTCACAAGTTCGAGTTGCGGTGCGGATAAGTGATCTTTTTTTTCGGTAGCCTTGAAATTAAATGGTAATGCATGCCTTAAATAATAGTACATTTTGTATAGAAGAACAGTTTGAGATTCGAGATATGACCACACTTTTCTGACCATATAGTTTAGCTTTTAAAAACTATAATTCAGGTGGAACTAAATACATGGACTATCCGCAAATTTGCTGCATTCTCATATTAAATGGCATGTATCATACGTAATAAAGTGCACAACTCAATTTTTTTAAACTACGTTCAGACATTCAAACAATTTCGCCAAGTTAGTCAGATTTTTTAGATTTTGTTTCCATTTTTTTAAATATGTTCCAAAGGTAAACTGATAAAATTTTACACATGTCTGACCGTATTTTTAGGGTACGATTCACATCCTTTTATATAAAAACTCAATGTAGTAGAAAGAGATGAAGTAGCAGAATTGAACCGCACAAGCGAGAGCTCAGAAAAAAAAAAACAAAAAAAAAACACAAAACTTCGGTTGTGAACTGAAGCTCTAATACAATTCACAAGAAATTTTAAATCCTATTGTATCGAAATAGGGGAGTACAAGCGCATTGTCATATGTGTGTGAAGCGAGCATCCAAAAGCAGCCTCCATATTGAATTTCAAGCTGGTATAGACTTAACTGAAGTAGGTTTTGGAGAAATGCATAAAAGTGCATTAGTATATGAAGCTGCCGTCCATAAAAACCACATCGAAGTTTAAGCTGAAATTGATTTAAATAAAGAAGTTCTTCAAACAAATACACAAAAGTGGGCGGTTGGTTTGTATGGTTGCTGCCCACAAAAATGGGAAGTACATGTGAAGAGTCCGTCCATTAGAAGCTCTCAATTATTAATTCAATATTGACTACAATAAAAAGAGTCAATAGCGGACGGGGGGTTTACATGGGGGCTACCCTAAACAGTGAGCGTTGCTGGTCAATAATGAAACTCTATTTGACTGCAATAAAAAAAAGAAGTTTAGGTGTCAATTTACAACTGAATACCATAAAAACTACTCAATAACATTCACACGGAAGGGTATACAAATAAATAAAAATGAATTCTGAAATAAAAAAAATAAATAAATAGAATAAAACAATAACTCACTGAGCGGAAGGAAGATAGCATAAGATTGCTAAAAGTATTCTATGTTGTGAGAGTAAGATAGCAGATAGTAAGAGAGTAAGATAGTAAGATTGAGAGTAAGATAGCAGATTCATTGTGCAGATTTTGTATTCTTTTATTGCTCGTTCTTTATAATTTTTTATTAAACACACACTTCACTCCGATTTTGAATTGGAAATTGCATAAAATGGATTGCGTAATCGCACTAATTATTGCATTTAATTATAAATATTAAACTAAATGCATTTTGATAAATTTCTTTATCAAATTTTAACACAATTTACATAGGCAAATGAAAATTAATTAAACGCTATTGATTCACCTTTCTTTTCTTTTCTTTTCTTTTCTTTTCTTTTCTTTTCTTTTCTCTCTCTCTCTCTCTATATCTCTCTTTTTTGCTGACAAACAGTTTCACTTTACGCAACGCGCACTTCATCTTTATCAATCAACTAACTGAATTCTTCTAATGCGCTGCGCTTTATGCCTATATAAAAAAAAAACTAATTAATGAATAAGGGAGAGGAAGTGCAACGACACTAAGAGCAAAGCGTCAAATATGATCAAGTAACAAAGATACGCAACAACAAAACCAATAATTATGCAAATACAGAGCACGAAAGAGAGATTGCAAAAAGTGAGCAAAGAAAATGAAGTATCAATTTATTGCGTATACTGTTAAACACCTGCAACAATTTTTTTTTTTAATTCAGCCATGAGAGACGCGTAACTTCTTTCTCCCGTCCTAATGAAAAAAAAAGAGAATGATTAAACTGAGAGCAGAGTGCCATAAATGACAAACTGCCAACTTCATTTTATTTGCATTTATCATTATGATATTAGGCATTATTTCGCTAATTCAACTAAAAATAAACTGCTTAGCTATCTTGGAGAGGAAGCTATCAATGTAGCACCTCTTTACAATATAAAAACAAGAAAAAACGTTAACTTCGGTGGAACCGTAGCACGAATACCAGTCACACGAAATCTTAAACCGTTTAGTAAAACATAAACGTGCGGGGGTTTAAAAAGGGGCTACCCCAAAAAGTGGGCTTGCCACGCCCGTTAGTCTATGTATGTTAAGCGGCTGACCATAAAAAGGCATCATATTTCATTTTAACGTAATAATGACTTTAATAAAGAAGTTTTTACATAAAAAGTCAAAATTCTGTTGTTTCACTTCTATCTCTGCACTTGTTGGTCGGCGCAAGATAATATTTTATTTATAATTTAAATTTTTTTGTTTTTTAATTTTAATTTTTCTATTTGCTGCATAAATATCTGCTGCAGCTGTCAAATTTCTTGCGCATTCATTTGACCATAAAGTAATAACACTGTCCTGCAAATTACCATTTTTTGGTTGCGAATAAGATGGGACCTAGTGTTTCCGAATGGATTTTTCATGCTTAACACGAAAAATTTCCATCACGTCACGTTTTCGAGAAAAGGGGAATTGAAACCGCTAAAAACAGCGTTTTTGGCAGTTTTTGAAAAATCGTGGGACAAAATCCTGAGTGATATAAACTTCGCTATTATCAGAAATTAAGGGCTAAAACAAGCCCTTTCAACTAAACACTATGCCAATTTAATCGCATGCGCCCTTAGAGCGGGCGTGTATTTTTGTATTTTTTGTGTGTATGGAAACCGAAAGGTATTTATTTAAAATTTGATTATAATCGCTTAAAACTTGTTACTTGGGGGTTTTGAGGGACGCTGATTACGAATATGCAGTTACATTTTAAATGCGGATCCAATATGGCGGATCACTTATTTAAAATTAAAAACGCTGTTTTTAGGGGTTTCAAACCCTATTTTCTCGAAAACGTGACATGATGGAAATTTTTTCGTGCAAAACTCATGTAGGCCAGTGTAATTTTATGTAGTACTTTGACAGTTGCACGAAATTGAATAACATGACACGTAAATATTAGACCGTCTGACCATGCATCAAGGTCTTTATATGTATGTCGAGTCAAGACACCTAAATATTTTCACGCGGTTCCGATGGCCTACACGGCAACTAAAATATTTACATAAACTATGCAGTCTTAGCGGGGGACTTTGCTCGGCAGTTATACGAGTCATCACAGGACATGGACTAAATACATGGTGAAAATACCTATTAATATATATGAATACCTGTATACAAATAATACTTTTAAAGATGAACAATGGCATCCGAAAAAATTTAATATAAGACATCTTCGTATGATCAAGGAGATTCTAAATATTCAAGTTTGAAGTATCTAGCTCTTATAGTACCTGATATCTGTTATCTTATACAAGCAGATGAATGATCGTTGATGGACATGGCTAATTCGACTCAGTTTACGATGCTGATCAACTATTTATATACTTTATGGGGTCCACAACGCTTCCTTCTGCCTGTTACATACATCGCACAAACTGATTATATGCTTGCCCCTTTGGGTACAAGCTATAATTAAATCTCTGCTACTTTCAACTATGAAATTATTTAAAACAATTTCGCAACAATTAAAAATTAAAAGAAAAAATTTAAGAATTGAAATAAAAATGTTGGATAGTGTTTGTGTAAATTCTAAATCTCTCTCTCCCTCTCTCTCTCCTTAAACAGTGAAAATAGACTTGAATTGATATCCCCACCAACTATGTACGACAATGGCTATCTTTTAGTGTGCAACTAAGTAATTTTAACAAATTTCTGCTTCACATTCTTAATTTGATTTAATAAAAATTTTATGCATTTTCAATGAAACAATAAAAAACAAAAACTTACCTCACCTCACTTCATTCTACGATGCGTGAGCAGAACTGCTTTTCATTTTCTCTCTTTTCTCTCTTTTATGTCTTTTTTTTCAATGATACGCTTTATCACTAACATAAAATAATCACAGAACGCACTTAAGACCTCACCACTGCTCCCAAAACGAAGCGAGAGCATAACTGCACAATTTATGTTGCACTCTTAAAACTTATTTTGCTTCATTTTGCTTTATCAAAAAAAAAAAAAAAAAAATTCTAATGCGCAATTTCGACAAATTCGAAAAAAAAAATAAAAAAAAAACACACACAAAGCAAAATGTAATTGCAATAAATTTTTTTAAACACATTTTTTTCACAACTTAGACACACACACACACATAAATATATGTATGTATATTCATAAAAACATATTTTTATATATTTAATTATATATTTATATACATACACACATATGTATGTAGAAGCACTTCATAAACAACTTTTATTTCTTTTTTCCACAAATTCGATAATCACTCCGACTCCGCGGTAGACGCTCGACTGCCTCTTCTTATAAAATTATGTGCTCATGAGGGTCAAATATGATTCGATTAATGAGAGCAAAAAAAAAAAAATAAGCAAGAAAACCGTTAACCGTTAACTCTAATATTATTCACACGAAATTTCATATCGTACTGTAAAACATAAACGTGGGTGGTTTAAATAGGGTCTACCCCAAAAAGTGGGCAGTGCATGCCCACAAGTAGCTGTGTATGTAGCGATCAGCTATAAGATGCCACCATATCGATTTTCTAGTTGATAATGACGTTTTTCAAACAAATGCATAAAAGTGAGCTGTGGGTTTGTACCTCAAAAAGTGAGCGGGACATGCCCATTTTTATATGTGACATGAAGCGGCTGTCTACTGAAATCCACCAAATCGCATTTCAGCTAAAATTGATTTAAATAAATAAGTTTTCCATACCGTAACACAAAAATTGGCGGTGGGCTTTGTAAGGCGGCCATCGATATGCTAAGCAACTGTTCATAAAAAATCACCACATCGCACTTCAACCTAATATTGACTTTAAAGAATAAGTTTTCATACAAACAGTAAAAATTGGCAGTAGTTTTGTATGGAGCCTACGGGTCCCACCCATTAATTTACCTATAGTGGTATCAAAAATATGGTAAGTACAGATTATCTTAAAACATGTTTCTTGGTTCAAAAACGGAGTTGAAATACTTAAATTCAGCTCTTTTTAAACACTACTGAGCTTAATTTTAAGTTTGATGACAGCTTATAAAAATATTCCTTGGTGGAGGGAACTGATACCGGACCATGACACATGCGAATGGCGCTGGGAAGTGTCATCGTCTTAACTACCTCGGCTAACAGGCACCCGACATACATACATATTCACAACCCATTGCTTTTCCCATTCACTGTCGGTGCGAAGAAACTGGAGCAGCTGAGAGAGTAAATTTGATGATTTAAAGTTTTTTCTACTCACTTCGAGTCAACAAGTAGAGTAGAGTAGAGATTGAGTAGAGATTTGTTCTTAGAATTATATTTTCATACTTATTTGAAGAATTTTATAGTTATTCTAAGTATTTCTGCGCTTGATCCCGTTTTGTACTTGATTCAAGAATATTGAGTACAAATCGTATTTAAAATTTTTAAAGTACGCCTTCGGATAAAAGCAAGACTTTCAAATTTATTTTAAGAATGACTTTTTTTCTGTGTACATATGCAGCCACCCATGCACATTTCTTTTATCTTTCAATACACGAAAACAGTAATTTACAAATAGTTTAAGTTAAACTTCCTTCATAATATACAATTTCAAGTAACAAAAATATACACAGGCAAATGGCCAATTCAAGTGTGCAACAGATCAGTAATTTGTCAACTGACTAGCTTATCTGCGAAAAATGATGTCAAATTACCTCAGATCATAACACACTCCGAAAACTAGAAAACACCGATCGCACAAATCGGTACGGGAGAGAAACCTGCTGCAGCAAAGCCGAGTGAAATTAATACGCGCCAATATCGCAGATACTTACTAACATGTGACGAGTCATAGTTGCAGTTGCAGGCTTATCTCAACTTGGCCTATTAAATTTTATGCCAACCACAAAAGTGGAGGATCTACGCAAACATTTATGCAGCATGTTGTACTAAGGGGCATGCGACTTGGTTCAAATTACCTACAAGGCTGCGGAAAAATGCTCTGTTATATTAAAAATATTTTCATTATTTGCACAATTTAAGTGATTTTTATTTGCCATTTAATGTGCACCGTGATCAAAACTAGCGATTATGATGACTATATGGCGATGGCAATGATGACGACGACGACGACGACGACTACAACACAGTCACTTTTATCGCATAATCCTGTGCAGCATCTGGACTGGCAGGCATTTGGAAGGCTGCAACAGGCTAGCTTCAAACTTGTTTCTAGATACTCTGCAACTTTGTATATTTTTGTGTTGTTTTTTACGTGAATCGTGGTGTACAAGTTTCGACTTACTTCGCTGAAAGTGTTTGCACAAAGTGCGCATAATAATGATAATTTGAAATCGCGTTGAATTAGGTGATAAACTTGATCGCGGCACGATAAGCCAGCGTTTGTGGCACACTGAGGCAGCATTATAAATGCATTTGCTGCCTAAATATTATTACATTTAGTATTTTTTTTATACACTTCACTCGTAGTGTGAAATGGTAATGCAATTTTGTCATGGAGTTTGTAATGCATTAAGGGAAGCACCGGAGATGCCATAAAGTATACAATATGTTCTGGATCAGCTTGACGAGGTGAATCGAACTACATATGTCCGATCTGTTTATCTATGTGTCCATTTATCTCTGTCCGTCTGTCTGTCCCTCTGTCTGTCTGCATGACTGTCTGTCTGTCTGTCTAAGACCTTAAGTCGGATACTGACTCTTTCTAATTTCCTAATTCAAACATAAGTTACACCGACCATGTCACGCCCACTTTTAGATGTAGCCTCATACAAACCCACCGCCCACTTTTCGATATTTTGTAAGAAACCTTTGTTTTTAAAGTCGACATCGACTTGAAATTCGATACGGTGGCTTTTTATGGTCGACCGGTTCACACAAATATATAGTAATGGGCGTATACCGCCCACATTTAGGTGTAGTTCCATACAAACCCATTGACTTTATTTCGGTTTTTTGTAAGAAAAACTTTTTTATTACTACTTGAAAATGGATATGATGACTTCTTACTGACGAATGCATCACATAATTATTTATGGGCGTGTTCTGCTCACTTTTAAAGGTAGTTCGCATGGTTTTTGTAGCTAAATCTTTCTTATTTTTCGAACTAACTACTTAACTTGTTAGCTGCTTGTGAAGAGTATTGAAGTTTCGGTTCCACCGAAATTAAAATTTTTTCTTGCTTTTTTTCCTCCGCGAGCTATCGTGTTGCTACTTGAAGACCAGAGACTGGCGTTCCAAGCCATTCCTTCGCAACGACTGTGAAAGTGTCCAAGTTTGCTGTTGGCAGTTCAGAAAATTTATGAAGTTGTCTTGTTTTTAATTTTTGGTGTTAATATATTTTTGCTGTTTGGCGTTTCTATTTTTTTACCCAGAAATTGTGCATGCAACATGCAACGTGCAACGTGCAACAATTGGCGACAATTGCTTTTATAATTGTGCAAGTGTCGCGAGATTTGAAGATAAAATTTTGCTAGGTGACTTTGGTGTAGCATAGCATTTGAGACTTACTACATATTTAAGTGCTTGTGAAAAGTTGTTGAAAGGTGAAAATGATTTAGGTATGATTTATAATTATAATTTTGTTTTTTTTTTAATTAGAAAATATTTTTCTGTTGAACCACATTCATCGCATATAGAATGTAGACGTTAGCACTTAACTACTCAAACTCAAAGAAAATTGTTAAGTACTCAAAATATTGCCAGATATCTGGCACCATCTTTCAGCTATTTCAATTTCACCGCACCGACAGTAAATGGAAAAAACAGTGGGTTGTGATTCGGCAACTCCATGTGTCCGATTCCTTTTAGCCGAGGAACGAAAAAATAATTTCCTTTGTGAGTAAATTGAAATTAAACCAAAATAAAATTATTAACACATGATTTGAATTGGACGTTTTGATACTCTAAGAATTCTATGTGTCGAGTTACAACCTTACTTACTTACTTAGGTGGCAACCGTCTACAACCGTCTATCGGTCAAGGCCGCACGTAAGAAAGCGCACCGTTCGGTGTAGTTTGCATCATCATAGACTTAAGCTCGGACGTCCTCTCTGACGCCGTCCACAAACCCTTAATTCTGGGAGCTAAGCGGTTCATCCGGATGAGGTGACCAGCCCAGTGTAGCCACTGGAATTTAATGCGCTGGCCTATGTCAACCTCATCATACAGCTCATACAGCTCATGGTTCATACGGGTCCTAAGCTCGACGCCAACTCTAAGGCGACCAAAAATCCTACGAAGAATATTTCTCTCGAACACTCCTAAAGACGCTGTATCCGTTGATGTCAGTGTCCATGCTACTGCGCCATACAGCAGGACCGAGCTTATCAGTGTCTTATAGATTTTTATCTTCGTACTTCGAGAGAGGGCTCTACTTCTAACATTCTTGCTGAGTCAAAAGTAGCAGCGGTCAGCAAGCGTGATTCTTCGTCTGATCTCTCGGCTAACATTGTTGTCGCTGGTATTTTCTGTTCCCAGATAGACGAAGTTTTCTACAACATTGAAGTTGAATTTCGAGTGGACACCAAGTACTTCGTCTTGTCCTCGTTCACCGCTAGGCCCATGAGACGTGACCAAATTACAAACGGATATCTTAAAAATTGGTATCCAAAAAGTGCAAAACAACTTCCAAACGGATAGACTGACAGTCGGACATGTCTACATTGACTTGTCGAGCTGATCAAGAATGTACAGGCTTCGTTATTTCGTGGTCACCTATGAAAACTTGCCAAAAAAATTTATATTTGTTGCATTTTTGATATATTTTTGATACATATGAGCGCTTAAGCGTCACTTCAGTATAATTTCAGCTATTGTGCACTACACACCAAAACATCGCGCAGAAATTGTTAAATTTTACTTTTTACTATTTTTGGCAAAGCGTCACCACGACAGATGAAGCCCACTTCACGGTGTATTCGTTACCGGGGGTTCTGAAAACTCACAACTGATTCATGATGTGTATCTATACTCGCCAAAAGTCACCGTTTGGTGTTGTGTATGCGCTGACACAGTCATCGGGCCGTATTTCTTTGAAGACCATCGTTACGGTCAATGAAGAAAGCTAGCGGACCATGATTAGTGATTATTTGTCACCAATTCTCGAAGAAAATGATATGCACGATTACTGGTTTCAACAGGACGGCGCTACATGTTCGATGGACTTTTGATATCGAAAAGTGGCAATTAGGATTAACCACCTCGGTCTCCAGATTTAACGGCTATATTTCAAGGAAAATGTGTAGGCGAATCGGGAAGAAACCCCAGAGCAGCTTAAGCACAACATTTGCTGAAAAACTTCCGCTATTCCCAGAGAAATGTTTAGAAAAAGTGTTGGAAAACGCCGTAAAAAGAATAAATCTTTGTGTGGCCGCTGAGGTTTGGCATTTGCACGATATCATCTTCCACAAATGACCAAACAAATTGTACAGGACCTAATAAAGTTCCCCCAAAACAAAAATGAAGTTGAAATTGATTACATTTTTTTAATCTAATTTTTAACATCTAATTTTGTTCTTTATAAATCGATTGATTGTGTCGACTGATGGAGTTAGTAGTACTAACTAAGTACAATAAAAAAAAGTATTTCCTACGTACACTCCAAAGTGTGGCGTGGGTTTGAATGAGTTTACCTCTTATAGTGTGGTGGCACCTACATTTAAGAGTATAAAAATATGTAGTTTAATGTTGTGATACAAAAGAAAGTTTGTATACTAAAAAAGTCCTAAAACAAAAGTGTTGTAACAAAATTAGAAATACTAACTCTTTAGTTAGTTTAACGAAGTACATCTATACTATATACCTATACTATATACAGCACACTAGTATATGTTAAAAATACGAAACATTTTCGCATCGATCGTTAACCGATTTTAAATTTTATGCCATTACAATGCGCACCAAAAACGTTTTCCATGTAGTCAATAATTAAGCGTAGAGTCAATTCCAAACTAAAATATAAAATCAACTCAATAAAATTCCAGAAAAATCGGTAAGACAGCAACTATTCTCACGATCAATATCAGCTAAACTAGATTGCCGCTTAAAAAGAGATGTCCATTCGAAATGAGGCGACAGGCAGGCTGCATAAACACCGCCAAAACATAAAGTAAATGTCACTTGCAACAAATTTGCGGCACAATCGGGCGAAATTAAGGCTGCAGTTGCATCGCAACTGATGCAAGGCCAGGAAAATGTTCTAGTTACGAATTTTAGCGCACAAATTTCAATATCAGCGCTCATATCGCAGGCAACTCTTTAAGTCGAGATCTAAAGAGTCGAGTTGAATAGTGTGGAATAGAGTGAAGTTTTGTTGTGAAGGCAAGAGAATGTGACCAGCTGCTGCTGCTGCTGCTGCTGCAGGCGGCAAGTATCTCCACTACACCCAAGAAAACCAACAACAACAACGATGACGATGACGACGACGACGATGTCAAAGCGTGCTGCTGAGTGTTGAAAAATTGGCGGCACCTCTCTTTCAGTATATTGCACTTGGACTTGACTTTCAGTGCGATCGCCTGGGATTCGATTGGATTGGATTGGATGGAACGAACGCTGGCCGCTTGCCTCCTGCCGCCTGCCGTCGCTGTTGCTGCAACAGATGCGAATCACTGAAAGTAGTTAAATAGTGTGAATAGTATTATAATTTTGTCAGTGGATTTGTAACGTCATTAAGAAAACCTCATAAGTATATATTCCTGTGCAGCTCTATGGGACGAGTTGTTCCAAATCATTTTCATCTGTCCGTCTGTCCGTCTGTCCGTCTGACTCTCTGATTTTTTATTGGCGTACTCAAAAATATACACCATTTTTTTTACTCACCATTTTATGGGTGAACAAACCTTAGCCTTACCTATTAAAGTCCCCATACGAAGCTATATACTAGATATAAATCTTGTTACAGACAATTTCCTACTTATTCAAGCTAGCGAAATAATTGTTGGTACAAATGAAATTATTATCAATCCGTATTACTTCTTCATAATTTACTACGTTTAGCACATAGTCCCAAATAAACCTATGGTCCCGATGCTGGTATTGGTATAAACTGAATAATTTTTATCGGTCTTGTTAATTCAAGTTAATTCTTAACAATATAATTCATATATTATGCTGGTCAGGTTAGAATGAATCTCATTTGCGACTGAATCTCCTTTGCGACTCGAACTCTATCCTTTTACAGCCATTGGGAAGATTTTACATACTTTGCTAAATTTTTAACTTCTAGCTTAAAACTTTCAGATATGTCATTTAGAAATTAGTCCCCCAGTTGTCTCAATCTTCTCTTGGACAGTCCGGGGCACTTCTACATAAGTCTTGCGAGGAGTTTTTCCATTCCTCTTGAGACGCCTCCAAAACATGGTTTTTGAACGCTTCAACTGCTTCTTCGGCGCTCGTAAATCGTTGACCTTTGATACTTGGGAACAAGAATAAGTCATTGGGCGGCAAATCAGGACTGTACGGAGGATGACTCATTAATTCGATGTTTTGACTGCTCAAAAATGCAGTTGTTTGACGAGATGTGTGAGAGCTCGCATTGTCATGATGGAGAATGATTCGTCTTTGGCGGTTGTTTTTACGAAATTCTCCGAAGATTTCCGGCACACAAATGGTCGTGTACCACTCAGAATTGACCGTCCTATGTTGCTCAAACGGAACAGTGACCACAAGACCCATTTGGTTTTGTTTTTTTTTTTTTTATTTTCTCATCAACTATGCAATTAATAGTCCAGGTGATAATACCCACAACATGAGTGAATATATTTTAAACTATAAGTGAAGCGTATCAAAGCTTCGTTTTCAACAAACTTAAATATTTTTCTCATTTTTTTTTTTCTTAAGTGTGAGCGTTGCTGTTGTTGTTGCACTTGTGTCACGACGTCCTCACGATCAGCTCACCAAACTGAGTCGCACTGTTTTTGGTTTTTTGGTCTAGGACATTTGCTGTGCTGTCCATTGTTGCGTTGCGGCTAATCTCTGAGAGATGCGAGATTGTGCCGCGTTGCTTTTTCGGTGTTATTTTGCCATCGAGTCATCGAGTGCTATTGATGAACGCTTTTGATCCTGCTCTTGATGATAGTACATACCCGTAGTAAATACAACCACCAAACTGAGGTGTGTATGTCCGTCCGTCCATCCGTCTGTCTGTCTGTCTGTCTGTTTGTCTGTCTCGACGAGATTTGATTGTCAAGCTAGCTAAGATATGCCAATTTTTCACAAGTCGCGCGCAATTCGCTTTGGCAGTTCACAATTGTTTGACATTGTTCTGCCTGCTTTTTGAAAATCGGGCGTTGGACTGTGAAAGTGTCAACATAATTGGCCAAATTGATGAAGCCAATGGAGAGAGAAAAAAAGCTATATATATATATTTTTTTTTATTTGTATACAATATCTTTACATTGTTCAGTCTAATATTTCTGCTGTTGCATTTCTTCTACTGCGACTGCATTTCAATCTCGCACAATTCAATCACAGATTTCATCTGTACGTGAAAAACCGATAAATAAATGACAAAATCCATTTCATAAGAAAATGCATTGAATTTCATGCGGCTCGGCTCGTCCTCGAAGTCTTCGTATGCAAAATCCTCGACCGTTCGGTGTCACTTTGAGTAGATGTGCCTCAATCTTTGTCTGTGCTGGCACTGACTCTCAGATGTTGCATCAATGTCATTCGTTTCTCATGTGGCTGCCACTGCATCTTGCTGCTTGCTACTTGCTGCATTGTAATATTTGCAGTCTTTGCCTTAGTCGCCGCCGTCATCTTCATCTTTGACACAGCATAAATAGCAAAATTCAGTAGCATTTTTTAATACGCTACACACATATGTTCGTATGACTAGGTATATATGTGAAATAGTATATTAATTTTGTTAGGTGCTAACATGAAATTAATTCGGCTATTCACACCTAGTCGATTAAGATAATAAGTAAAATTGTTCGTTTTGGACCTACATGGATGAGGAGGAAAGCGCACCGTCAATATGTCCAGGAACTACTTAAAATGGCAGAAACGAAATCTGACTCAAGCAATACAAGCTATAAAAATCTGCAGCTTCATACGAATGGGTGGGGTCGCAGAATTGGGAGACTATCCTCTTCACAGACCAGAAGCCGTTCACTCTAGAGCAGGTGCGCAATAATCAAACAGAAAGTGGTTGATCTGCTGAGATTTTCGGCAGTTCTGCAATTGTGTCAAACCATGTTAAAATCTGCAGCAGGTCTTGACTTAGAGCGGATTCTACGAAAGCGGTAAACATACTTTGTTTTTATGTATCAAAAGGTCAAAGTTAAACCAGAATTGTAATGTCTGCAGTTTGACCGAAATACTCGCCGGACCTTAAACTGATGCGGGCGGTCGACTTTTTGGGGGCCCCTGTTGAGTGTGACAAATTTTTGGAGTCACTGAAGCAATCGATGCGCCATGACTAGGAGCGTCTATCGCCAGAATACTGGCAGCTATTGCTGAAAATTTCAAGACACGCTTAGCGCTTTGATTCGCTGCTAAAGAAAGATGTTTTGAAACCGCTGAATACATTAATACCTTATGGGTTTATCAATATTATTCATTTGATTTTTTGTTGAAAGTTCTTTAAAACTATATCTAAAAGCTGAAAGGTGAACGTGTTTATCATTGGATATATAGAAATCTCGCGCCTTTCCGTAAAAGGAATAATAGTAGCAAAGACTTTCAATGTGCGGACAGTTGAATGATGAGAACTTGTAGCTAAGTTCGAAACCCGTGTTTCTGCGGCTAAAATATTCTTCTGTGTAACAAAAATGTATTATTATATTCTCTCTTCGCATTGACCTTGACCCAGCTAAAATTTTTAAATCTATATCTTTAATAAATTTATGACAAAAAAAAAACATTGTATAGGTAATTTATTATCACCCTGTATTTCAGATTGAAAAGATAGCTCAATCGTACATGTCCGTCTGTCTCTGTTTTCAGTGCTTTCAAGCACTTTTTATATACAATAAAAGCAGAATTTTATGAGTTTCAACTTTATCATTAATATTAAAGTTTTCGAAAATGCTTTTTAACTCCTAAAGAAGATATTTGAAGAAATCGTCTTTCATTTATTTTAGACTTACATGGCCAAATGAACTGCGCAGTGTATAATAAAGTCGGCAGTACTTACCGGTTTCTTTGTCGGTTTCGCTTCATTTTGTGAAATATTTTTTTTTGTTCGTTTGGATGTCATTGTTGACTTTCACATTGTGACGTATTTATGGATATCATGTGCCACAATTTCCATGCATTCCTATTCATCTTTGTGTCACAGTGAAGTTCAGCTGATGCTTCGCTACTATAAAGTACAACCTATTTGTTTCGTAGCAAGTCCATTTCATTTATGTACAATAGTTTGATTTAAATAAAATCTACGCGACTTTAATATACAATAGTTCAAATGGATATACTAAAAGATGTGATACACATCAAAAATTCAGAGAAGTAGTATAAGAAACAAATTAGTATAAGAAAAAAATGAATCTCAGCTACAGCTATTAACAAACTCCATATCAATTAGGGAAGATTGTGAGAGCAACTCGGGCATCACAAACTCCCTTAGGTTCAATATCGATGCACCCGAATTGGAAAACATGGGTCGAGGAGATATATTCTCAGATATTTTGGGCATTTAATTATCGTTTTACCTATCAGAACATTGCAGCGTGTTTCAAGCAGATATGGCAGCACTAAAGAAGACAGTGGATGGTTAAAAACACGCGTGTTTACATTGAACGAAGTATATATTTACTATGATAGCCAACTAGCGTTGGAATCGCTACTCTAAATCACCATAAAATCGAAGATTGCTACAAACTATCGCACATCCCTCAACGAGATGGCTGAGCATTTTGGCATACAATTCGAACAAAGGTATGAATCTAGACACATTGAGTGTAACGAGATTGCCGAGGAGCTAGCAGTATTCAAAAAAATCTCACAAACTCTGGGAAACAGTTGGGCATGCTGTTTTCAAACGATAAACAACCAATTGGCGATGTAGCACAGTGTAGCTCATGTGTGGTCTGAGTGAAGAAAACAAAAAAAAAAAAAAAAAACAACAGGTCCTTATACTCCTTAAAAGTAACTCATTACAGAAATAGGCATATTTGCAGGGTGGAATGGAGGTGTTTATGGAGAATCTAAGCATAGTAGCCACCAGGCGCGGAACTAACTTAGGTTCATTGACTCAACCAATTGGTTTAAATACGTGGAAGGAACTATTGAAAATAGTGGGCCCATCAGATTTAAGATGTAAATGTAAGTCTGCACTGGCACTCTATGCTGACGGTTAAATGATGGAATATTCGATGGATGAACTATCAGAGAACCTGAGGAGATACAACTATAATAGAAGTAGTAAATCAAATCTGATAAATAAATACAAAAATTCGATGAATTGATGAAATAGATGAAATTGATCATGCTGATAGACTTGCCAGTAAAGGATCGGCAAACACGCTTCATGAATATAGGAACAGTAAGATGGTAGAGCCTGGATAGTTGTAGGCAAGCAAAAATTACGTGCTCTAAATTTAACCTATGCTGAATAGAGAACTACTAAAAACGCTTCCAATATAGGTATTCCCTATAACAGTTACTGCATAAGCTGCAAGATATTCCAAAGCATTTACTTTACAAGTCTTTGGCTCTCATATCAAGCATATGTAAGCATTACATTATCTAAACGACATCTCCACAATACGCTCTCCAACATACGATATTTTCTTTAAACCTGGTTCTAAACCACCAAACCCAGTTTGGTTAGGAGGTTTAAAGAAACGGTTGAAACTCTCGAAATTTTGCAATCGACAATCAAAATTTGAGCACAACCAGATACTTCTCCACGAACAATCATAAAAGTGAACTGACGTATTCTAATGGTTGGTATGTAATGGTAGGTATTACTCTCTTATAGGTAAGCTTCAATGACTTTCTATCCCCACATGTTTTATGGCACATCTCGAAATACTTTTGTAATACAAAAGCAAAAATAAGTCTCTTAATAATTTATAGCTACAAAAATAAACAAAATCTAGCACAAATATTGAAATATTATAAGTAGATACATTACACAAGCCAAAAATGAAATCGAGCAGCAACAAAGAATTTACTGCGACCATCAGCAAAAATTACTTTTATGATAAAAAAAGAAGAGATATCTAGTAAAAATCTAAGCGAAGAAAAGTACAAAAAACCCAAACCAACTCACAGCAAGTAAAAGAACTAAGATACAAATAGAGCAAACATCGAAAGGCAGCTCCTGCGTCTCTCATATCATAATAAGTACTCATCAATTTCCATTAAATTTAATATGTTACTTCCAGCTCAATGGTGACTTACGGTCGCACAAATGGACGCTGTCCAAGGACAAAACAGGACACACAGTGTTTATGTGCCGTGGAGGCAAAGATACATTGTGTAGAGAAGCGTTTACTTGTGGTCATCATCGTAAAAAATTGGGATGGCTATAAAAAAGCTTTTTCATAATTTTTTTTGTCATAAGGAAAAAGAAACTCTATATCCTGCACTAGAAATAGACATTGAAATAAATATGATATGAGTGTGTAATAGATTTTTATCACATTTTGAGTATAATGATGATACAAACTGGATAATATAATGATGGTATGGGTTGGGTTGTGTTGGGTTGGGGACAAAATGTGGCATATTGAAACAAATGAGCGTGTTAAGTGAAAGTTTTGATTTATGCTGAAATAATATACGCTAGGGAAAACATTAGTCCATGAATATAGATTTTTTCTTTTTTTATATCGTATTTGCAATAAACTTTGTTTTGTCTGTGTGATTTAGCTGCTTGCAGTTAGTTTTGCTTTGCTTCAATAGCATTTTACAAATTTGGTCAAAACATGCAAACTTACTACTAAAAACTTATATGTTTGCACCATACAAGCTGACAATCTTATTGGCTTCGCTTTGAAATTTAATTGAAAGCCCTTTTCAGTGGCATTTTTACAACCTAAGCGTCGCGAAGTCTTCCTTCTCGTTGCTGGAGATGGTGGTGTGATGATGTTGATGGGTTGGGTTGGGTTGGGTTGGGATGGGATGGTATGGAATGGTAAAGTCGGAGCGCGCTACTGCATTCTTCCATTCCAGGTTGTTCGCGCGGCATGGAATCATGTGCTGCAAATCAGATTATAAGCAATTTGAAATGACAGTCGAACGAACAGTTGCATAGTTGGATTTGGTCAGCTCTAGCGGCGGACGGGGCGTGGCAGTGGCAGTGCCAGTGGGCTGCGGTACGAGTGTTAAAGTGGTAAATGTGTTGCAAAAATGACAATTTGCAATAATTCAATTCGTTCGCTCGTCCGTTCGTTCGTTCGCTCGTTCGTTCATTTGTATATATATAGTAGTATAGTACTTTCTGTGGAATAGTGCGAAATAAATGAGCGAGCTGTGACAATCAAATTGTGGCGGAGTACGCTATAAAGGCGCGATTGAATGAGGTTTGAGCACTGCGTCCTGAGTGGTAAATTCGTTCGTCAGTTCTTTTAGAGCGGCAGTAAGTTAAACTGTTTGTCAGTTCATGGAGCGCAAGATAATGCATAATATCTACTGTCTGTGTACATTTAATGAAGGGTACTGCACTAACTCCCAAACACATGAGGAAATAACGGATATTGGTCCCTATTGGTCAAGAAAACATGGACTAGTATATAACAAGAGGTTAAAACCAGTTACAAATATAGCTTTGCTAATCCAAAAATAATTTTGAAAAGTAAACCATATAGTTGAAAATAGTTATCACATTTTGCGTTCTGGAAAATTTTGAGGATCGTTACCATTGTTAACCGTATAAAATACTATATACGGTAGCGCCAACTACAAATGGCCGAGCGAATTTGTGGTGTAGGAGTCATTATTGCCAAGAAATGTAAAGTGCGGCTGCTGATGTGGTGACGCTTGCGGTACATAAGGCAACCGGGGAGTATTTTAATAAAGATAATGCTGTTGTTGTTGTTGCTGTCAATACTTCTGTGTTGTGCACTATCGGTAGTGATTTTCATTACAATAAAATTTTTGAATTTTTGTTCTAAACATTGAAAGTTGAGCTGAAATATTACACATAATCCGAAGGTCACTATTTATATTGTGAACCTTGGCAATCTTAAGTGTTCTTTGGTGTCAGCTGATATTAAGGACTAAATGACGGATGTGTGAGAGCTCGCATTGTCGTGTTGTAGAATTATCCGTCTTTGGCGGTTGTTTTTACTCATTTCTTTGATTTTTTATTATTAGGGTCACAATGTAAAAACCGATCGATCTTGTCAATTGAAAAATTCCACACATATTTGTCACCCGATAAAACTGCAGCCGGAAATTCGTTGGAGTTAGTTGTGTGTATGTGTGTGTGTGTGTTTCCGATTTTCTTAAACATAATACAATAATAACGCAAAGTACAAGATAATTGTGCAAGATTTGCTCAAGGATGGGTTTTAATACTAATTTTAAAGGATCATTGTGGGTAATCCCTCATTTGATTAAACTTCGTTATCGACGTTATCGACCGAATCGGTTTGGTCCGATTACCGATTCAGTTTTCATACAAAATTAAAATCAAAAGAGTCAACTATTTGGCTGATTCTTTTGACTTTTAAATTAGATTTTAGTAGGGTGGCCTATATCACGAGAAGAAACGATAGTAATTCTGGACTTTGCTTGCATTTTCTTGGCTCAAAATGATGGCGAAAGATGTATGTACAATCTGAGTTGATACTTAATTAGCAGAAGCACTCATCGGTGTTGCATTTGTTGTGTAACAAGCAAGTGGACTTGGCAGCAAAAATGTCAAATTTTAATACTACTAATTTTAAAGGATCATTGTGGGAAAAGCACAGCTGAGAGCACAGCTGAAAAGCACAGCGATCCTGTTAAAATATGCTTCCGGTATGTAGTAATTTTAGTAGTGTAGTAGTTTAAAAAAAAAAAAAAAGAAAAGCGTTACATTTTTCGTAGACCCACTTCTTCGTACAACTTAATATTCCTTAATCTCATCCGAACACCATAACCTGTCAATTTGTTAAATTGATCTACATATACCAAGCTCTGCAAGAGCATTCGAGCATTCGATTGATCATTTGCTGAAGCACAGACAGCTCGTCCGTTAAAATGACTATATCATCAGCATAAAGTGTATCACGGATATTTTTTCTTCAAGATTTAATCTGCGTTCCAAATAGTTATGAAGATCATCCAAGTACAGCGGAACTCGATACATGGTCTACGATCCAGATTCATCAGTATTTTCGCGCATTATTTTCAAACGATTTTCCAGTTCAGCTAACCAAAATCTATATGAATAGACTAGTGTTTTTTAACAGCTACTTTTAGTAAGAAAACAGTAGTTTTGTGTATATTATTGTACAGCCAGTGAATCATTGATTTCAAAAATGATAATATTATAACAATATATTATATTATTAGTATTTTTATGAGCTACAAAATACTTTGTTAAACAGTTACACAGCTATACAAAAAAGTAATCTTCCGCATATTAAAGATTTTATACGAGAGAAAGATTTTAATCTCCTGCATTTAAACAATGAACAGAAAGTCTTCCTCTTTCGATGACATTGCCTCAGGGTGGCCTCGCTTATAATTCAATTAATTAAAAAAAAAAAAAAAAAAATAACTCAAAATAAAATGCAAATTCAAATTCAAATCAATTCCAGCTGAGTTCAGCTCTCGTTTTATACTTGTTGGTTCTTACACTTGCTCATATATATGTATTTTATATACTACATTGATAAAAATCGATAAAAGTCCAAAGAAATGAAAAAAAAAAATGCGACTCTGAACAAGAAAAAGAAGCCAATAAAATTTTTATTACATGCCAACACCAAATGGAACATTAAATGTTGCTTCTGCTGCTTGCAGTTTTTGTTCCAAGGAATCAAAACAGTCGCTGCAAGGTGGAGATATGCAAGGATGGATGGATGGATGGATGGATGGATGGCTGGATGGATCGATATGGAAGCATGTTTGATGACTGGCTGCTCCATCTTTGGCTCGTAATCGAAGTAAAACATTTTGCATAATTGCATTTCCAATAATTAATTAATTTCGCTGTTGATATGTTTTCTATAGATTTTATTTTATGGCTATATATGAGGCTGAGTATAATGTTGGCTTGTTGGGATTTGATGATGCATCATTTGGTTGGCATGTTTGCCAAATTATTGTTATATCTTTATAGCTTGTTATAAATTGGATTCTTTTTTTGTTGTTTTTGTGTCATAATAAAGCTTTTAAAAATAAACTTGATATTTGTGCTTGAAATTTGAGATTATGATCTTGGTTTGATTATTGGGCCATAAAGTTATATAAATCAATCCAGACTTTCTTGTATGTGCAGTGAATGAACTTTAAAGAAGTAAAATTTTAATATATTGAGTTAAATTATCAAAAATATGCAGATTGTACAAGTATTATCAATAGCTGCAGCTGAAGCAAAAACTTTTCTGAAAGGAACTATAACTAAATAGGATAGTGTCGGGTGTTTTGTGCCAACGGGTGAATGGAGTTTTTTGACACTGAAGTACCAAGTTTAAATAGTGTCAAATTATTATGAGCTCGTAAAGTCACTTTTCCAAAAATTTCGAAAAGAAAAGGTGAACTCGTTATATCTCAATGCGTTTCAAAAATAGAAACAGAATTGTTCTTGTTTTTTTTTCTTTCAATATTCGTTCTGTGCACAGTTTTCAACCATTTTGAATACATGTGTATACATTGTTGTACATTAGTGTTGAGGGTATTCAATGCTTCTCTTATTACTTTGCTATAAAAAAGCAGCTTTATTTGGGTGATTTGTGCCAGCAAAGTTGGGGGATTGAATTTCATTGAGTTTGCAGTAACTTTCACTAGAAATTTGTAAATTTTGAAGTAACATGATAGACTTTCGCAAGAAATTGTAAATCGTAAAGGATGTTATCAAGCATCCATCCTAGTGGGGAAATAACCTCAAGGCAGGGAAATATTGGTATTACTACTTCGTGAAGAGGAATACAACTATTTCTCCCCGCACACCCAAGCATACGACTTTTTATCGTGTGAATATTTGTGGTAATTTAAATCAAATTTTGTGCGACAGCCTGCCCAACATTTATTATTTGGAACATGAACAAAACTGGCTTCTCGACAGTTCTATCAAAAATCGACAAGGTCATTGACTGGAAGGTGTTGCGTCGGGTTGGTCCAATGTTACAGTCAATGCTGATGGTATTCCGATCCGACTGCAGTTCTTGTTCAATTGCAAGAATATCCGAAGAGCATTCATGGAGAATGCATATCCATAATCACCATAGGCGTTGCAAATATATCCAGATACAACAGCTGGAGTTTTTAACGTGAATGAAGCTCTTCATAACTCACTCGAACTCATTGAAAATGCGACCATCGTTGTTAGTGACCGATAATGGAAATGGCGTGACACTTTTATTATTTTCATCTCATTGCAGTCACAGATTGTTTATCGTCTGCTGAATCCTAATTATGCAAGAGTGCTTGAAAAATAATACCATCCAAATGCTTGAAATTTGTCGAGAATTAGCTCTTCTGGCTGAAACTTTTATCAACGCTTTTCATTCGATCGGAATATTGCTGTTTAATACTAAATCAAGGCCGCAATTTGAAGAAAATACGTAGTATAATTGAAAAGCTATCCCTTGCTCGGGCGCCATATAAAAATTTGCAAGCGTTTTTGCAAGTAAATAAAAATAGTGACAGCGTCTGAGGTGCCATCAGCATCCACTATTAGTCTCTCTTCCATTTTGACCCAATTTATTCCAGTTTGGTCATATACACCAGCCAAAAATCGAATCGTGGAAGAAGGCCAATGAGAAGCGTTAATTTTTTCTATGTTTATTTTGTTGAATACTGTGTGTTTTGGTTTATTTTTATAGTATATACATTTCTGCTCCTTCTGATTTTTTTTTTATTTTTGTTTCATTGAATAATGCATTAAAATAATAATGCAGAACAAGTAGTAGATATTCAAAAAAGTGTTTCACAGATTTGTCAAACTTCTGGATATCCTACTCCAGTGAGATTTTAAGTCCAATAAAGAAAATACGGCTCAAAGCACCCTACTCCCCCCTACATACTTATGTAGATCACTTTACTTGGTTAATAATAGAATTGTCGTTATCTTAACAGCTTGTTAAGCTATGGGATTGATTAGAACTTGCAGTATAGTTTTGTTACTTTTAGAAGCTGTTGAGTATAATTTCCTATCTTTATGCATTCCAGACTACTTCTATGAGCAGACCTTCTAACTACAATACAAATGTAAACAATGTATTGGGCAACAATTCAGAAAAGTACTGCTGAATAGTATTCAAATTTACATATTGCTGCAGTTACACTCATATACAAATATTATTAACGATGCTAAATGCAATTGTTTCCCTAAATTTACAATGAGATAAATGCCAATGTCACTAATTTATGTATAGGTATACATTTGTACACATATTGTCAATCAAAATGAGCTTCATGTATGCAGAAATAGGAACTGAAACTACCTTGGCATAATGTTGATCTATATCAAATATGCCTACAAATAATGTTGATATTAAACACACAATAACAAGAACTACTAACTAAATACTAGATACCTAAGTAAGTATTATATAAACAGAAGGAGTTAAGACAATCAAGAACTCCAGCAATAATATCAATTGCAACAATTGCAGCTAAGTGCGAAACTTATATTTATGAGAGAGAAGATGATATCGCACATAGATACAAAATACACATGACGTTGTAGTCTGTGATTAGTATCTGTGTGTCTATTTGAGTGTGTTTGCAAGCTTATGAGTTCGCAAATTAGTTTATGTATCTGAAGTTGTGTATTTGTCCGTCTGTAGTTGTCTATTTGTGCATGTTTGATTGCTTGACTATGTCAATATATACAATATGTATTGAGTAAATTGCAAGAATTCAAGATGACTACAACGACGATGTTGTTGCTGGTGCTCGTATTGGGCTTGGCAACTGTTTCAATGAGTTACAATTTAGTTCATTGCAGTACTACAATAATGTGCGAGTAAGCAATACCATAGTTTTGGTTAGTTACAGTCAGTATTATCACAATTAAGAACCAGTACAAATTAAATATGAAATAAATCGCAATCTGTGCGAAATCTATATTGTAGCAAAAACTTATAATGAGGAGAGTATCTGGATCAATGCAAAGTAGTTAGTAGTTAGTTCAAACTAAAGATTTTCTCAGGAAAATATACCAGTTACAATGTCATCAGAACCCAAACTCCATTTGTTGCTGAAGACAACATAAATAATTTGTAATTCATAAGGTATCATTCACAATATCTAAACGACGACAATGTGGCTACCGGTTTCTTGGACAATTTTCATTCACTCTTCTCCTCCCCCTTATTAGACAGTTCATGCAGGAAGTACTGGACGGCTACTTAAAGTTTACCGATCTCCATGACGTACATACCAACATTTAAAAAAGTTTAAGCTATTTAATTATGTACATATTACAGACATTTTAACTTTTTTCGGATCGTGTCGTTATAGATTTCTTCTGTTACACATAACCCAAAGTATGCGAACTTCAATACACATGGCCCTTTATCATTTGCTACCACTTGCGTATTGGCGAGAACTATTTTAAAAGGTGCAAATCTTCGCTAGCTAAGTACTAACGACCAGTAGTTAGCTAAATCGTTAAAGGATAGTTTCTTAATGTTTTGCTAAATGTAACGTTAACTAAATGGCACATCAATTTAACAATTGTTAGGAGCCGGTTAAGTCTTTTTGGTTTATCGAACTACAGTACAAATTTCGGACTGGTAAATGTGTAAATTTAAAAATAAACCATAATTTGGTAGCACTGCAACTATGCCAGCTAAAAATATTAAAATTTGATAAGAAAATCAATCCAATCTGAAAATCTGACAGTAAATTTTATTCAATAATTCGATGAATTGATTTGCTGACAACGACTTGATATATTCCACATTGTTTTTCTTAGGATTGATTCAGTTACATATTTTCACTACGATTCTTTGCGACTAGGGTCATTCTGCAGAAAAGCGCAATCAGTTATTGGAACATGCTCTTTCTGGTGCCATTTTCTGGAAGGGATTAGCTAGAAAGAGTTATGACGTCAATTTCTAGAAAGGATTTTCTATAAAAAGCGCAAGTAAAATAAATATCAGAAAGAAACATTTTAGTTTCTTACAACCGTAAAAAACGCCAGTTGCTAGTGGAGATAATGACACAGCATAAAGAATGATTTCCAAACTGGTACTCAATTACTGTAAATCACAAACTGTTACTTATTTAACTATGAGCATAATATGTTAGACGAGAATATGCTTACAAAAATAATTTCAATATAAGGTACTCACAGTTGGTTATGAGCTCGTGAGTAGCTTACGAGCTGCTCATGAGCAACTCGTGAGCAGCTCATGAGCTACTTATTGTAAGCTGTGAGCACAAAAGCTCGTAAGCAACTATTGAGCATAGATAAAGTGCTCACAGCTCACGCACAGAAAACTCGCAGCTCAACTGTTTAGAATATAAGATGCTGAAGCCTCATAGCTGCTTTACTTCTATATAATTAGATAATTAGATAATAATGTCATAATCTTGATAGGTTATCTCGTGTCATATGTCTAAACTCAAAGGTACATTGTTGTTTGTTATGTATTATATTCACTTACATCTCTAACTTCTGTTGAGAATTCACGTCCGCCTACTAAGATTGGTTATTGTCCAACAGTCGAATATGCTGCATTGTTTACAATTGACGTTGATTAAACAAATACTAAACATAAAGCCATTGACTAACAACAAATATATATGCATTTACATATAAGTACATAAATACAGTTCTATATAGATATATATATATATATATATATATATATATATATATATATATATATATATATATATATATATATATATATATATATATATATATATATATATATATATATATATATATATATAATATATATATAGACAGACATGAAATACATATATATATATATATATATATATATATATATACTCAATGTACAAGAAATTGATAGCATGAAATCAAAGACATTGATTTCCGCTGGGAATTGTTGCGCTCACTCCAATTCGCACTAAACCAATATACAATTCATACCACATTTGATTTCTCATTCCTTTGTTTTGCATTTAACCCCTGCCTGACCACTTTAAATTCAATAGTAACCCATCGCTTGACCTTTCATCGTCATATGTCTGCACAATGTATTAATGAACTGAAATGCGTTTTGAATTCGTTCACATTTGCTTATTGGTAGATACAATATAGGTATGTATCTCTGATTTTCTCATATTTAGTTACACAATTTGCCTGCTGACTTCCTCTTTCAATTTCTGAAATTAATGTTTCGCACTGATTTACAATGAGAAATGTGCACTGCACCCATATATCTGTATGTTAATTTACAACAATAATAATGCAAAACAAAAGGTATTCATACTATACTACTAGATATAATATAACAATTGCATTCATATCCGCTGCACTAAAATAAAAAACAAAAACAAAAACAAAAATCGAAACGCATCTGACCACCACTAAAAAGATACAAATACAGCTACAGATACATAGAGACTCATTCGCTTGAACTCGGCCTCAAAGAGCAACCGGATGCGCCTGAAATCGATCGTCATGGTGAGAATTTTTATAGCCGGCATACGCTTTAATTGTGTAATATATTCAGATTTTTTTTTTGTTGTCCCCTACAATATATAATTTTAAAGCTTTAATTTAAATCGCAATTTGGTGTGGCTTCTTTTGTTGTCGTTTTAGCGCTTATAAATATAATTTTATAATTAATAATACGTTTTGTCAGCTGATATAAAGGTCGTCGATGTGTTGTCTTCTTGTGGTCAATTTGCTTAAACGCTTTTAAATGTATGAAACCACAATTTGTTGCAGTTCCCAGCACTTAAATATTTATATCTGTAGTGTCTGAAGTGTATAACTCAATATGATAATATTTGTGGTTAATATTGTATACACGAATTTTGGTTATTTGATACTTTTTAGCCAAAGGGTGCGAAAATAGCAAGCTGCTTGATGCAGTGAGGGTTAAGTTTGGGTAGTAAATACTACTTAGTTGTTTGAAACAATGTAAAGGGGTATGGTACGGAAATATCAATTTAGTATTGACAAAGTCATTGGGTTAAGTATTTTCCTTTTAGAAAGACATTGTATTGTGCTGTTCTTGAATAAGTTTTTTCAGTGCTTCAAACATGGCAGTACAACGAAAAAGTTTCACTGCACATATTTTGTAGTAGTTCTCATTGAAGTACCGGCGATGGACAAATTTTAAAGAAGTAAACATTTTTAGGCATTGAATCAAAGATTTACAAATTCTTGGTATTTATTCTAAACATGAATGTTGCAAGAGAACTCTTTATCATTGGCAGAATTGTAGTTTTTTTTACATACCATTTACATACCAAAGACATGATAGCTTGATTCGCATCAAACTGTGATATTTGTGTAAGTGTCACCTATATCAAGTTTTAAGTATCTAACTAACGGCTTCTATATCATTTAATGTGCTACGCACGCTTTCAGGCGTAGTTCTCATATAAAACCTCCTTCCACTTTTTAAACTCAGTACTCATTGCATAAGAGGGTATGCTAAGTTTGTCCAAATGAATGCAACAGGCAAAATGAGGTGTGGGAGTTCATTTAAAGTACATACATTTTTAATCAGCATCGGATGACGAGTCGGTATAGACACGTTCGTCATCAGTACTTTTGTCTGTCTAACAGTCTGTTTGAACGAACAGATCTCGGAATCTATACGACATAGAGACTTCAAATTTAGATATTTAGATTCTCCATATCACTCTTCAGATAAAGAGTATTAAATGAACTTGTCAGTTCTAGTTTAATGGGTAGACCCCACACAAACCAGGCCTCCATTTTATAGTTTTTGCGTAAAAATAGTTTGTTTGGCTGTTAGTTATGCTGGAAACGCAAAATTTTGTGTATCTTACGAAAATCCCTATAAAATATACTACATAAGTTCAAATCGGAACACACTAACGGGTAGCCCCATACAAGCTTTCGAAAAGCGCCTCGAAGAAAAGAGCCAAGTCAGAGTGCTAGATAATTACTACTGGTCGTTCAAGAGAGACACGTAAGACATCATCAATAATTGTAGGTTGTTTATAACCAACCGTTTTCATTTGCGTCAAAAAAATAAAGATCTATTCTTTCTTTTTTCAAAACCGTTGAGAAGTTCAAAATTAGTTGAAAATTTACTGACTTATTGGATGAAAGGGTTTTTATCATGAACTTTAAAATTTTGCGAGTGTTAGAAATTTTTTTTGAAAATACAGAAATATTATACTCAACGAGACGAGACAGGCCCTACAGGCCAAGAGTATACTAAGTTGGTGGAAATGTGTGTAACAAGCTGAAAGTTTAAAGTACTTACATTCTTGAACACCTTCGTAAGCTGAGTGGATGTAGCCATGTCCGTCTGTCCGCCACCGCTAGTGAAACATGGTCCCAGTTAAAAAATAGAACCGAAACAAGTGACCACTTTTAAGGGGAGAGCGTCTGCAAAGTTGCACCACTCGAACACTTCCAATGACATCGCCGTGTTAAATTCCCCAGTCAAATGCGTTGCCGGTGGATAGGCAAGGGACTAGTACCCGCCGCTGTTGGCCGGTGAATTCACTAGTCCTGCACTATTCCCGCACTAATCCCGCACTAGTGCGACCGCACGACAGGGATGTTTCACTCTAGTGCACGTGCCATGAATCTGTTCATAGATCTCTTCGTAAGGTCTTCTAGAAACAGGTCAGATGTACTTTTATAGACACAAATTTAAAGTATCAATCATAGCATTGTTACTGTCATAGAGGATTAAGCGAATCATCTAGCTAATCATATTTTTCAACAGAATCTATAGTTATCTCTGCCAATTTGCCTTTCTTGACCGACAAATTGTTGCAAAAACTATCAAAGATTCTAAACAGGAAATAATGTAATTCCTTCGGATAGTAAGCCAATATACAATATACTTTGGGGCATGGTGTCGTTTGCAGAAGTCCACAATACTAGGGGAAGTTCACTGTGGAATGGCCAAAAACGATTCTTTTGCAAACGACACAAGCAGCTCACAATCTTGCGTTAGGACACGTATATCCTGGGTAGCCTCTGTACGGCTGTTCCGAGATGATCAAATTGTGAAATGGTGTACTGTGTTCGGCGAAGACAGTGAAAAAGCCTGGCATACGATCTCCCTTTGATGATGCACGCCGGGACAATGACCGATCATGCGTTGGAAATACATATACTAAGTGTGGGATAATCTACGGAAACTTGGTAATAACAACAATAACTGTATTACAATTTATATATTTTATTTATTTTATACGTTATCGATAAAAAATTCGTCATATTTGTCAATTACATTTCAGCACGGAACGTTAAAAAAAAATAAAAGAAAATGAAAGTTGAATTAAAATTTTGACACGATTTCTTCCAAATAATTATGCTGCTGAAGTACGACTAGACAACCATCTCTCGCCCTCTAGTATTTCATATGCAGTAAGATCAAGGCTCACGTTTTTATTCATCAATTTCCAAAAATCCCATAGCAGCTCTTCCAGCAATGATACTATTCAAACGCTGTCGATCCCAGTTCAAACCCAATAGAGGTTCCACCAGATTAAAGCTTGGTGTACGTCTTGCGCATTGCTCCGGCCGTGCGGTCCAGAAGCCATGCCACAATTTGTGTAAGCGTTGCATAAGACTCAAGGGCTGCAAATTGTTTTGTGTTGCATCACCCATGGAGCGCTGCTCATTTGGTGTTGCACCAGATGCACGCCGTTTGCCGCAATCTTGCTGCACAGAATTAAACTTTGGAGCGTGGATCATCTTGACGATAAATTTTGAATGAAGAATTTTTTAATTTGAATTTTTTTTCTTTTGTTTAATATAAATTTAGAAGTTCATGTGCTGTTTCAGATGAATTGACAACTTTTACTAAACAAACTTCTGACAGAAAATTAGCAGCTAAAGTGTGAATACTATATTTAATGCTCAGATTGGTAACCAATGCAGCAGAAGAAGAAGAAGAAAAAAAGGAAGCTTCTTTTTGCCGGCGGTAATCGATATGTTTTGTCTACAACTTATGGCTTAGGGCTAAATGAGTTTGAAAAGTAATATGCCATAAACTTCAGCCGAATCGAAGAAAAATAAAAAGTCTTCGAGTCAAGTTGCTGCGAACTTCACAAGTTAATTATGAAAATCTAATAAGCTTAAAAGCAAAAAAGAAAACAAGTTCGTAACAAAGAAAGGTCATGGTTGAGCAACAGAACAGACAAAGGAGTCTATGTTCTGTAAAAATCCAACAGTCGGTGAAATTGGCAAGTGTAAGCATGAAGCGAAAGGGTTAATTAGAAGGATAATTAGTGTGTAATCCGATATGTCAACA
Source organism: Leucophenga montana (assembly GCA_035044765.1). Lineage (NCBI taxonomy): Eukaryota > Metazoa > Arthropoda > Insecta > Diptera > Drosophilidae > Leucophenga > Leucophenga montana. The sequence goes on from JAWNNQ010000178.1 coordinate 99,030, forward strand.
TACTGCAGGGCAGACAGGAAAATTGCGACGAAGTCTTAAGAACGCTTGTAGACTTCGTTGCCTTGGTGAATTGAATATTATAATTGAAAAAGCAGCTAAAAGTGCGGAAAATTATGATGTAAAACAATTCGTGCGAAAGACAGCAGAAGGAGTGAGAAGGTTTTGCAGTGTATACGAGTATCAGCTTTTATGAGTTACCGACTCTGACAAACTTTAGGTTGCGTCTTTAGTGTCGCTTTAAATTATACAGAAAATATTATTAATAACCCCGCTGTGCAGTGAATGCTGCAGTACAGTGCTAAGCAGCGATGGAAGTAGACTTTGGTGCAGTGGGTGCAGTGTGGCGCTTTTAGTGCGTCTGGCGCCCAATTAAAAATCACTCTTCGCGCATTAAAAACGCCCTCCTGTTGCTTGACTTGCTACGTTTAGCTTTTGCAGTTTTTGGCTAAGGAATTTGACTGCGTTGTCAGTTATAATGAGCATCAAACCGTTGAGATGACTCGAAAGAAAGGAATTTATGAGCCAAGTGCTGCGAGCGTAGAACACACAGGTGACTTGAGCTTTAGTGCTATATATCGTATATAGTATATAAAGGAACATAAGACTATAAAGGCACAAGATTATTATACACTTTGTGAATTCACTAGAAGAATTTTATTTTGTTTGCAAAATATACATTAAAAATAGTAACATTATCGAAATAAATGTCAAATGCAACAAAAAAAAACAAAACAAAAAAACAATTGCGTCGTCTGAAATCTTTTCGAGAAGCGCCTCACATGCGTTCCTTCGAGTATTGAAGTCGCGTTCGAAGAGAGTTTTTGTACAATCAAATTTGATAGTAATAAAGCTCTTCGTGAAGAATTCGCCACACTGAACGGTTGGAGAGTCCAAGGGCAGACGCATGTTTGCGCACGTTGAGGTAGTGAGATCTCAGGTTATCTAATGAGCCAAAGGACTCCAGTTCTTCGTCACACTCGTGTAACAATTCATTTCCGGACCGGGTCAGGGCTCAATGGGACTACACTGAAGTAATTTCAGGGTTTCGAGCACAGAACGGGTTACGATCGACGGCAAACGCACGATCCTAACAGTTTCAAAGAATGTTACCGACTGACCTGGAAAGAGAGAAAGTCTTCAGAACCACGCCTGTTGATTGGTTTTACTCCCGCCACGTTACGATCCCTACAGCCTGAATGGCGCGTATTTCAATAACACCCTGTATAATGATTTATTTTGGGATGTTATGGTTGTGTGTCATTTCCCTTTTGTTCAATTAGTAATTTGGCTACATCCATTATTGCAACAACCTCAACGAGAAATCTAATAAATGAAAAGCCAGCTTCTGTTACAATAGACCCAAGGCGTAGTTCCTTTAAGCGCGGTCGATGTAGAGGGGCTAATGTGGAAGAAAGGACGAAAAGGGAAACCTATTCACAGCTATTCACAGATGGCTCCAAAATGAAGTCAGGACTTAGAGCGGCGGTATATTGCGCAGAGCCCTATTTGAGGTTCTCGAATGAACTACCCGCTTACTGCTGCATATTCCAGGCGGAAGTATACGCAATAAGGAAAGCAGCAGAAGTTTCCCAATAGATGCGAATCTTGTAAGAACGAATGAACATATTCGTCCCCAGCCAAGTTGCGATAAGAGCCCTGCAGTTAGCCTCGATTTCTTCCAGAAATGTCCTGACGAGCAGCGATGCAGTTGATGCTCTCAAAAAAGAAGGCATCGGACTATAGCGAGAAGTAATAACATACGTACGAATCTCTCTGCAAATGGACGCTATATAGCAAACTGGAAAAGGACGCGTGGACCAATGCTGCAGTCGTTCATTGGGAAAAGCTAGGCATAACTAACGTGGTCGGTTGTAGGAAATACTAGGAAATGGGAGTTACGAAAACTTTGGAACACCTCATCTGCAGCTTTCCAGCAGTCGTAAAATCGAGATTAAACGGCTTGACATCACCGGCATCTCGTCATTGGAAGAGACTGCCAGAAGGATTCCTAAGGGGCTATTGGCGTCATCAAACACGCAAAAATTCAATATGATAATATTTAATAGCTTCTAAACGACCTACATTATCAGCCTCACTAAGGACCATTTTGGCTCAAGGGGTCAGCCGGCGTAACGTAATCTAACCTAACATAAAGACGCTGATGTACGTTAATAATAATAGAAGTACCCGACCTGACGTTGCACAGTGCAATAAACCCAGAATATAGATGAACAAAAACAAAACAAAAAACAAAAAAAAAACAAAATTTTAAATTTCACATTATCGAGACTAGTACGTTTCAAAAATATGCATAAGGATCAGTCAAAGATAATTAATTTACTACTATAAAATTTTAAGTAATCTGCATTATTAAGCTTGTCTTTCACAGCCATGAGCACAAACATGAAAGGCAGACAGACGGACCAAAACCAGTTGGGTGCCGAATTTGACTTCAAACGCAATCGTGTGACAAGTAGTTTGGCGTTTGGCGTTAGTTAACCATTGGACCAATTAATCATGGATGAAACATTAATTCATCGTAGCATATTAGAGGCCAAGCAGTTGTTGAAACAGTGGGTTTCACTGACCAGATTGCCGCTGCTTAGATCTATTGTAGTACCATAATTTGTATGATTCCATCCGACTCTGAACTATTCTTGAACTATATAATTTAGTAGCATTATAATTTAGCATTTATAGAAGTAGATATAGAACTCTTTATACAAATACAAAATTGACATCTAATTGAAACTATCAGACTTTGTACTCTACAAATTAAATTACAAGTTTATCTTTTTCATGTCGGCATAAAAACTTCCCACACTAAAAACCACAAATTAATTGCATGCTTAGCAAAATAAATAAGCAATTTTTATTATATTTTATAAACTTATTTATATATAACATATTAACTGGCACAACGGCGTCGTCGTCGAGACGTGTCTTACAACTGAGAGTGTGATATAAACAAAGTACTGAATTATTGAAAGTTTCAGTTGTATCTCAGATCCACATAAACCACACAAGACACACTTCACATCCCTACACAGCCCAAATTCATGCTGCGTATACGCAATGCGTAAATAGGCAATTTGACTCTTTATTTATTTATTTTTTTTTGTGTACATTCTCCGATAAGATCTACAGCCAAAACAATTTAATTTTGACATTTATGATGAAATTTCTTAAATAAACTGTCATGTATGGCTGTCATATTGAATAATTTTAAGCACTTTATGGGTCTGCAAAGTTGAACACAGACGAATGGACGGAGCATAAAACTCACGGCATGCATAATTTATTGTTACAAATTTTGAGTAGTGGCGTGTCTCGAGTGAATGTTCAGAGTGGCAGACGGAGTCGGAGTCGGAGTCGAGTAGTCAGTCAGTCGGTCAGTGAGTGAGTGAACTCATTCTAATTAAGTGGCAGAGATACCAAACTAAGCCGTAGCAAGCCAAGTTGTACTGAACTTGAACGACAATGACTGTTGTTTACGTGCCAAGAGAGAGATTTTATACATATGAAAAATTGAACTCATTTAAAATTCGAATCAGGCATGAATTTAATAATTTCGTTTTTGCAACAACATAAACAGAAAATCGTTTTATGTTTTTTTATGATTTCATTATTATAAGTATATTTTTTAACGACTCGCCTGTGATGACCAATAAAGATATTAAAATGCCGCTTATAAAATATGCTCCCGAAAATGGGTTTTTAACTGTTGTACTTTTGCTTTGGTAATTACCGATACAGCATTTTATGTAGGAGTAAGCAAGGATGCTGAACATGCACAGCTGGGGCTTTCCCCAATAAATGTTTGGCATACAAATTGGCAATGTTTTTTCTTTGTTTTCTTCTTTGTACAAAACAAATGAATATGCGCATATAAATCATTTTAAAATCATTATGACTCTAACTCCCGAACAACTCCCGCTCTACTCCAAAATTGGTTTAAAAAATTCAAGTAATTTTTTTGCCAATCACAGTTTTTGTTGTTTGTGATATTTATTTTTTTTTTTTTTTTTTTTTTGGCATATTTAATTTTTTTTGATTTTTTCATAAGAAAGAAAAAAGTAAGAAGTCTGCTTTTGGCTACTGCGCCTGGAAAAATCGAAATCGTAAAGATCTTTAGCTGCGTTTGTTGCCTTGAAAATCAGGCGCAGATCTTTGTCTCTCATCGAGGCTGCAACTGCGCTGGGCTGCTGTCCGAATGGCTTTGGCTTTGGCTTTAGCTTTGACTCTGAGTCTGAGTCTGTATCTGTATCTGTATCTGGTTTTTCGTTGTGACTTTGGTTATGGCTTTGACTTTGACTCTATGTGTATCTGTGTGTATTTGGCAGCGTGGTGTGTGTTTTTACGAATCACGGTTTCGATGTTTCGCATGAATACGTAATTAAATCTATAAATCGGCCAATTAAAATGCTTTGATATCGTGACAACATAACATTGGACATTGGCATTGGCGTCTTCGTCGTCGTCGTCGTCGTCGTCGCCGAAGTCGACATTGTTGCAGTTCAAGATATGCCAAGAGGATTTTATCAAATGAGAGGACGTAGTCGTAAGCGTATGCATAGGCTTAGTAGCAGATACTCCTCGTACGCAGTGCATTTGTGGTTTATCTTCAAAGTTATCAAGAATTCATATTCAAGAATTTAGTATTTAAGGCATACATGTCTGTATGTAGCCTGTTTCGAATGAAAATGTAAAGGACTCTACAAAATTACGTATTTACTTAGTGGCAGATCTGTCGATTTGCGATATTCATGTCGATGTTGACAATTTGATTTAAGTAGTTAGTGCCTTGGAATCTTTCACATTGAATTATTCCATTCAAGTACCAATAGATACAAATGTTACTATTTCGAAAAACTCACATTTATTATTTTTAAATTACTTCAAACAAGTAAAAATGTTGCAGTTATGAAGTCAGAACTTCGAAATGCTCTGCTCCTTGCATGTGTAGACTTATGCAGACTTCGTAATTTTATATATAAACAAGAAAGAATGCTGCTTGACTTGGAGATACACTGTACCTTGTCTAAAGCTTCTTATTTGAACCATAGATTTGTATGGAGCTATATTCTATAGTGGTCTGAACTGAACATATGTTGAATATTTCAATAGAATTGATGAGATAAACACTTCATTTGACGTTTCCAACATAGGAGGCATATCCAGAAAGTTAGTGTACTGAATTTTTGTAGGCCAATACTGAGATCGATGAAAATTTTTGATGATGAAATGGTTAATTATTTCTGCTATGTCCAACAAACGAAAAACAGTGTTCCCCAATCAACATGAAATACTAAAATCAGATATTTATTAGGTGAAAAATTCACACATTTTGATTTTTCTTTGGGTTTTTCTGACGGAGATGCAAAAGGTCACACTGCTTGTCACCTGTTTTTTTGAGTATATAAAGTGTTTTCTGTAGCAAACGATTTTGTTATCCGAGTACTCGATGAAAAACAGTTCGTGCCGAAATTTTTTGATTGTTGTTTGACAACGTTTTTTTTATATGAAGTTTTGTTGATATCAAAAATTTTCATCGATCTCAGTATTGGGCTTTAATTGAAAGCATCTTCAGGAAAGTTAAACACTATATGAAAATTTGGTTCAAGTTCTCTGCAAATCGTAAAAATGTATTTTGATCTATATTCTTTGAAGTAATGATTGATATACTTGAAAGGTATTTGTAAGCTGTTTTCAAGCATACAATACAGGTTAATAGATATTAAACCATTTGGCCACAGTAGCCAAGTGAAATCAAAGCTATTTTCAGCTTTTCTCCCAGAATTCGGCCATTACTGACTATTGGGATAGCGTTCGTCAAAATTGTGAACAAATCGAAACTAATCCGCAGAATTGGAAACATGTGGGGTTGTCTCATCCAAATATCGTAATTGGTACACCCCATTTTGCACATTGTTTTTTTTCTGTCGTTTGGAACCAACAAATCGAAGTTGAGTCGAAATAGTCATATTCGTTTATGTCTCTCTCTTTCTATCCGCTTACCAACCCCATTTTTTCTGTGAACGCCGGGAACTGGCAAACTATTGTATAAAAATAGAGCATTGGATATTTAGCCCAGCAGTTTTTTAAGTCCAACAGCTTCTATATACTGAACAGCTGGACAGTCCATGCGTTTGCACAAACGTAAACGCATAAAAAGTATAAATGAATATAATATGCACTTTTGCATTCCATGGTGCCAAAATGTTAGTAAAAAATCTCAATTTGATTTGTTTTGTCTCTGTTTTTGCTTTAGTTTTGCTATCGAAATTGTAAAGTCAAGTTGGCAGCTCCAAAACTATTATCTTTGAAATATATTTCTTTGGTAGTCGAAGTAGGCAATACGTTTTATAGGCTGAATAACAGTCGTGAAATTGAAAACTGAGTTATAGGGTGGCAAAAATTAAATCTAAATATAAATATAGGCGAGTCGTGAAAATGACCATATAAAATGCTTATTAAATGAACAATGTGTATAATAAGTCTGTTGAAATATTCCAGCTTTAATTTTTCAATAATGCATTTCTTCTGTCAGAAGTTTAGATTTTTATCGATAGATTTTGGCATTAACCAACCTTGTTCCATCTCACAAGTCTTTAAAGCATACCAAAGCCATTTTTTATACGTATCTTTCAACCCAACTACACTTTCCCATCGTCTCTTCCTGCAGCAGCAACAATTCAACATAACCGCCCAATATACAGGCTAATAACAAACTATCCAATTATAAGCACGCCATCCTGACGCCAGCCAACAATCGACTCAAAGCGTAAGCATATATCGCGCATATTGGTAATTTAGAGCGGAACGAAGATCGAAAATGGAAGACCGAAGTGCTGCGGAGTGGAGCGTGCTGCAAATATGCAAATGCAGTAGCGCCACCCAATTTTCAATTTGACTCATAAAAGTTGTGGCAATTAACAAAAACGAGATCAGTCGAGTGCAGCGCAGTGGCAAAGGAGAACATCCAGCGCATATGGAACCTACCACGTTGCAACGAAACCCACCCACATGAATTGATGCTGTTGCAGCTCGCGCTTTATAGGTATGTACATAGAAGAAGTATCTTCACTCTTTAGATGGCTGTGAAGAACCAGCTTGGCGCTTGGGAATGGCGTACTTGTGTATTAACTAAAGCGTTGATCTAGCGATTAATCGCGACAAGTGAAGATGCCGATTAGGCAGTTTAATAGGAGCGGACAAGCATTTGTTGCAGTGGTGAGATGGTTAGGTGATGAGGTGTGTGTGTGTGTGTGTCTGGAATTGGATCTAGTAAAATAAAAATTTTCGTTATTGCCGCCGCCGTCGTCGATGTTGTTGGTGTCATTGTTGTTGTTTTTGTTTTTGTTTTTGTGGCAGCAACAGCTGCCGCCAGCAAGTCGGAGGCGATGCAGTCGTCGTCGTCCTCGTCGTCATCATCGACGCTGCCGACAATCGAAAACGTATTTGTCGCTTGCAGTTTAATCGTGGTCCAATATGTTCTCCCATAGAAAGTAACAACAGGAGCAACAGCAGTGACTAAAAGAAGGAGCAGAAGTTGCATGAGCAAGAATTGTTGCTGTTGCCGCAGCCGCCACTGCTGTTGTTTTTGTTGTTGTTGTCGAATTCTCAGCATTACAGCAGCGCGTAGGGCCAACAACTAGAATTCGTCTGTCCCTTCAGGCTCTAGTTCTAGTCTCCTTTAAAGCGCACTGATCGTGAGAGTTTTGCGGCGCATTCGATCCTTGCCTGCGTTGCCTAAAACACTACTAGGAGAGTTGCTTCAAAAGTCTTTGAACATATTTAAAATAGATCTTAATCAAAAGGAGACTAGTCGAGATAGTGTGAAGTCAAAATGAGAATGTCTATCGAAAGTAGTCCGAAACTATGTATTGTAGAAATAATTCCAAAACAATTTACATTTTAAGATGACTTTTCGAATGTTTTTTATACCATTCACATATACGGGGGTGTCACAGAAATCTCTAGACAAAAATTCGTCTGGCGATTTGATTTTCACAGAGAAATTTCGTAGGTGTCACAGAAATCGCCGAGATTTAATTTTTCAGATATAAATTTGGACAAAGTTGTGATTGATGAGTTTACATATGCAATCAACAATTTCACATAGCAAGAGGCTGGTGATTTCAAACTGTACGAGTATAAAAGAGATTTCTGTGACACCGTCGAAATTGATTTGGGTCGGAATAAAGGTGAAAGAGATTTAAGGTACACCCCCGATAGTGTGAAATGGTATTATCAGTTGGTCTGAAAGTTTGCAACGTATTAATAGAGGCATCGTAGACCCCATAAAGTGTACATATTTTCTTGATCAGCTTGTTGAGGCGAGTCGATCAATTCCGTCAGTCAGTCTGTATGTTGTTGCGTATTTTTTGGGAACCAATTTTTATGCTATACAGTTGAAAATTGGCACATACACTTCTTTTTATAGAGTATCAAGATTGTCCCGGCAAGCCCACTTTTTGGGGTAGCCTCCATAGAAACCCACAGCCCACTTTTATGCATTTGTTTGAAAAACGTCATTATCAACTAGAAAATCAATATGGTGGTACACAGCTACTGCCCACTTTTTGGGGTAGACCCTATTTAAACCACCCACGTTTATGTTCTACAGTACGATATAAAATTTCGTGTGAATAATATTAGAGTTAACGGTTAACGGCTTTCTTATTTTTTTTTTTTGCTCTCATTAATCGAATCATATTTGACCCTCATGAGCACAGAATTTTATAAGAAGAGGCAGTCGAGCGTCTACCGCAGAGTCGGAGTGATTATCGAATTTGTGGAAAAAAGAAATTAAAATTGTTTATGAAGTGCTTCTACATACATATGTGTGTATGTATATAAATATATAATTAAATATATAAAAATATGTTTTTATGAATATACATATATTTATGTGTGTGTGTGTGTCTAAGTTGTGAAAAAAATGTGTTTAAAAAAATTTAATGCAATTACATTTTGCTTTGTGTGTGTTTTTTTTTTATTTTTTTTTTCGAATTTGTCGAAATTGCGCATTAGAATTTTTTTTTTTTTTTTTTTTTGATAAAGCAAAATGAAGCAAAATAAGTTTTAAGAGTGCAACATAAATTGTGCAGTTATGCTCTCGCTTCGTTTTGGGAGCAGTGGTGAGGTCTTAAGTGCGTTCTGTGATTATTTTATGTTAGTGATAAAGCGTATCAATGAAAAAAAAAAGACATAAAAGAGAGAAAAGAGAGAAAATGAAAAGCAGTTCTGCTCACGCATCGTAGAATGAAGTGAGGTGAGGTAAGTTTTTGTTTTTTATTGTTTCATTGAAAATGCATAAAATTTTTATTAAATCAAATTAAGAATGTGAAGCAGAAATTTGTTAAAATTACTTAGTTGCACACTAAAAGATATAAAAGTCATTTTCGTACATAGTTGGTGGGGATATCAATTCAAGTCTATTTTCACTGTTTAAGGAGAGAGAGAGGGAGAGAGAGATTTAGAATTTACACAAACACTATCCAACATTTTTATTTCAATTCTTAAATTTTTTCTTTTAATTTTTATTTGCTGCGGAATTGTTTTAAATAATTTCATAGTTGAAAGTAGCACAGATTTAATTATAACTTGTACCCAAAGGGGCAAGCATATAATCAGTTTGTGCGATGTATGCAACAGGCAGAAGGAAGCGTAGTGGACACCATAAGGTATATAAATAGTTGATCAGCATCGTAAACTGAGTCGAATTAGCCATGTCCATCAACGATCATTCATCTGGTTGTATAAGATAACAGATATTAGGAACTATAAGAACTAGATACTTCATACTTGAATATTTAGAATCTCCTTGATCATACGAAGATGTCTTATATTAAATTTTTTCGGATGCCATTGTTCATCTTTAAAAGTATTATTTGTATACATGTATTCATATATATTAATAGGTATATTCACCACGTATTTAGTCCATGTCCTGTGATGACTCGTATAACTGCCGAGCAAAGTCCAGCATCTACAGTTTCCTTTGACTATTTTCATTTGCCTTGTGTCCTAAAAACTAAAAAGAAAATAATCCTTTCTTGAATTTGATATTCCGATCGGCTAAATAACTAAATCTAATAATTCCATGGCGCAAAACTTTTTAAAGAACCCTCTGAAATTGCTAGCTCACTCTGACTATTGCCATCATCGCATGTTGTTGTTATTGTCATCATTTTATAATTGTCGTTGTAAGCTTTTGGGTTGTAGTTGTAGTTCTTGGCGTTGTTGTTGTTGTTGTTGTTGTTGTTGTTGTTGTTGCTGGTTCACTACAATGGTTGTTGCATTACAAACTCCTCTACAGTCTACTCTACTCAACCGCACCGAACTCAAGGCTCAAGATTCAAAAACTAAAAACCAATCCAATCGTAATGCCGACGACTGCCAGACGCCGTTGAAGTTGTTAGCTTCATTTGTCGTTGCGAATGTAGCCAAAAGGATATTTTATTCGCTTGTTCTTAACTTGTTGTTATTGTTGCTGTTGTTTTAAGCTGGAGTTAAAGTTACTATTCACCCAATGAGCGCGAATTCTTGGTTCTGATGTTGCTGATGTTGTTATTGCTGCCTGCAATCGTCTTCGTTGTTGCTGTTGCTGTTTCTGTTGCTGCTTTTTTAAATGGCTGCAAAGTTATTTTTGTAACTTGTTGGAATTTTTGATTTTGTTCATGTTCGCCTCAGAAATGTTTGCTTATGTTATCCATATTTTAAATATGGCTGAAATACCAGTTGTTCAACATTGAAGGTAGGCTGTGTTCCTTAATGTTGCAGTTCCAACTGCAGTAGGTAGCAAAGCTAATGAGCGTCATATGTATTTATTCAATTTTCTACATAGTTTTGTTTAAGTGGCAAATTCCAATATAAAAACATTGGCTTGTAAAAATATTTCCAGAGCTTGATCCTTTGTTCTATATAATATAACTGCATAACTTCAATATGCCGTGGTGAGAGTTATTGTTATTAATAGATTGTTTTTGATGCTCAGCAAGTTCTAACGCCGCATATGGAGCTGAAGCTTGAGTGCCACTTTAAACCCATTTGTTAAATGAGAACATTGGTACATCTTTCTCAAGCAATAGAGAAGTTTATACTATGTTCTTGCCCAGAAACGCTGCGATAGAAGATTATTACAGCAAATTACAGCATTTATTATATCATTATATTAATTTCGTAGTTCATTCAGTAAAAATATTCAGAATATACATAAAGCATGACATTCGCACTGCATTGGCCTATTTGTTCTAAGTCACAGCGTTCATCAGTATACGATGATAGACATATATATTATTTTTGTACTACCCCTTCAGAGCATCGGAACATCTTTCAGACTTTTCAAGCGAAGCGGTTGAGTTTAACCAGAGAGTGTACAGCGACCGAAATTCTTCCAGGGAGAAATACGGTAGAGATACCCACGACCACTTGCAAGCAGTGGTCAAGCTAAATATATCTCAAATAATAAATAGTCGATGTAATATAGGCCAAAAGCGTTCAGCTGAACTTCTATGTCAGAAACGATAATACAATTAAGTGGAGCCTTTGCAGAAAGAAAGATACGCAACTAGACTTAAAGTTAGATTCTACGACTACTGAAGAAGAGAAAATAGTACCAACCTTATAAAGCTTAAAAATTGTAAGTTTGACGAAGATACTTTGTTTAGTACATACAAGAAAACTATGTTCCAAAATATTTTTATGTCTTCTTTGCTAGGTTGAGTATTCCTGTGACTACAATTGTATCGACATCACCAGCAATAAAAAATAAAGGCGTTTAGACATGTCGTTATATAAACTTGAAAATTTTTGTATATCATGGAACAAACAGTTATCGAGTTTGAGAAGAAGTTTTGGGTTTACACTATAAATTCATCATGTTTGTAGAATATTTGCAAATAAAGAACTTCAGTTTTTGTGTTCTAGAATACTTATGCTTATGTGTGAACCTAAGCAAAGAATCACACATGCTAATCGGTGCCAATTTGAGTTCAGAAAGCATGTAGGTGGTGGAGCAGATTATACTGATTATGCAGATTCATACGATTTCTTTAAGAATTCGAGTTGACGATGAATTTTTCAATGGAATTCGTAAGCCAACGTTACAAGAACCTAGGCTGAATACATTGTACAAATGCAAATACTAATTGTTGTGTCTGGAGAGTGCTACAAATGGGAGTGAAGCTTGACATGACAGCATGACAGAAAGAGTGAGAGAAATGAAGGGAGACAGAAAGAAAGAAGGTGTATATTTCACTTTATACTAGATATTTTTCACATGAATGTAATTACCATTATTTCTTATAAGACGAAAATTTTATGAAAATGCCGGACTTCTTAATATTTAAAGTTTTCGATATTTTACCGAACAAAATGCCGCTTCTTTATACATACTCGTACATCAAAGCTTGAGTTTATTTGTAAAAAGTTTTTGTTTTTTGTTTGTTGCAAGTTCAGCACTTGTCTAGATTTACACACCAAAGTACAAAAGTGCAAGAATTGTATTGTACAACAACAAAAGCAACAGCAATTTAAGTCTAAAAACAACAAAGTATCTGTTTCTATGCATGTAGCCATGTATGTGCATATTGCAACTGAGAGAGAGCAACAACAACTGCCGCCATACCGCAAATGCTTCATGCGCACCTCTCAGTGAACATGCCAAGTGGTAAGAACAGCAACAACAGCAGCAGCAGCAGCAGCTGTCGACAGCGATGACGATGCCAATGTTGCTGCCTCTAAAGCCGCATGCTGCATGCAGCATCGACTGCAACGACTGCAACGACTGCCGCAGATGATGAAGTGGCAATGGCTCGTTAAACCGCATTGAGATAAAACCAAAGCAGCAAAGCATTCGTAGACGCAACGCGGAGTAGTTAAAAAATTAGAGAAATAAATTTAAAAATAAGCACAAATCAAAGTTAAACATGCGGCCAATGTTAAGGTACACGTTGTTGTAGATGCAACAACCGGCAGCAGAAGCAGCAACAGCAAAAGTAGCAGCATGCAACAACATGTGGCACAAAACTTTGGCTACTGTTTGGCAATCGATTTGATCTTCGGCCGCGTTTAAGTCATGTCGGCAACAATTGTTGCTGCAGGGCTATTTGGGCAAAGACTTACGCAGAGTATGTGAGGTAGTTTGTGCTTTTCAAGTTACTTACTCGTACTGACTGTTGTTATTGTTGCTGTTGTTGTTATTGTTGCTGCTGCTGGATTGGTTGCATGTACGCGCGCTTAGGTCAACAGGTTGCTTTGCTGCTTTTGCTGCTGCTACTGCTGCTCGCAGACAGCGCCGGCAACAACTTTGGCGGCGCAAATGCGATTTGTTGTCAGCCCTACACGACTCGTGAAAATTCTTAACATGTTCACATGTACATACAATTCTCAGGCCGACATTGTTGCACTCAGCAGCATTTTTTATTGCTGATGCGAATTCACTAATCTAATCGATTGTCCAATTGTATGAATTGTGTCTGTGTGTGTGTTTCCTTTAGGCGCCATGAGTAATTCAGGTCAAAGTGCAAAACATTCGATTGGCGTCTTTAAGTTTTAATTACAACTTTTTCTGATTCACTTCAACGTAGCCATAGAAAAAAATATTAAAACTTCACACATTTGGCTGTTTGAAATCATGTTCAAATGGACAGCTAACAAATAGTGATCCTTAATATAAAAAAATTAAGAAAACCTTCTACTTAAGGCAACAACAAGCGTCAGCGGCAAGAGCACAGAAAAAAAAAGAAGTTGCCCACACTGCAAATGTAAGCGAGTACATGTCGAGAATTTCATTTAAACACAACAACTACAAGACAATCGACGACGACTATGACGGCAACAAAAACAAGAAGAGTTCTAATCGAGTCTGCTTGACTACGATATACGCTGTACATAACCTAAGAGTATCCATTTAACCAACCTATGCCAAACTAATACAATTATATTTTGTGTTTTTATTGGGGCAACTCTTCGTGGTTTACACCATTTGATAATCCTGAGAGCGTTGAGTACAACCGACATGCTGGGCTTAATATATAAGGTTGGCCCGTGTAAGCGTGTTCGCTCTCTTCTCTGTTCCTATAATGCTGAGAGCATATGATGACCAACATGTTGAGCTCAACATGTCGAGAACAGGCTCGAAGAAATATTGATTTCTCTTCTTTTAAAATGTTACCAACAACACTATGAAGCCATGCTCTCAACTGATGCTTGCCTATATGCTGGCAATTCCGGCTATTACTAATTTAAATGGCGTCACCCATTTTAATTTTTTAACATATTTAGAGAAATGATATAGGGAGAGAACTTATGTCTATTTAACTGGCCGAGTGCGTTACCTGGTTCTTACCTACCTTATGTGCAATACTTTAGAAAAAAAAATTACATTCGAACTTACCTCTCTTCACAACCTGATAAGGCAGTCCAGGGTATAAATATAACTAAACCAACTGGCAAGCGTTGCGTGTTCAAATGGTTTATTGGTAATCAGAGAAGGCTTTTTGTGCAAATTTGATCTCGTAATTTAATGAGTTAACTTTTAAATAATTTAACTGTTTTAAAGAGGTCGCAAATAGTCTTTTGTTTTAATTGCAGAATTACCATAGCTCGTTTAAATATCGAATCATGTAGCAAAGAAAGGCCAAATACAAGAGAAAACTAGGATTCTTGAGGCTTTCAATTAATGTTTTGGAGCCTTCGCACTTTTCCCTCTACAAAAAAATTGTAGGACTTCTACTCGCAAGTTCAATAACCACTCAAGGCATTTAATCTTAATTGCATGAACCATTTGAAAGTATGAAACAAATTCATTCGAATGCAATCGTGCAAGACGCTCTTATAAATTATGCATAAGAAATTCATAAGTGTGCCTCATGCTGAAATAGATTATAAATGCGTTCGAACGAGTTACATACATAATTGAGGTTCGAGGAATGAATGCATTCGATTTAAAAAGCGAATGCATTTGTGCAAGGCTCTATGTGGTGCATTTATATCACATACTTTATCTAACAAAGTCGTACGTAGTTTAAATATCTGACTTTGGTAGGTATATACAGTTTCTAGGCTGCTTCTTCCAACGCCTCTGTTTTTAATGACGATTTAGTAAATATATACCTGCATTAAGAGTTCTATGACTCATTTTTTTGTCTGTTGCATACATTTGCACAAACTTAATATACACTTTTACGCTACAGGTGCAGTGTATAAACACAACAGTGGTCATAGTGACACAAAGTGCGCGTCTGGCGACAGCAACAATTTCCAGCAACTGTTGCTTCTGCTGCTGCTGCTGCTGCTGCTGCTGCGCCTGCGCATTAGTCTTGTGGAAAATGTAAGCTGCCATCAAGTTGCAAAGCTAAAACTCCACGTCGACATCAGCGGCACTTTAGCGACAATTATTGTCACAACATTGACGATTGTTGTATGAAGTTAAGAGCTGAGATTGTTTGCTGTTGTAAAAGTTTTGGTGTGTTTTCATACCAATTTGCTGGCTTAAGAATTATTTGGTGAACATGGTTGCCAGAGATGGGCAAATGTGAGACATAAACCTACACTCAATATTTGGTGGATGAAAATCATTAAAAATTTGAACAAATTTTGAATTTTCTTAAGGTAGGGGGAGCTGCATTTCAGAGACCATATATATATTTAATATGTTGGGTGTACGACATGTAATATATTTTGAAAATTCAACACACTTAATCTACTCAGCTAGATATTTTAAATGAATTCAACAAATCGTACAAAGATTGTGATAAAAATCACATAATGAAAATGGTGACTCAATTACCGTTTCACGGTGGTTTTTTCAAATCGCAATCACCGATCAAAAGTATCGATACATCGATAACAAGTATCGATACATCGATAACAAGTATCGATACATCGATAAAATCCAACTGTCTTCTAAAAAAATTTAGCACAAAATCATTTGTTTTTGTTTACTTTTGCGACTATTTATTTTGTTGTTACCTTTCACATAGACTGCTAAGTAAATAAAGGATCGAACATGGTAATGTACTATTTCAAGTTTATCGTCTCTATTACAAGCAAACAAATCTGAGAAGAAAATGCGGCAAACACACAAAGAACATGCCCGATGTCAGGAATATTTCCATAAACTCCGTCGAAATAAAATCTCTGAGAAAGGCTGAATGCCAAATTGCAAATATGCATAATCTGTATTTGATCAAAATTCGGTTGAATATGCTACGCGTAAAAGGCTTACACAATTGTCAATCACATAAACGAATCAAACAAACGTAGGCTTTACATCAAATACAAATGCACATACACAAATATTAAACGATAACATTCCACTATACATAGCCAGATAAAAGTTGATAATACTATACCCGGTCGGAATAGAGTAGATTACATGTTTGACTGTGATTTCGCTATTGTTTTGGTTACTGCGATGATCGCATGGTGAAATAGCAATAGCAACAAACGCATGATACAAAATTATGCCTAGATTGTAGTCGATTGAGTCGACCGCTGACTAAACATACTAGTACTAACAAATATGCTATAAGTTTGCTACTATATTAATTAATTACTAATTTTACCTTTAAGGTGAAAAACGCGTATGAAAGAATGTGTCAAGGTGAATTTATCTATCAGGTGACGTATTCCGGGGTGACTTTCTTAAATGCTTTGAGCGCGAAACAAAAAACTAAGTATCCAATCCAAACAAATAAAAAAGAGTAAGACAAAATATAAATAAGAAATGAAAAAGAGCGCAGCTTAGGGGAATACGTCACATTTAGTATAAATTCACCACGTTGTATGTGTTGTATTTTTTATATTTTTTTATTCGAACGTCTTCGAATTCGAATTATGGCTGTAAATTTCTGCACCGGTCAACGCCGGGTAAAACTGCTGGTGTTTATATAAAATTACATGTATGAATAAACATAATTTTTTCATAGCGCCGCCAAGATATTTCAACCCCAGCCGCAGCAACCAAAAGCGGTATCAATCTTTAAGTCGGACCAACGACTTCCGTTCGTAAGTGGCACGCTTTATCTAAAAAAATAAGAGAAAAAATGATGATCAAGTCGCGATTAGGATGTACTTAACAGCGTTAATAATAATTTTTAAGCACAAAAACATAAATAGATATACACAGACAGCGAAAAACATAAAAATTTCAGTTGCTGATAAAAAAGTTTCGATAGTGGCAGTGAAAATGCGGCAGACCGACGGACGGACAGACTCATTACAAACGTCAAAACAAATTTATGCAAATAACTTGTCAACAACAACAACAACAACTAAAATATTGTAAGTAGTTGTGGCTAAAATTACCAAGTCGTCAAGCGACGGCTTAGTCGTGGTTAGCCAAGTTAAAAGCAATAGCTGGCTAATATATGACATGCCAAGCGAGTGAAAGAGACAGCGAGACAATTAACATTTCGCCGTGCGTTGCACATTAATCATTTTAATCGCAATTTTTGTGTCGTCAACAACACGAAACGAACACGAACAACACCAACAACAACAACAACAGCAATAACAACAGCAACAACGAGAGACGATCAAAGTCAAACGAGGACTTTGCGCATGCGCTAAATGCGCTTTAAACGAACCACTTTAAGCCAGCGTTGCAGCACGAGTGAGAGAGAGAGGGTTAGTATGTGTGACAGAGCACGCTTTATTATCATGATCCAATATAATAAAAGAAAGCCTCAATCTTTTTGGCCAATTTCGACACTTTTTTTTCCGGGCGGCATATCAAAGTCATCGTCTGGTTTTTTTATATTTATTTTTTTGTAGTTTTTTAACTCTCATCTGTCATCCGTCACTCAGCAGTGCCTCGATTATTGCTGTCCAGCGCAAATGCTTCTGATCAAATTATGTTTCATAAATGCTCGAATTTATTGTGACAATGATTTGTTACAATTTTCGAGTTCCATTCGTTTTTAGGCATTTTTTTCTTCTTCTGGTTTTTCTTAACTAAACTTCATTTCGGCCGTAGTTGTGGAGATGAGATCTTTTTGGCTGATTGGGCTTGTTTTTGATGGCTTGAAATGTTAGTTGTGCTAAATTGGACATTATTTTTAGGTATCATTAACACTTTTTATAGTGTGAATGTTTTGTTGTTTCCCTTTTTTCACCAAGAAATGGTGCGATGTAGTTGGAATATGATACAAGGTGAGGTTAATAACCTGTCTTTGTTTATATTGGTTGCATAAAGTGAGCTGAAAGTTGAAAGTGCTATATGTACTCGTACTTCAACTAAATTATAAACTGACAGTCAGCATTTTAACGGCTAACTAACAAAATCTGGTAGTTTCCAAATCGAATCCTAACAATGCGGAATAGTTGCTATTCGCCAATATGAACTCAGGGCATAAATTATGAATTAAGAATTAATAATTTGGTCTGAAAAAACCCCGCTTTTGTCAAGCCTTTCTTCGAAAATCTTCACAAATAATATCTACAAATAATAAACCTATACTAAACTTAAATTTCTCAGATATTCCATGTCACACTCAGGCTGTGGAACACTATGTTAAAATGGTTACAAAAGCCTACGCAAATGTGTATGGGCAAGAAATGAGTAAGAGCAACCATCACCTGTGATCCCTACATGCATAAATTGAACACTAAAGGAGCGTTTGTTATTACTAAATAATTTGCCATGTCATTTTTTGGTTGACAGCTCTGGAAATGAATGCGAATAAAAAAATTTAAAAAAAAAACTTGTCCTATCTTTAAATGCTTGAATCTAAAACTTGAGACGATACAGAAGCGGGTAGATAACAACGAAATCAATATGATCTACGACAAAGCTCGTTCGCACGTCGCAATACCTGTCAAATTCTGCATCAGCCAATGTCATGTTGAAAAACCATCTTGTCGTGTCTTTTGGCATATTCCGGCCGTTTTTGCTTCAATGCTCGGCTCATCAATTGTTGTTTGAAACGCTCACCAGTGATGGTTTGGTAAGGTTGCAGCAGCTCATAGTACACAACATCCTTCTGATCCCACCAAATACAGAGCATGAGCTTGGTACCATGAATATTCGGCTTGGCCGACGATGTTGATGCATGGCCACGATGTTTAGGCATGATTTTTTCGCTTTGGGTTGTCGTAATGGATCCACTTTTCATTTCCAGTAACAATACGATGCGATGGCGTTGGAGCAGGTGAAAAATCGCCTCTCGACGTCTCTTGGCTTCAATTCGTACTGCACCCAATTTCCTTGCTTTTGAATCATTTCCATGGCTTTGGGGCGTTTGCCAACTGTTGACAAGTCAACTCCCAATGATTTCAGACAATTCTTGAAGGTTTTGACACGGATCTTCATCGAGTAATGCTTCAATTTGTTCATCTTCAAACTTTTTGGGCTGGCCCGAACGTTCTTTGTCCTCCGTATCAAAATCACCACTTTTAAACCGACGAAACCAGTACTCACAAGTTGAAATCGATGAAGTTAATGGATGGAGTCCCCGTACAAAGCGTACTATGGGCTTAAGCTTTTTTTTTCTGCAAATGAAAGCACAAAAGCAAACCTTCCCGAAAATTGCGTTTTGTTGGAACAAAAGTCGACATGTTCACAGAGCAAAAAAAAATATGTTGTTTACACTTCAGTGGAATGATACTTACTGAAAATTGAAGCTTATGAAGTAGGCTTTCAAATGAATATAGTCGCAGGTTTAGCCGATGCGATTTAGTGCTAGTTACGCCATCTCTTATGAATACTTTAAAACTAATTCCAACACCAATATTTCTCCATTTGTTATATATTTCAGTGCATGATGTTCTTGGCCGATATTTCTGTTTTAGTTTAAACTTTATTTATGGCCATGTTGAATTTACAAATACTTTACCGGTTTCACTGGCTCCTCGTATCTCCTCGTATCTTCTCATTTAGTACAATTTGTGTTCCAAATTTTTCCAGCTCTTCATTGTCGCTGCAGAGAGTGAATGTCGACCGGTCTTAAAAATGCCATTATCCGCATTATCCGCGGTTGTGTCGCTCTGTATTGTCCCAGGATATCTCGAGGTTCGAGCCCCAGCTTGTGGGCTACATTTATTGATTGAGTGCGTTTGTCAGCATACGCGAATAGCATCACTTTCTTATGGAAGATCGTGCCTGACCGTTCTACGTATGTGCAGTGGCGTAAGATGTACTCCATCAAGAGATTTAAAAAAAAACCTCACAATAAAGCATCAACATATCTGAAACTTCTCTTGGTATCAAATGCTTTAGAGAGGGTTTAGTAGAGTTGTCCGAATTTATATTTCATTTCTTTTCGTGGTCTTTCCAGATTGATTCAATGTCAATATTGAAGACAATGTACTTCGCGTAGTTGGAAAGATGGATTTGAATGACATTGTCAGTGTATGAATGATAGGTCGTACATATACTGCGCCATTTTTTGAACCAGTTCATAGTTGTGTTTAGATTATTTTGGAGCTCAGTTGTGGCTAATTTGGCATCCATATTGGATGATTCAAGCGAATGTTGCAATCATGCTGCTGTCAGATGGTGTGGTAGGAATATCTGCTTTAAAATCTATTCGGTAAGTTACCTTGCAGTGTGCGCAGTAGCCCTGCATGGCACACACCACACTATCAAAAAGTTTTGCAACATCAAGAAAGGCGGCCGCACAAACTTTTTTGTTATCAATAGCGGAAAATAACTTGTAAGCAATTCGGTGAAGTTGCAGAACCGTGAATTGTTTCCATCTAAATCTCAATTAATGGCTATAACTATTACATATAGTTTAGAGAATACAGATAGTAGACTGATCGGTCTGTAAGATGTTGGCTGAGTGACCTCCGATTAATGTTTCGGGATTGCAATAATTTCGAACTATTTTTACAGAATAACCTAATATAAAAATTTTATAAGTGTTTAACTCCAATGTAAAGCATCACAGTATCCGAAAAAAATCCTTTCCCAAACTTCAACGGAAAATCTTTCGAAATTTAAAGAATTTTGGAAATTTTCTGAGTTTGTGTGAACATGAAAATGGTGTTTTTTTTAAGCTCTTTTTATAAGGTTTTTCTTGCTGATCAGATGATGCTCATATTTCAACTAAATATTCTCATTAGAATAAAACATGATTTTTCCCGTAGGGTGTGTTTAGAACTCATCCAATTAAAATTCTTCCAAATGATTACAATGTAAATCAATCAACTCGTTTTTTGTATTTTATTACTTTGCCGCTTACAATTTTTTATCGGGTTGTTGCTGCCAACTTATTTTGAATTTTATATTTAATTTAGTATTTCCGTTATTAAAAAATCAAAACCATTTAAAAATCACCTGCACAATAATTTAAAAGCTGCACCTTTAATTTGTTGTTGCTGCTGCTGCTGCTGCTGCTGCTTTCCGCTTCTTGTCTTAGTTATTTTCATTTAAACAGATACAAATTAAGCGAGTAAACGAGATACAAGATACAAAATAAATTTATAATCACAATAACAGCAAAATGAACAATAATATTTTTTAACGCTTGAATAGAGACGCGCCCAATTTGAGATTTTTTCTTTTCTATATCTACATATAATATTAAATCTGTGTTTTGTTTTTTATTTTGTACACAGCGCACAACAAAAAGTGATGAATGAGCAGCTGCAGATACATATTTAGATACAGATACACGGTAGCTTTAAATTTATAGAAATCAATGATTGGCTTAGGCAGCCAATTCAAAACAAAAAACAAAAAAAAAAGGAAAATACATTGAAAAATAAATTTTAATTAAATAAAATAGAATAGAATAGAAAAAAGTTTTCCATTTTGCATCACAATTTTCATATTAAATTTAAATTCCATTTTTTTTTCGCGTGCTCCGGAAACGCACAAACAAAAGTCGATATCGAAAAATATATATGCCGGATGCCGACACATATACCTACACACACAGATACATTACAATTTTTTAGCTAATATGTGCTTTAGTAGCTTTTTGTAAAAAAAAAAGCAAAAAATTCATTGAATAATTCGGCAGAAAAATCTTTCACGCGTTAAAACTCTGCCAAGCGGTGAAAAATTTGTGTTCGTATTGAATATTGATGCTCAATGAGTTTCGATCACAATAAATAAACAAATTCGCACTTAATAATTTGAGACTGCACAGATACAGATACATCAAACACAAGCAGATACATTGCGCATATTGCGTGCCATATTATTGCCTGTGGAGTGTAGATAATTATTTTACAAACAGACAAGTACTGCATGTATATCACATGCTTGTGACGTCAGCATGAGTACTCATACTTAGAGTAACAGTATCTACTAGATACTATATGTATCTATAGATACATAGATCATTTGTTCCAATCAGTACACGCCGCATAGTTCATTCGTTCGCTTAATCGATTTGTTTATTTATATATTGTTGATCTCTTTATGAATGAATGACTAATTGCCGTCGTGCCTGTTTTTCATTTTGATGAATTAATGCCTTCGAAATTACCTTTGAAGCGCGCTGAGTTAGACAAATCGTTCGTTAGTTCCTAGCCAAAGA
Source organism: Leucophenga montana (assembly GCA_035044765.1). Lineage (NCBI taxonomy): Eukaryota > Metazoa > Arthropoda > Insecta > Diptera > Drosophilidae > Leucophenga > Leucophenga montana. The sequence continues at coordinate 121,532 of JAWNNQ010000178.1, forward strand.
TACAACACCTGTAAACATTATTTACCATCGAAAGTCTCGCGTTTATAATTTAATTTGTTATTGAACTTATCAAGCTGAGTAGCTGCTCGGTAATATTTCAATTAAGTTATGTGCATTCGTTTTTTAATTATTGAAGATATATAATATAGAGATGTATCTGTATAAATCGATGTATCTTTCATTATAGCTGCAATAATTCTCATATTTATTACATGCGTATTTCGTTGAGCATTAAATGTGCTGCTCAGCAGTAAACATAAATTTTCTGCATTGCTTGTGCTGGAATTATTAATATTCAATAAAGTCATAAAATTACGTTCAGAGATACATTCGGCTATAGATACTTTTAATGGTCGTTATGCTTGTTTACGATTGGGCAAAGTGGGTTTGTTGTTGCTTTAAGCAATATTGTAGAAATCAATATTTAGTTGGAGGATATCAATTTGGTGCAATAAACAAAAAACTCATAAATTGGTAAGCAAACTGAAAATTATTGAAGAAACATGTAAGAAAGTGAGACAGTCTGACAGTCAAATACCCTGTATGGTAGATACGATTTATGGTAGATCAGTTAAATCTACTCGGAAAACACCACGAACAGGCCACTGGACGACTTGAGATACCTACATTTTGAAAGATGCGTCTTCATCTTTTCCAAAAATAAATTTTTTTTTATAATAAATGAAAAAAAAATGAAAGAATATATATGGGGTCTACCACGCCTCCTTCTGCCTGTTACATACATTCACACAAACTTATTATACCCTCGCCTTTTGAGTAGGGGGTATAAAAATGCTACTTATGTGCTAAACAAGTTCAGCCTATTCTCAAAGGTACGCATAGCCAGTAAGAATTTAATCAAAGTTTCAACATTATACTTGTTAAGACGCAGAGGATTACGCCATGTAATTTATTAGGTAGTGTTCAGAACTTTCTTGTGAGCATGATTAGATTTGAAATGTAACAATCCTGGATTTTGTGTTTCAAGATGCTTTGTTTCAAGATGATTTTCGGCTCGTTTCAATCTGCAAGTGTTTGCTTTGAAATCCATACATGATTGGAATTTAACGCATTTAACGCAGAAACAACAGTATAAGAAGAACATTTTAATTTTTAAATCACATTCGATCTCTGATTAGCGTTGCTTTGTACACCTGTTGTCCTAGTCACATATGAAACAGCATTACTTACTATCTACATTTTCATAATGCTCCAGTTATAGTTGCATAACTAACTGATACTTCTGCAATTTTGTGCCAGTTTATCAGAAATCGATAAATAGTCTCCAATCTTCAATCCATCAATCCATTCCGAGGCTTCTGTTCAACAACACTTAGTGCCTCTTCTGGTCTATCTGCGACTCCACCGAACGATGCAATCCAATCTAGATATAATCAATTCCATTTCTGGACTACCTTTAAATACTATAAACAGCTCAAAAAATCTTCACAAATAAATTCAACTCAATTCCTTACAACTTATCTAATAAAAACAATGCACACCTTCAATCTCCTTTTGCTGGCATTCACTCCAATGAAACTTTCAAGCTGTCAGTCTCATGCCCCTGCACTGGCAATCACTCTGCTCCTTTAAGTTAAATGGTTACCCGATTGGTTGGTTGGTTGCAACGCTGCCAGAACTTTGAAGTGTGCGCACTGATAAATCAACCGCATACACAAAAATTTATAACGCCAACTTTTCTCATTAAATTTTGTAAAAGGCGGCATATTTTAAACTTTTTTTTTTTTTGCTCCATACACCGCTGCAACTCACTCCGTGCAAACCCAGCGCAATAATGACATTATCTCACCTGGTGTGGAGTGGAGTGAAGGTGGAATGAAGACGGATACTTTGCTGTGAGGCACTCAAGCAGATACAAAACTTAATTTCTATTCATTTGCTAAAAATCGCATATACGCACATTTATAAAATATATAAAGAGTCAGTAATGGCGGCGCCTGCGGAAACCGGAAACCGGAAACTTTTGTCTATCGAATATAATTCCACGACAAAATGGCGAAAATTAAGAAAACTAAAGCCAACTAAAATAGTAAAGAAAATGAATGCGCTGCGCAAGAAAAATGAAGAAACTAATACGATTCGTCTGTCTGTCTGTCTGTCTGTCTCCCAGTGTATCTGACTCTTTGTCGCTTTAGGCACCTGTACTATTGTCTCAGAGTATAAATGTATATGTATCTGTATGCAATGCATCTGTAAGTGTAAGTTTTGTTGATTTTGCAGTCAGGAAAAATAGTTTTCCAATTAAACTTTATCCTTTTGCTTTAATTTACAGGTTTCATGGCTTGTCGCCTCTTTTAACCGCAGCATATAAAATTGTATTTTAAAGTTTTGCTTTTCATTTCTTTTCAAAACTGCTGCTGCCAGTCTTCCCGAGTATCTGCTTCCAGAGTATCTTCTTTTTGTACTTTACTGTGTAGCGTAAAGAAAGTTTCGAACGCGTATCTTTAAATGTATTTATGCAAGTGTTGCTTGAGTGTGGACGGTGGTTTTTGAAGCGGCGTCTGTCTTCAATCTCGGTCTGTCCATCGTCAACAGTGGCAAACGCATTTTGAACTTTAAACTGTTTTGAACTGTGCTGAAGTTTCACTCAATGAAAATTTATGATGCATGCATTAAGATATGCATGCAAATCATATTGCAATGAAAGTTTTGCAGAAAAAATGCATACATAAAACGTTTCATATGAATAAATTATGGCTATCTAACAGATATGCAGATGTGTGGCGAATAACACTGAATATTATAAGTTTTTGTATGGATTTATTTTAAAAGTTACAACAATCTTCGTATTTTTTATATGATGTACGATAGTTTTTGTTTATAAATCGAGACTGCAGTGCAATAAATTGAAAAAGTTATAACAGAAAAAATATTAGCATTAAATACAAAAACAATACTTCCGGTCCGTGGAACATAAAGTTCGGTTGTGTTCGGTGGTGGTCCATTGGGATACTCGTTCCATCTAAGCTCAGCTCTCTTTATCTATTAGCAAGCTCGATGTGGATTTAAACTCCATTGTAGAAATCACTGAGAGATTAACTTACATAAAAATATATGTGTGAAATCTGCGGTGAAGCAAAATTGTCTTTATACATAGCGTGGCATCGTCTATTTTTCCTATGGACCTTATAATGAAGTTGGGATTCCTTTTTTTTTTTGGGTTTTCTCTAGGTCGTTAGAGACTCGTTACGAATAATTTATGCAAATCGGTTAAGCAGTTTTGGAACTTTAGACGAAAAGACTAACCCACAATCTCTTATATACATTAGTGGGATGTGTTGATCTCTATGGAAACTGAAAGATGTATTAGGCGCTGTATAAAAAATATAGTTGAACGAGACGATTCAAACTATCCATGTCCGTCTGTCTGTCTGTATGTCTGTCTGTCTGTATGCCTGTCTGTCTATCTAGCAAGGCAGAGGTAGGTATCATACAACCACACTTTTAGGAGGCATGGAGATAGCGTTAACCTTGCTGTAAGCAGATGATAAATCTTCCATTCAGGGCTAGATGGAAACATACTGTTAGGTCCTGAAAAACCTTATAGTACGGCGATTAGTAACCGAGTGAAGAGAATAAAATCAATAAAAATAAATCTTTGTCTCCAATAAAGCACAAAAACATGTACATTTGATCTGGACTGTTGGGTTCCATGCCGTAACAGTGTGTACGTAGAATTGTAGTTATTTCGCCATATGGAAATTGTAATGGGCGTCACCAGCAGAGAGAATGTCTGTCCATCTTAAGAGACTCTATGTGGAGTTGCATAGCATCCAAGTCTGTTCTATATTGCTGCAAACGAATAGCAGTAGCTTAAGATAATCTCCAACCACTACTCATACCAAGCATGATCTCAAATTGGCAAGCTCCAGAATTTATTTGGTCAAAAGCTCCATGAGTTTAGCCGACAAGGCATGTAAGACAACAGTGACAAATTTTTTTGTCTGCATCTCCGTCTGTCCTCTGTCTATGGGAATCAAAAGTAAACCCTCAGCTTTTAAGATATTGATTTAAAATGAAGTATGGAAACCAATTTATATTACTACGCTGAAAATAAGTCACATTGACCATGCCACTCCGACTTTTAGAGGTAGCCTTCATACAAACCCACCGCACACTTCCGGTATTTGTAAGAAACACTTTTTTATTACAGTCAATATCAACTTGAAAATCAATATGGTGATTTCATATAGACGGAAACATTACATAATTATCAATGGGCGTGACATGCCCACTTTGAGAGGCTGTCAACTTAAAGACCAACCGTCCAGTTTATTGTTTTTTAAATCACATTTTCTTATTTTTGAGTTAACCACCTGAAAAATGGCATGAAGGCGTCAAATTATCTCTAGAATTGAAAATAATAAGACTTGAAAATAATTTGTTAGCTCCTTGTGAAGACTATTGAAGAAGCTTCAGTTCTATTGAAGTTACTATTTTCATTTGTTTTTCAAATGACCTTGAGCCAGCTGAAGCTCAGATATTTTGTTCTTCCTAGCGACCTTAATATTCAATATATATGAAGTTTAAGCAGGCAGTTTAAGCTATCTCGGTTCTCCTGCAGAGTCTTCTTCAGACAAAACAGCATACTCTTCCTTCGCTTCAAAGTTTGTAATTAAAAAAAAATTTGTCAAAAATGTTTCTCAATCTAAAATGACGTTAAATAATATTTAACGTCAATAGAAAGCAGCAAAGTAACCTAATTCACATTGGGTAAGATAATATAGATACTTAGTATCTATTGCATAGCTACTCTCTTTGCAAATTATGCCAGAGTTCTACCTTGAGTATGGAGTGTTTTTTAGAGAAATATTGTTTGTTCTTGTTTTGTCACTTTCATCTACTTTCAAACTCTGATACACAACTAGGTCGTGAATACTTTAACAATTTTTTATATAGCAGATACAATATATCTACAGCACACCATTCAATAAATATAATTCAAGTAATGGACTCACATGTCTTTCGGTCATATAAAAATCTAAACAGCAAAACGTGTTTATTATGCAGGATAATAAAGCCAAACACAAAATTATGAAGCTCAAACAAAGAAAATACAATACTCAGAAAGAAAAAAAGTTACGAAGATACATAAATGCAATTTTCTTTATATGCAGACGAATAATATTTCCATTACGTTGAAACATTTTACTATATGCAATCGTTGTCGACACTTTGCCAGCAAGGACATAACGATTTGATTGTGATTTCTCCAGGAGAGTGAACGACAGACAGACAGACAGACAGACAGACAGACAAACAAACGAGCCAGTCAAGTAAACTTGAAATGTGCATTGTATCTAGTAGATACTAAGTATCTACAACTTGTATAAAGATTTTGTTTTTGCTGACGAAAAATTTCATGGCATATGATTTTATGTATGTGCAGAAACGGAAAGAAGGACGTCTATGACAATGGAGACATTTTTGGTGTGAATAAAATCCGTTTTGCCACTGTTCCTAGGAAAGTGCATTCAAATGATTATGAGCAGTTCGTGACTACAGCAAATAATGTAAAAAGCTTTAAGATACTTTGTTACAAGTGCTACAAAATGTAAGCAGATTTATGCTATTTTCTAGTAAAAATTTTTGCTGACTTTAATGTAATCAGTCAACCCTTCTACTTATATACTAATGGGCAGCAATAATTACATTTAGCCAACTATTATTATTATTATTATTATTGTACGGGTATGCACGCCCTTTTGTAGACTTCCGATTTCCGGTGCTGCTGATGGTCATTAAATCATTCATTCCGCACCATTTAATAATTTTGGCAAGCACTGCGCACATAATAAAGCATTCATTCATTAGAGCAAAATTATTTTCAATGCATAAATGCTGCAGCAAAACAATAAGTTAAATAGAGCTTCCTTCAAAAATACTTCTTAAACGAAAGGGCTTTATTATAAGAGAAAGGGTAAAATATTGTAGTAGAACTCATCAATATTTATGCGACTGATTTGTGTGACTGTCTACAAAACGCCCACTGTAACTCATACTCCTTTGTGAGGCAGTTATATAATAATAATAAAAAGGGCAACTTTCCTGCCACTTCACCCATATACGCGTATCACAAAGTCCTGCAATAAATTTGGTATAAAGTCAGTCGACTTTGTACATTCCACGTACACTGAAATTGTACAGAAGGTCAAAAATGATAAACGGATATGAATAAAGGATATTTCTTTCATTTCGTTTCGTTTCGTTTCGATTTTCTTTTGTCGATGATTGTTATGGCGCTGCCAACTCTATTGTATTTTATGCGCTCTGTATTGAGTAATTGCAAGTCGTATTGAAATTACATACAATGAAAGTCAATTCCCATTCCCCCCATTGCATGGCAACATTTCATAAGCACTGCTTAGGCCCATTATAGCCAACTTGTATACGAAGTTTCTGCTTGCGGGTTGGAAGTTCTGCATCTTTAACAATTGAAAACGAATGAGTTGTAGCAACAAAAAAAAAAACAAAAACAAAGTTTTAAGCTGTCAATATTTTGACTTTTTCTGTCCGTTTTTCTGAAGTGGGCGTATAATTAATGGACTGAGCGTAGTGGGGGTGTCTAGTTGGATGCTTATCAATCGAAGTATTTTTTTTTTTTGTATTTTTATTGTCATGGGGCAAAATATTTCATTGTTGTTTAGCAAATAGTAAGCCAAGAAAAGGGTTCAATTCCTTTATTTATGGCTAGGAATATATTGAAATGTCAAATGGTTTCTTGGAATATGATATTTTGAGTGTCATACATGTAGAAATGGTTCGAGTATTGTATAAAAATAAATTTGCTGCAGGGGTGTTAACCTTTTTGATCATTTATTTGTATATATGTACTTGTATTTATGTGAAACTTTGTTAGTGGTGGACAAAGTAGACATTTCGGAAGAACAGAAATAAGTTATATCAGATTCAATATTAATTTCAGTGGAATATTTTATTAAAAGAGGTAAGAACATACAGCAGGTTCCATGAAAATACCAATTCCTGTCTTGATATTCAGCCAACGAAAGTACGTCGAGATTATCATGAATGCCAATTCATAATCCTATCGTCCGATTAGCCCGACAATACTATCGAATATATTCGAAATTATGTTTCTGGGTAAAGTTTTACCACTGCTGGACAAAGGGCACATGTTTCCAGATCACAAGTTCGGATTTAGAAGATGCCACGGAACACCAGATCAATTCCATTAAGGAGGGTGTTAAACCCTCGAATACTTTCAGTTCTGTTTGTAAGACTTTCTAGACCGAGTTTTTCCTTGATTTATGGAAAACAAAATTTTCTAGATTATGTCTGCAAGACCAAGATTGTTCGTAAAAGAAGACATTCAGGAGATTTTTTTTCAAAGCGGTGATGAGAGCGAAAGCGGTAGCAAATATAACGGTGGCTGCGATGCATATCTCCCGGATATTTCCGATTTGCTGAACGGATCATCCGAGGACAAAACTGAAAGCGATGCAGAAGAAGAAGCAAAAGTTGAAGATTTCGTGGAGCGATGCGCCATCTCCTTCCGCTCTTGGTGACCATACACGTCAGAGGAATGTCGAGAGTTGAAAAAATTATTATGGACAGTACAAATGCTTACGGCAGTACAGTGAACATAAATATTATATTGAACTGATCTCACAACTGCTATGCGCTTTCGTTGGCATATTGATTTTGAGCGGAACGACGAAGACAAAACTATACTGGGCAATTTATTAAAGACTGAATTGATGGTTTATTTCGAAGAACGAAATTGTTTATGGATTGTTTGACAATAGAGTCGACCGACCAATGTATAGAGCCATAATGTTGAACAAAGTGATTTCGTATATTCTCCGCACTTTTTGTTTCGACGTTTTGAATAGGCAATAGCAACGCTCGTATGACAAAGTCACCACCATACGAGAGCTTTAAGAATGCTGGTTCGAATCGCTCAAACACTTTTACGATCCTTTCGAGTATGTGACTATCGACGAGTATATGCTCGGCTTCTACGGTTGATTTCCGTTCCGCCAATACATGCACTCGAAGCGTGAGAGGTACAGCATAATGTTCTAGGTTTGTGTGTCTAGACAAAGCAGTTGGTGAACAGCCGGAGATAAACCAATGGGTGCGGGTTTACCTTGATTGGATCGTTGTATTGAAAGGACATAACGTCACTATCGTCAATGTTTTCACTTAACACGGTCTGGGTTAAAAATTCCTTCGGAAATGATAAATGTTGTTTGGAACGATGAGGAGAAGCAAAAGAAGTATCCCGCCCAAAAAATACTCTTGAATAGCAAGTCAAAAATTAAGGCGAAGCATTTCACATTAAAAATGGGTTTTTGCGTGTACCAGGGGCACATTCGTTTCTGGATCTACTACGGTTAAGTATATCACCAAATACTTTTTCATAAAATACTCAAAAGTGGAGACTTCTCAACCCAGCAGAAGAACTCGGTGATCCAGAAGAACTCTGAGGATAAATAACAGGCAGTGTCATATGCACCCATAAGCCTACATCCTTGCACATTCAAACTCTATGAAAGGAGCTTTCTTCTGCAAAAAAAGTCCATATACACTATATGTCATTGCTTTTCAACAATTTGAATTTCGCAAAAACATTGCACTTTTGAGCAAGCCAATCATATCACCTCATGGATTCAAATTCGATTCGGTCTTTCTCTACTTTATGCAAGCATTTGGTGAAGCATTGTTCGATGAACTTAAGCACAAAATAAACTTATGCTTCCACAGAATACACACAAGATTCACACAAGAAAACAATATTTTCAGTGCGACAGAATTATTTTTTAATGGAAGAGTCAGAATTCAAAGCTGATGTATCTTAAGACAGCGTTCTCGGTTTGATATTATATGGTCTGTACGCATCATATACTTATAACAGAGACTCACAAATTCAACGAATGCCGCTACGACGTTGCAGTAGTATTAAGCAGATTTCGATGCACATAGCAAACATCCAGTCGATTTGCAGACCACCTCACCCACTTCGAATAGTGGCAAGCCAACTCACGATAAAAATTCAACGAGCAAAAAAGCAAACACGTTACATACGTGTATATGCTCAACAGAGTTACTGCTCCACGCTAAATCAAAACAACTCTGCTATCTCACAGACCAATGAAGTCTTCCATCTCGGCATACATCTCTAAAAAGAACCTGTTATCGTAAACTCATCGGAGCCAAGAAAACAAATAAAACTGAAGGCCAACTCCAATCACTGGAACACCATGGTATATTCGAAATATTGTATTAACAATAATTTCAATATCCCTACCATGCAAACGGAAATAGCTCGACTCATACGAAATTATGGGAATAAACTTAACCCACTCACTAGAGCTCTCAGTAAGACTAAAGAGCACAATTCAGGCGAAATGACCTAACAGCCTCCATTCGGAGAACTAGGTATTGTTAATCTAATGATAAGATTAATAAATAAATACAAAATGAAAGCCATTAAAAAAAAATAGTAGCAATTCGGAACAACTCTAATTCTGTTCTCTATCCTAAAAATTGATAACACATTTTTCATGGAATACCAGGAGGTTTGTAGTAGTTTGTAAAATACATAAAATGTAAAACCAACCTGAAATGACCCTGACCCAGTTTCCAAAGCATTTGCTAGCCAATTTCAGTGCACCGCTAAATACTCAAAACAATCAATATGCACTTAAGTAATTGAAGAAAGTAATTTAAATCATTTCATTTTTGGTTTTAACAATAAAAAATCGAAATTATGACGATGACATGCCATGGCCTGGAATTCGCGTGGGAACTTCCTTATAAATTTATCACCATTAAACGCAAAAATCGAACGTGAGCAGAAGTTCTGAATTATGCGCAGATAGTTCCGCAAGAGTTCGCCATAAATATAACTTTCAACAATTTTTATGTTCGACTACTTCTGGGATTTGACCAGTAGCCGCTTAAATCGCATAATTTTTGCAAATTGAATACTTCGCGCACAATTATGATATTGTCTGCGAGATATGAATATGAACCGAATGGCTCATTGCGTATGCTGAACATGAAACTATTGGACGAGTACTATGTCAAATGGTTATGATTTCTCGAAACAGGTACGAGTGACTCGCACAAGTTGGCACAAGTCTGCTTGGAATTCGAAGTGAGCTAAATGTGAATGCTCATAAATGAATTTATGATTTAAGTGCGTGATTATGATTATACTTTCAGCTACCACAGTGGCACAATTTTGGCTTGTACAAGACATGAACATGACATTGACGTGAAATGAAATAATAAGTAATAGATTTAATAAAACATCATTGGACATGAACCACGCATACAGAAACAAATGACAACGATTTGTTATTTATGTGCAAATAAATTTCGATTAAAACATGAAAATATGATTTAAAGTGAATCGTCACATTTGATAAATTGTTTGAACCACACCTAGGGAAAATCCAACTGAAATGATATTCAAATGTTGAAAGAGGTGTGTTGTAGAATTTGTTTTTCCCAACTTTCGAAATAAAAAGTTCGCACATTATTGAATTTTTCATATTTTTATTGTAAGCGGAATAAATCCGATTTCACTTTGTGATAACGCTTTGCATATATTTTAAATTTTCATGGTACGTGCGGAAAAAACACAATACTTCAACTTCGGTCTAACCGAAACTTTAATACTCTTCACACAAACTATCACCAAATTGTACACATCCTAGATTAAAATTTTGTTTGGACATAAAAAGTGGGAATATAAAATTGAAGTTAAGAGAGTCTAATATAAGAAGCACCAGTAACAAACTATGAAATGGGAGGTGGATTTGTGTGGATGCTATACTTCACATCCATGATGTTTTTGTGCACCAAAGTATAAGTTTCAATACAAATTTACTTATACACAAAACGGCATATAGCCGGCCAGTATTGAAGCTGAACTTGGCTAATCTCCTGTCGAATTTTGCTACTGGGCTTGAGTCTGAATTCGTCTAAAATAGTGTTAGCACAATACTGAAGCCTAAGGACCGTCGCTTGCGTCGGTAGATCGCTTGTTGGGCATTGAATTTCATCGAAAACCAGCGTTTCCAAAAACGAGCATTTCTAGCTGAACAGCTCCGTAAATAAATAAAACTGCATCTTTCCTAAATCACGTTTACATTCACAAAGGTTCATAGTTTGGTATGAATTATGGTATCCACCGGCATCATCGAACCTTATTCCTTTAACAATGGAGAGAGAGCATGCTTTACCGTGAAGGGCAAACGTTAGCGCTCCATTTTATCGGATTTTCTTCGCCGAATTTGATGCATTCGATGAGGATGACTTTTATTTTCAACAAGGCGACTTAACTTACCATTCAGATCACCTTACAATGGATTTATTGCGCCAAGAGTTAGGTGACTTGCATATTTCCAGAAGTGGACCACACAACTTGCCATCAAGATTTAAAGATTTTAGCAACGCTTCCAAAATTTTGGATGTCTTCGAAGCCAATATCCGAACAGCCATTACTGCCACACCAACCAGTGTAAGAGGTGACCATTAGAATTCTCGTTTTAATCTTGAATGAAACAAATTATACTTCAAATAAATATTTCCATTTGAATTTTGCTTCATTAATTTTATCTTAGTCCATTTTAAAGTTCGAACGTTCCTAATGGTTAGAGATTGAAGTTCGATCGAATATCGGTCGAGTCTATTGTGTCTGTTACGTCTCCTTTTGCTGTTACATACGTTTCCGTAAAATACTTATTTAGTAAAAAGTTCCACCCAATGTGGACGAGCTATAATATTTTTTTATATTTTTGTGTTAGACCGTTCTTTTCCGTGCCTGCACGTGAGCGATCGGAATTGGTCTGTGCATAAGTAAAAGCACGCACTCATCTCTACTTCAAGATCGGCAGTGCACTATATTATATATTCGAGTCTTCATTTGCTGCCACCAAGAAAAAGGCATCATGGCAAGTTCCAGCTCGAAGAACAGAGTCTCAAACCGAATGCTACGTCTACACTGACAAAAAAAAAGCGGTTTTCCTTACTTGAATTAAATCGTAGTTCGTTCTTTGTTCAAGAATGAAGCCGAAATTCTTTAATTTAACCCACTTCAAGCTTTACTCAGCTTGATTTTGTTGATCATGAAGTTGCCGTGTCAAAACCCATTGCTTTTCCCTGCTTTTACTTTACGTGCGAAGAAATTGTAGCAGCTGAGAGAGTAAATTTGATTTTGCTCTCAGGTTTTTTCTTCTTTCAGAGATTGATTGAATGACTTTTCATTGAGTTAATCAGAAATGCACTATATAAGACCTGTTTTACCTACTTAATTGCTTTACAAACGTACCGACGAACTGAAGACACCCTTTTCAAACTATATGCGAAGCGTATTTTGAATAAATTTCGCTTTTGCTGACAACTCTAAAATGCATTTCATTCAGTTCGGCAGTCATTCATGTGCAGTTCATTCATCCATCTATAGATCGTAGCGGCGAATTATGAGGAATTGTGTCTAGGCTAGGCCGCACTTGGCCAAAGTGTATACAAAAATTTGCATGCGCTACCAGAAAAGTTGGAGCCCTATTTTTTGTCTTTTTTTTTACGCGAATCGACACGACTTGGTCAAGCGCTGATGGTCAGCTTAGTGTACTAGGTGCATCTCGTTAACATTGGAGGTAGGTTTAGAAGCTTGGACAGGCAAACAAAAAGAGAAAAAAAATCTGGCTAACTGCCTGACTGTAGTACCTCATAAATATGCATTTAAGCCAAAGCATTGTGCGATTTATAGTCGCTGTCTGTCTACATACGACTACTCGTATATGCCACACAGTGTATCTGTATCTGTAGCTGTTGTTGTTATTGTTACTGTTGGCCGCATATTAGTGGCAAATATTGTTTGGTCATTGAAGTTTTGCACTGCACAATACAAAATATATCTATTTTCTTTATATTACTGCATATGATTGTTTCACTTTTTGCTGCAATTATTATGCAAAATAAGTTTCGTTTAAATATGTTGATTTCACTGTTCAGTCTGTTCAGTTTAGATATTGTATCTGAGTATCTGTCTGGTGACCAGAACAGTTCGATTTGAAGCCGCGGCGTTGCACTTTGCCAACACTTGAATGCCATTGTTGGTCGGTGATGCATATTGCACCTCTTTACTATTTGTGCATTTTACTTTTGTGGAGCAAATTACATTTGTTTATTAACATAATAATAATAATTGTTATTCATTATTATACTCGTACAGTTTGTACTTTAGTTGAATATAAAAGTGCACTTTTTATCGTAGAATAGTCTAATTACAAATACGTATACAAGTACTATCTACGTGTACATAGTATTACAATGTTTATAACATTTTCATTTTGCTTAATTAATATTAATATTGCATTTTTAGCTATTTCATTGTTTACAAAAATTATACAATAAATTCTAAAAAATTCATATTACGTCAAAAGAAAAAAATTATTGTCGTAGATCGCATTCTGGCATTCTATTATAAATTTGTGCTTATTTGTGTTATTTGTGGGCAAAGCAGAATCAACTGAAAGAAATCGTACCGTCGAGTCGAGTGGATCTTTATTTAGACCATAGATTTTTACGGGGCCTACCACTTATATAGTGTATTTTAAGAGCTGGTCAGATATACATATAGTTACGTGTCAGATTGCTAGGATAGTTGCACGAAACACACGGTTATATAACATGACAAGTAAATATAAGACCGTCTGACCAGGACTTTAGCTATTTAAAAACCATTGATAAGGGGTCGTTGAATTATTATGTAATGCGAAGAGAGGGATGTGGTTCTCGATTTGTTACGAAGTGCTACAAATGGGGGTGATTCAGCTGGTTGTGTAACATTTCTCAAGTTATTTTAATAATGATCAATATAAATATAAGCAAATATTTGAAATCAAATGATATTAAAAATTAGAAACTTCCAACAATAACAACTATCAATATGATTTGTAAGACTTGTGACATCCTGCATCATGTTCGTGAAGTGCATAAAAATTACAGAGGAAAAGTACTGAACGAACACCATTCCGATGAAGATGGTTTGTGAATTGACGAAAAAGAAATTGATGAGGATTCAATAAACTTAATAAGTTTTAAAGAAACAAGAAAATAGTATCATACGATAGCTTCGGTAGAACTCTTCACATGTCTTCATTCCATTTTTAAGGTGGTTAGCTTCTAAGTATCTGAAGTTTCCGCCCATTAGAGGCCACAATATCAAGGTTCAAGTTAATATTCACTGTAATGAAAAAGTTTTTCAAGTAATATCCGAATAGGGTAACCGCAGGGTAGTTGTGATATTTGATATGTGATATATTGAATATATGAAGAACTGAACGACTACCTTTGATTCATTCAGACAGGTACAGACAGACGGACATAGTTAGTTTCATTCGATCTGATCACGAATATACATACTTTATGAGATCTTCCTTCAATCCGTTACAAACTCCATGGAAAAATTATTATACTATTTACCGTACGTGTGAAGAGTGTAAAATAGGTTTCTGTGTACTTTCCCATAAAAAACATATAGCTTTGTTCCCAATCTCCATTATTTAAACAACTCTTAACATTATGTATCACATTTATTATGTATCAAGTTTGTATCGCATTGAAGGAGCCATCGTAGACCCCATAAAGTATATATATTCTGGATCAGCTCGACGAGACGAATAGATCTAGCCATGTCCTCCTGTCCGTCTGTCTCTTTGTCCGTCTGTATGTTGTTGCGCATTTTTTTGGGGCCGATTTTTATGTTATCCAGTTAAAACTTTGCACGTATACTTCTTTTTATTTCAGTTTAATAGAGTGTAAAGATTGACCCGCCACGCCCACATTTTAGGGTAGCCCCCATACAAACTCATCACCCACTTTTGATTTTTTGTATGAAAAATATTTTTATTGTAGTCAATATCAACTTAATAATTGATATAGTAGCTTACAGTAGACGGGTGCTTGACATATACATTATTGGGTGGGACCCTCCTACTATTTGGGGTAGCTGCCATACAAACCTACTGCCCACTTTTGACTTTTTGTAAGAAAACTTCTTTATTAAAGTCAATATTAGGTTGAAATTATATATGATGTCTTTTAAGAGATAGCCGATTAACATACATAGACAATTGGGCGTGGCCCGGCCACTTTTTGAGTTAGGCTCAGTACAAACCCACCGTGCAATTGTGTGTTTTTTATGAAAAAATCCTTCATTTAGATCAATATTTGCTTCAAATTTGATTTTGTGGATTTTAATGGACAACCGCTTCATATACATATACAAATGGGCGTTTCCCGCCCCCTTTTTAAACCCACAGTTCACTTTTATTTATTTGTATGGAAAACGTCAATATCAACTTGAAATTCTATATGGCGGCATCTTACACATCGCTTCATACACATCTACTAGTGAGCGTGTACCACCCACTTTTTTGGGGTAGCCCCTATTTAAACCTCCATTTTTATGTATTACAATACTATTTAAAGGGTCGTGTGAATGGATTAGAGCTTCGGTTCAACCGAAGTTAACGTTTTCTCTTATTTATATTAAAATCAAATGTAGTGTATCAACCTTGGAAGTCTGTAATACGTTAGATTTACTAAATAACATTAATAGAAAAGTCCACAGCTGGAATTTGCTTCTCACAATTTAGCCTTAATGTCAACCTCTGTATTATATCGAACAAAAACATTGTTGCTGCATTTTGCACAACTATGCAACTTGAGGGTAAACTATTAAAAACACCTTAAAACATTCAAACAACGCCCTGAGCGCACATATTCACTAATTGCATTCATAAATAGTTGTGAGAGCCAAACGAGTCAATAAGTCTGTCCAGTACGACAACTAAACTCATCAACCAATTCGCTTTGCATGTCAATAATCAGTGACTAAAAGCGGCAGCCTCTTGCAACTCCCAAACAACGTTCATTCACAAGACTTCGTACCGAACTGACTGAATCACAGCTGCCGTTGACCAACTGCAAACGAACAAATGCAGTAGATACATTTAAAGTCATTCAAGTCAGTCATGATTTTCTAAAAACTTTTATTTTATATTAAAATTTAACGAGACTGCCATAAATCTTCGCTAAAAAGCTCAGACAATTCAAATTTCTGAAAGCACAAATCGAACAACAATAAAAAAAAAAATAAGAAACAAAAATTGTTGTTCAGTTGAACCGAAGCTTTTATAACCTGCACACGAAAATTAATATTATGAAATAAAAAATAGTTTCATAAATGGTTTGCATGGGCTCGACTTGCTAGAAAGCAGTAACTGAACGGATGGATGGACTGGATATTAGTAATTTCCATAGCATATACAAAATGTGTCTAGCTTGGATAAGAAAATAGTGTTGCATACTAGGGCTGCTCTCAACGCCATGGATATGTTATATGAAAATTGGTATTAAAAAGTTCGTACACAGCAAATATGGAGTGTCTACCTTGCATATTGATAAAGTTGTCTATTCAAAGTGGTCTATCATACCCTTAGAATTGATAGAGAGCTCCAATTTAAATGTAATTGTATTGGATATAAGTGAACTTCTTCAGTTCCTAAAAAAACTTTGGGCCGATGGCTTGGCATTTATTTTGCAGTTTGCGTAGTACGCCCATATTTACCAATGCATAGAGGATATATTCTAGAATAGTAGAGAACTTTCATTTCAAACTGAGTGATAATCATGTATAGAAGCAGACAAATGGACATATGGACTAGATTAATTCATTTATTGTGCAAAAAGGTTACAAATAGATTATTAAAAGTAATGCGCATCGCTAGACACTACTTTTTCCCATCTTTCTGGCAGCTTACGGATTCTGCTTCAGAAGAACGACTCTTCTTTAGAAGCAATCCAAAAATAAACCTAATATTTTGTTTCCTTCAAATTACGAGATTACTACACAGCTAGGATAAATTTATTCGATCGGAAAAAGTGGTATAGCGGGTGGGCGTAGAACTTGTCATTTGAGCGTATTCAAGTTTAATTGAAATAGTTTTGAATCATCGGGCCGATAATCGTCGGCCCGATGATGCACTTTTTCGTGTCGGGTCTCGCGGTCCCAGATGTTGTTTTCATTCACCCAACTTATCCTAGCAAATACAAAGCATGAGCATGGATATATGAGGATTTGGTCTCGCAGTTGATGTGGATGGTTGGCTGGTTTCACCATGACTTTTTGCGTTTGCAAAACCGCATCCACTTTCATCGCCAGTCACAATTCGATGCAAAAATCCTTTTCTTTTCTGTCGTTCAAGTAGCTGTTCACAACTGAAATAATGCCTTTCTATATCTCTTGGTTTCAATTCGTATGGGACCCAATTTCAATGCTTCTGAATAATTCCCATGACTTTGAGATGTCTGAAGGCTGTTGGCAAGTCAATTTATGTGATTCAGTTAATTCTTAAAGTATTTGAAGGATCTTCATCCAGCAATAACTCCAATTTTTCAACTTCGAACTTTTTCGGCATTTTCCTTGGCTTTCAGCACAAGCCACTTCCAACACGTTTGTTCAGCTCTCTCTCTCTGTCGCTCTCTTCCTCTCTCTCTCTCTCTCTCTCTCTCTCTCTCTCTCTCATGTTCTTCATAAACTTCCACTAAAATTCGATGGCTTTCGGTTGCACTTTTCTTCATGTTAAAGTAACGAAGTAGAACTTCCCGCAAAAACACTTTATTCGGCGCAAAGTTAGACATATTCAATGAACTAAAAATGACTTATACACAAAACGACGCTCAATGACAGTAGAGGGAAATTCACTTTGGTGAGTGGAATATTGGAAATGGACTAGTCTCGCCATCACTTAGGAAACGCTACGCTACGAACAATCAAAACTTTATAGTGTGTTCCTGAATGCGTTACCAACTTTCCGCCAAACTAAAAATACCCTCTCCATATTACTATATGTGTAGCGTATTAAAAATTGCAAACTAAACAAAAAAAAAAAATGCGATTTAAAGGAGATACATACTCGTCGAAGACAGCGAACTGAAATTGATCCAGTTGCAGCAAAAATGCTTCACATCGTTGAAAATGTTTCATCAACAACGAAAGCAGTTGGCAGCGCTGTTGGCAGCAAACGTGCGAGCAATAATTCTTGCGCTGCTTAAAAAGCTGCGCGTTGTGGCAAGTGGCTAGTTGTATGGTGAAGCGGTATGGGGCAGAAGGTGCTGCGGCTATAAGCAAATAACCAAACGAGCAACAAACTGAATAGCAGAGTGCGTCGTTCGTGCACCATTGGAGCATGTGCGTCGAGGCAGACGTGTGGAGCGCTTGGTCAGTCAGTCATTTGGTCATTCAGACGCAGCGACAATAGGCGAAATATCATCGAAAACCATAAAAAACTGACAGCACAAAAAGAGGTGTTGACACATTGATTTATCTGGCATGCTACTGTATATATATGTATACTCGTACGTATGTCTCTGGAAGTATCTGACTAACTGAAAGGCTGCCACAACAAACGTATAAGCGGATGTGATGCGTTCAGATGGCAAGAGCCGCGCAGGAGCTCAGCTACATAAGTGAAGATGAAAGAGCCAAGCCAGTTCGATAGGCAGCAATATCATAACCATAAGCGAGACAATGCTCAAAAACAATCAAAACCAAGAAAATAAAAATAAAAAAAGTGAACATTGCTGATGAGGACAACGAGGACGACACCAATCAAGCGCTTAGCATCATCGGCGGTACCACGCAACTTATTGCCTCATCTCATTGCGCATGCGCAGCTAAAAAGGTTGGCAGGCCCGCCGCACAGTAGCCAAAGCGCTTTTGGCTTTTCGCACGAAAACTTAAGCCTCCAACTGTGCAAGGATCGTTTGAAGCTCACAGCCACAGCTGTTGTTCCAGAGATCTCGCCTGCAGCACTCGATATTCTCACTCGATGATGATGCTGATGGTGATGATGATGTGATATGTTTGTGCTTTTTGGGCGCGCGCGCTCGCGTTTTCGAATCCATTTAAGCCACTTAAGTCCAAACGCAGTCAGGCAAAAAATATTATATGTTGCTAACCAAAAAAGTAAAAAAAAATATGTCACAAAAAATATACAAAAAAAAGTAAAAATGCTCCGATTTCTGTGGATTTTTGTGCAAATGTTTGGCATCTTTTTGGCCTTTTTGCCTTTGCTTAAACTGAAATCTCGCATGTTGAAATCGAAAAAAAAAATATTTGACCAATTTAAAAATTCCAAATAAAATATAAATTGACCAAATTAATATCGAACGACAGCACAATTCTGAGAGAACAATTTTTTGGAAACCAAACGCAGCAACCTGAAATGTTTTACGCGAATTTAGTTTTATTATCTCAGAACTGTTTTTTCTTTATTTTTTTTTTTTACTGGCTTTAGATGGTAGATTTGTGTTCTATACTTATATAAGAATTGAATACATTAATTCATAGTGGAAATGATACCTAGTTCAAACGCTAAAAGCTCGAGGAAGTCTTCAAATCTGAAGCAACTTTACAGTACAATCAGCTTTACTAATAAACAATTTAAAGTCGACTGTACCTCAAAAAGTAGACACCAAGTCGATTTTTGTACCAATAAACAGTCAATTTAGTAACGAGGGAAGATGTTAAGATGACCATTCCACTCCTAAGGCCGCTGTATCCGTTGATGTCAGGGTTGGCCCATGGTTCTAAGCCATACAGCATGACCGACATTATCAGTGTCTTGTAGATTTTTGTCTTCGTTCTTCGAGAGAGGGCTCTACTTCCAAGTTTCTTGCTGAACCCAAAGTAGCAGCGGTAAGCAAGCGTGATTCTTCGTCCGATATCTAGACTGATGTTGTTGTTGTTTGTTATCTTCGTTCCCAGGTAGACATAGTTTTCTACAACATTGACGTTAAAATTCTACATTCCCACAGACCGTTCAAGGTGTACCGATTGGACACCAAATACTTTGTCTTGTCCTCGTTCTGCTCTAGGCCCATAAGATATGACTGTTTCTCAATCTCGGAGAACTCCCCGCCGTTTGATCGTGCACATAATGTCAATGTCATCAGCATACGCGAGTAGCAGCACTTCCTTATGGAAGAACGTGTCAGACCATTCAACGTCGCACCATAAGCATCACCCTGCCTGAAACGACCGATCTTTGCTGGAATACCAAGTTATGGCGTTGAAGAAATTCGTTCTCATTGACTTGTCGAAAACGGCGTCATACTCGACAAATAGGTGGTGCGTGTTTTTGTGGTACTTCACTAGTCAACCTCTTTTGTAAGTTTACCCAGTACGCGGTGCAGAATTCTATATCCAATTAAAAGGAGACATATTTCATCGAAGCCTACCGGTTTGTTACTCTTCTGCTTTTTAGGTAGTGAGTCGACTTCGGACAAGCAGTAGATGGAACAATACTTTTCTTTTTTCGCAAGGCGCAGCAAACTTCTGATTTATGTCCGTCTGTCAGTCTTTTATAATTACTTTCAATGGCCTACTGATGCACATTGCTTAAAATTTTACCGTAGTCTATTAACATATGCTAGTTGAAAGGAGCAGTTTTGCATTTAGTCATTACGCGGGAAATTCAAAAAGTCACAGTAATTTGGCGACATTCCTCGTCATACCAAGAACTCGTCAAAAGTCTGACCTCCTAGGAAGCCATATCTATGGAGTGGTATGTATGTCTTCACTGCTCACATATATCTTCCAAGGTCGTAGGGTACTACCGGAACAGTTGGAAGAGTCTGACTGAAAAGGATTTGGTGGTCTCTCCAAATACCCACCGTTACAGAATATTGAATTTTCCACGTTACTCGCTCCAACAACTTTATGTATTGTTCATAAAAATATTAACACAAACATAATTTGGAAAAACTCTTTAAATGCCACAATAATTTCTGCTGCCAACACTCAAGATGCAAGATGCAACAAATTATGGAATCTTCTTCCTAAAACAAGAGCAGATTTCACTTCTATTTTCTTAAAATTTATGATATTTACTTTCAGTTTAGATATAATTGCTGAAAAAAGAATTTAATAACCCAAACAAATCGACAGCATAAGTGCGATCGGATGTTTGGAGTAGTGCTTGCACGAAACTTCCAATAACGAAATCTCCAATCGATGAATTCGAGTTGGTCGATATTATAAAAAAATTATTGTTTACAAATAAAAACGCTGGAAAAGCTGTAAAAGCGGGGGCAAAAGGGCATGAAAAACTATCTAGCAACGTCAAACAAGTCGAAAATATTTGAGCCAACAAAATTTCAATTTATTTTCATCTACTAAACAGCCAACGTCAGACTTTGAGACTTTTGGGATGCACAGACTTTTGGGAAGATGGAGAAAAATTGGCTGCAGTAAAAAAAATCGATGATGATGGTGATGATGATGATGATGTTGATGATGATGATATTATAGCTGAAGTCTGCAGTGCAGTTCTCTTTTTATGTCAGAATTGCAGGTGGAAATGAATTGATTTGGCAGGTAGACATATGCAATGAATGTATCTGTTACTATTTAGACGCCAGCATTTAATTTCAATTCAGACGTGCAGCTGTCATTTCGTTTGAAGTGCCAAATTTTTAGTGTATGATAAAATAGCACTATTAATTAATTCAAATGTATAAAATCTGGCGCCGCATGTAGACTAATTCGAAATACAGGACTAACTTAATCAGTATACTTAAAAGTATCAAATGTGCAACAATTTAAAAGACTGTGTTAACAAGCACTTCTTGCTCCCAACTCTATATGGTATCTCTAAGCTGTTTAACTCATGTCACTGTGGACGTCAGTCCACGCAAGTGTCAGGAGCCTAGCTCAGTACGACTGCAGCACAAGCACTATTTTCTACCTCCATTAATGAAGTTTTTACTGGTAAGTCCGAAACGTGTCATACACCATTAAAAAGTTTTTGAAACGTACATTCAGAAAATTTTAAAGTTGCATCACCCCAGTCTGACATGCAGTGGGTTAGCAGTGCTCATACCCAAGGGGTTTTGGTGCTCGTTGGGAACCTATCGCACTAACGGACCAAAATTTCGTGTTCACATTTCAAGCGATTTTACTTTGGGCGATTGGGCAAATTGTGGTGTATTACGCTTTTCTCTGAAAATGCTGTGAGCTGAGTTATAGCATCGTAAACATAAAATTATGCAATTTTAACTATTTGTTCTATTGCGTCTTAGTAATGGCAGTTACATCTGTTATACATAGAATGGGCACAAAACTGTTATACTCTTGTACTCGTTGTTATTGGGAATTTTTTAGTATGTTATCTTATCTCTAATCTCAAAAACTAATGCGGTGATTTTCAATTGGTTTTCACAAATAGACAGACAGATTCTTGCGAAAGGCCCGGACTGGTTAAAAAAAAAATGTTTAGCGCCTTCAAAAAAGGCTCCTTTTGAATCAATACAAGCATGCCAGCGGTTAATCTAATTTATCGTACACTTCAGCAAATTTTCTTTTATGTCCTCAACCGACTCAGGACGCGTTCCCCGGAGCGGATATTTAAGTTTCGGAAACAGAAAAAAGTCACAGATTGCCAAATCTGGTGAATACGGTGGTTGTGCGATGACTTTTGTTATCATGTTTGGCCAAAAACTCCGTCACAATCAAGCTGGAATGTGCAAAAAATTGAGTGTCTCTGCTATCTTTCCAATGCCATCACGATGATATATGATCACAATTTCCAACTGTTTTTCGATGTTTTTGTCTTTAACAGAGGTGGATGGACGACTTGCATAAGCCAAGTTTTTACGATTTCACAACCCTCTCTGAATAGGCATTCACTCAAATACTTGCGTTCTCGAAAGAGTAGAGTCCTCAAAACACTTTTGTAACATTTTGAATGATACCGTTGCCGTTATTCCATTAGAAACACAAAATTTCAAGCAAACTCGTTGTTCAATTTTTTTTTCATGTTAAAAATCGCCATACAAATTTCGTCGTAAACAAGCAGCTGCCAAGCATAGACTAATTATCGCATCCCGATTCGGTTTACCGGTTCGGTTTAAATCCACCAGTCCGTGTCAATTTAAATCAGACGGTATATATATAAGTATATATTTTAGTTTAGGTACGCATATTTGATTAATTGATATTTGTCGATTAAGTTGTATGCTTCATCGAACAGCTGACGCATGACAAAAAAGGCGTACAGGAATACATATTGCAATACCCAAAGTTACCCGATTGGTACTTTCCTGATTGCTACTATTCCCGAACCGGACAAACATATTATTTTTATGTTTGTCGCACTCACAAAATTTAGCAAAAAAAACTAACTGTAGCAAATTGAAGACGTATCCCGTTCATGTCTCTATGTTACCTCCAATCTCAGAAACTACAGCGGGAATTTTCAATTAGTTTTCACAAATAGATAGGCAAGTTCCCGAGGAATGTTTACGTATATATTAGTCGGTACTGCGCTCGCTTTATAAAAGAAAACCGAAATTCGATACATCTCAGCAACTATTTGGCGCAGATGGAGCAGATTTGGTACATATTTATGCTCAATTACATACTACAATCAATCCCAACAATACAAATGAAAAACAAAAATCTTTCATTACAAAATTGATAACAGAATTTTTGTGAGTTGCAAGTAGCCTTTCGTCACTTGGTTTTTACCTCGTCAAGATATTTTTCTACTTGATACAACTGCTCAGTTAGTACTCATATATACAAATGTTGCACATTCACAACGTCATTGCATCTGCCACTTCAATATGCAACATATAAACCAGCATTCAATGTCGCCAGCAACGACTATTTGCAAATGTTGAGATACTTTTCTTTATTCAAACAGTTGACTTTATTTTCCTTCAAATCACTTCTTTTTTTTTTCTTTTTTTTTTGTATATTTCATTTTCATGCAAAATTTTTTGATTGGCTTCGACAAGCTGCGCCAGTTTTCACTCTCAATCAGCAGCGGCGTTAATGCGCTGGTTGCAAGTTGAGCTGGCTGAGTTATTTCAACTGGAGGAAAAATTTATATCCCAAGCGAACTGAAATGTATATAGATAAAAATAAAAAAGTTAGATTTTTATTCATGTCAGCATCAATTTGAAATTGTTTAAGTGATTTGTTTACATGCGGCAGCAACTATTAACGAATTTATGTTAAACAAAAGGAAATCGTTAGTGTTCCTCATGCAGAAGTGGTGGGAGAAGTTTTAGGCGGAGTTGTAGTTGACTTCTACTCATTGTATCTTGTTGTATCATACAATGCGCTGCCAGCTACAACACTTCATAAAATATTAATCTGCTGATTTATGTTGCTAGATTCATTCTTTTTTCTTCATATGCACTGCATAGCTTTGTTTTGTTTATGACTGAATTGTTGCTTCAAGTGGCACAAGGAAGTTTCTTTGGTTTCGCAGCTATTGAATTGGTTCGTGATGTAGGTAAACAATGCCATGTGGCATTTGATTTAGTTACAATATGTACTAAACTATATATATGCATTTATTTTCAATACAACTGTCAAACTGTGACTATCTAAGTAGAATTCTAAATATATACAAATACTTCATCTAACTGATTGATTTACATAGTATTCATGGTGTTTACTTGCATCTTTGAATATGGTGCGCCGCAAGAAATTCGTTCTAATTCAATAAAAGAAGATCATTTTTTACGATTTCTTGCAAATCGCAGATTTTAGTTAGTTTTTCCTATTACGATTACTTCCACTTCCAATGCAGCACAACGACATAAGCGATTTCATCACTGAATCTATTATTAAACCATTTAACTGCAACGCCACAACTTTTGGTGGTCAAAGTTTTAAAACGTTATAAAATGCTGCTAGGAATACCAGTAAAACAAAATTTGATGGTAAATAGTTCTGAAGAGAGTGAATTCCAATATATAACAAAAACTCCGTTCACGTCTAAGATTGTCTAATGGATAATTTCCGAAAAAAAAACATCTCTTAAGAAAATCGTTCATCTTTGTTCCCCCATTTTTATTATTTTTTTTTTAAATTTTGACCACATTTAGTGATGTTCTAAACGCTGTGCTTAATTTGTGGTTCATAAAGTAATGCGTGTTGGGTCAATGGATACTATAAGTTGCGGTATTGCAGTGTTATCCAAAACATCACATCTCGTGTTCTCTATGCAGACTGGTTAAAAACAGCAGAACAAATTAGTTATAACGATGATCACTTTCAATATATGCAGTAGCTCCAAATGGAGATATATGCTATACTCGTATAAGAAGTATTCAGAGGTGGGAGCAAATTCATAGAAAGCTTGTGAAGAACTCAATTAATTTGAAAATTACCAAATATTGCCAGTAAAGGTGGAACGAAGAGTGTCTGTGGTATTAAGTATACAAAGCGCTCAACCCAAATAACGTTATAACGGATTTTATAACGGTTCAGTATAGATCGCTCAGTGTAGAGTTAGCAGCGGATGGCGAAATAGGTTACAGGAATAAGTTACCAACCGCCAGTTAGTTGGTTTTTTTAAATGCTTGTTTTAAAATAAATTGGTTCTCCTTATTAATAACATTTGTGAAGACGTTTCACTGTCTCCAGTCAATCGTGAAGAAAATATCGAAACTTCTATTTTCAAATTTTCCGCTTCTTTTGGGATATTCTTTTTTAGAGTCTCAAAAAAAGTCGTAACAAAGTTTTGGAAACTTTTCGATTAAGCCAAACTCTCGCAATTACACCAAAATCAGTCATGTTCTGCGGTTTATGGCACCATCTTGTTGAAATCACATATTATTCAAGTCAACAATTCAAATGCAGACCAAAACAAGTCGATTATCATTGACGGAAACCGTCCTTTTAAACGTCCATTTTAAAAAATATACTGCCCGATGACGCCTCCAGACCGTAATACTGCCCACACAGTGGCTTTTAGTGGCTATAATGGCTTCCCTTCAATTATTTTTGGATTTACAGAGCACAATTTGGATTTCGTAATCGAAATCGGCCTCAGAAAGAAAGTAAGCAAGAAAGAGAAGACAATTGCGTTGGAAAAGTGACCACAATCATCACATTTGTATAGGTTTAACAATTTAGCAAGTTGTTCGGTAGTTAAACGATCCCTTATCATAAATGTCAGTTAATGAACTAATAAAATTACGCTTGGAATGTCAGATATGATTTAGAAATTACTGATGACAGCACTACCGTTCTGAATCCTCGATATGGATAATACTATATGAAGCTAAAAATCAAGAGTCTCAGTGAGACACTCAATGGATCCAGAATGATTGGATTGTTTTTTGCATTCATTGCAGTTACAGCTACAAAATTTATAAACAAGCAATCTGCATAATATAAGGTATTCAAAGCGCTGGAGTAACAGATAAAATTGACAGTCGAAAGCACTGAGAACATTACAAATAAAAGAAGACTTCGCTGAATCCTGCATATGACTCTCTTGTTTTGCAGGAACTTGTACATATAGATATAATAGCCAAAAGCCTTGAGATCCAGTGCAGTTGCTACAATGTTGCCAAGCAGATGGTATCTCAATACAAGCTGCCTGGAAACTCTTGCTTCTGAATTTCAACTGTTACCACATATTCTAGCAATCAAATTCATGCAATTGTTAAATTATAAATTCGTCGATTATCTTCAGCAATTATATTAAAATTCACAAAAAATTCTTCTTTATTTGGCCTGTCATCTGTTCAATATTAATGCACCATATGACCGTTCCGGATCGAGCCAGCTCTCCTACAATCCCGTATTGACTATATCTTTTCGAATCATGCAACTAAAATACTTATTAAATTGTTCTAATAGTAATCAATACACTACTTAGTATTCTGCAATAGTGTTCTTAATATTAAAATATTCAAACTACTTATTCAACAAACTCAATTTATATAAATCGATTGGAAGATAATTTCAATTAACACATCATTTCTGAACATCACCGCACTTCCACCATGCCCTCCCATACCACACACACCAGCCAATTTGATTGACAGAATAACGTAAAGCCGACAGTTCAATTCTCCAATACGACATTTTATTATTTGCGATGCCAGAGACGAACGAACGTACAAAACGAATGTGCTGATCGAACTGTGAACGACTTGTAATAAACTCATATTTTATAAATCTCAATTAAAATTCAATAAGCATAAAATTGCAAAAATAATTCCCATGGCAGGCGAACAGATACACGATCTTCGATACGGTGACAAAACTCTTGTAACTTCCCCGAATTAAAAACATGAGTCGAAATTTTCCCAGCACGTTCGCGCAGACGCAAACCCATTAATTAAACAAAATGCCGGTTTCGGTTGATTTTTTACGTACAAGTATATAAAAATGATCTTTAAGCTTTCTAACAAATTTTAAAGCAATTAAGAAATTTATAATTTCCAAACGTTTAAGAATTCCAAAAGTCTTACAAGTACAACAACAACAACAACAACAACAACAACAACAACAACAACAAATTGGCGACAATCACAAATTAAAATTACAACCAAGTGCTGCATGAAGACGTCGCAGAGTAGGCAAATAAATACGAAAATACAATAAATAAAGGTTCAATTTTCCATCATAAAAATCATTAGGAACGTGCTTGAAATCGACAAAGAGGTCCAAAGTGAGTAGAATGAAGTGAAGTGAAGTGAAGTGAAGTGAAGTGAAGTAGTATCTCGGCGCATGTAAGAAGCGACACATATCGCACCTCGAACGTTTCGAAAATTCAACTTCTAACATAGACAGTAGATAGTTTTTGTCTACGTACTCGAATCACAGAGCGCACAGTGGTCTGAAACGTAAATTTAAGCGGCCACAATTACACTAGTTTACAGCATGAAAAGTAAAAACTTTCTGTTACACTTTGTTTAAAGTAATTTGCGTGCGCAGAACATTTAGTCATTCACCTTTTTTTTATCACATTTGTGATTTTCAATGCATGATTTTATTTAATCCAGCATCAAGAGTGAATGCAAAGAAAACTGATTGAATTGCCTATTTAACGGTATCCGGTTGAAAAAAGGTACTCAAATCAGATAAATGTATGAAATTTGTTAAAAGTTTCATATGAAGTTGCTGTAACTCAGTCATTTTTCATTCCATCTCAACGAATTGGATGCTATGAATGGGTAATTGAATTACTTTTCTAACTTTATATCGATCGGGCTTGCATTTCACTCTGTCTCATGTAAATTCATACAGCGAAAAACGCAAATATATCGATATCTAGATGAACGGCTCAAATGAAAACATGCAGTTTGATTTTCGTGTTCAACGCACCTAACTTACACTACATAAAGTAAAAGTGTCTATCGTTTTAAAGTTGTAAATTATAAACTAGTGTTATTCTTTACATATTGTTCCCAGTATATGACTTTATTAGGTATTTGAGGATGATTCTATCAATTTATCGCAAAAAAAGTTCGTCGGTCGTATGTCTCAGTCCGGTAAAATGATACAAGACTAAATTTATTTCAATATTTGTAAATTTAATTTTTTTTTATGTTTTTGATGTTGTTTTCAAATATTTGTCTGTGTTTCTTATAAACCTTATAAACTTTATTTCGTGCCGCCTGTGCTTGCTCCGACAATAATCCTACCGAAAGGAAGTGTTTCGTGTATTTAAAACTATATTCAAATCAGAGCTGTATATGTATGTTATTATATGCTGCACCTTATCTGTTGGAAGATTGGAGTATTTTATCATGTCCTCGCCATGCATAAGTATTTTGTGGACGCCAGTGGACATGCAGTACCAAAGGATATAATCAAACATATATTAAAGCAGTATCTCATGTATAGGAAAGGAAATCATCTATGTTGATGCCGTGATCACTTGCGATGGTTTTCAATATGATACCAAATCTGATGATTTCTTCGCATTACTGCAGAAAAGTCTCGCAGTAGACCCACACAGAGAAAAATAAATCAGCAAAAACAATCATCAAAATTAAATTTTTTTTTTTTTTTCATCAAAAAAGAGTTAATCTATCATTTTAATATTTTCGAATATTTCAAAATGAACTTTTCTAATTTTAATAGTATAACATTTAAAAAAATCTATATACAGACCATACACACATACAACTTTTGTATTTGGTTGCGCGGTAGTAGCTTAAATTTTATTAGCATATAGTTTTGTTGAATTTTTGGCGATTTAGAAAAATTTTTTCTGATGGAGGTGCTGGCATTCGAACCACGACAAGACTTGGCCTGCAAAGTTGCATCAACTTAATAAACTAGGCTAACAGGCAACCAACAAGTCGAATTGACGTTTTGCTTTTTTCGAATGCATCGCATACAAAAAAAACAAAAAAAAAATTTATTGGTTTTTCTTTTGTCTTTTTTGATTCGATACATTCTGTCTCTCTCGCGCACTGTTCTTTTTTATCTTAGTCGCTTTTGGTTTTCTAATTTTTGAAGTGGCGAATGATACGAATTCAGTTAAATAATATATTTTCCATATTAGTTTGAAACGTTTTCATATCATTTCATAGTATTGATATGAAAAATATCATATTGATCTTTTTCAATGTCCGAATGATATCATAAAATTGTTATTTGAAAATTGATGAGACAATATTACAGTTATATTGATATTTTTTCTTTGTGCATGATTGGTCGAGCCATGACCTGAAAATTGCTATTCACAATGATACTTGCATAAGTTGTCTCTAAAATTCTATAAAATGTAAATAAATATCCATATTTTCGAATTCAATATGCGACTAGGTGTAAATAAATGTACATTTTTAGTTTTAATCCATTTAGGTTATGAAAATATGCAAAATTAAGAATGTGTATGTTACAAAATGCTATCTCTTCGATAGATAATCCAAAAACTACTTTCCCAAAAAATGATTGTACTCACTTTTATACGTACTACACATTTTTGGTGGTAATTGCCGCAGAACACTTGCTTTAAAACGAAAATGCCACGATTCGAAGAATAACCAATGAACGCATTTTTATTATTTTTTCTATGTACTTTTTACTACTCACTTCGAATCCTTAGTTATTAATACATCTACAATAATGGAGAACCAGCGAAATACGTTTTGAAAGTGTTTAACAAAAAATTGATTTTTGCAGCATAATTTTTTCTCTCAGACCACTGTGCGTCGCCAGCCTTCGTTCCCGACCGCAGCTAATTGAAGACAAGTTTCTTTGATAGAACCAAACCAGGTACGAATCGTTCCTGCTGCAATACTTTAACTTCTTGTACAAAATTGTGTTGTCGCTTCGCTGCTTTTGACACTTGAGCAATAATAATTGTCAAAGTGTTGACTTAAAGTGACTTATAGCCATGAAGCTATAAGTCGGAGGCCCAACTTCGTAGCTCCATAGCTACTACTAACTACAGTCAGTCTAAGCTAACTTCTGCAGATGTACATGGCTTCTACATATTTTCATGTCAAAGTACTTCGGCGGCAATTGTTCCAACTCGGAGCCAACACCTTTGACGCCACATTGCACTCAATTAAATTGTCAAATTGAAAGTCGTCGCCGGGTTTAGGCCTTTTTATGTTGGCGCCAGCACTCGCCAAGGGTCTACAATATTAATTAGCGATTATGAGCTGCAAAACATTGTTAAATGCCATGTGAAGTACATACTCGTACATTAAATGTTGTTAAAAAGACAACGTTATGCATTTTTCCCCCCAAACGTTTAGCATTTGATTTGACAATGGAGAAGTTTAATGTCTATTAAAAAACAAATTTTTAGTACCATCAAAATACTTGTAATAAAAATGCTTCTGGTCGTTCGTGCATGCTGCTGGAATTTATTGATGAGCATTTAATAGTTAAATTTGGTAGCTAAAATGCATATTGTCTAATTGCCTTTTGATAGTTCATGCAATTTGAGTGTATGTAGTGGTAGGAAAGTAATTGGCTTTAAGCTTATGAGAAAGATTAAACTTCACAGATGGGTTTTAAAAAAGTGGTATGTGGTCAGCATTAAAACAATCTATAAATAATTTTTTTCACAACGTCTTGGAGAACGCTAAGAACTCTCAACCAGTCGGAGAGTACTACTACAGACAATGACATGAGTGGTGGACATCCGGCTAAGCCTGCACAATTTTTACGAGCTGCTTTCTGCTTAACGTTTTTGTATGTAGTACTTTGGTGCGATTTGGTGAAGATTCCAAAAATGCCAACTATATTTTTCTTCCTTATGAATCGTTTTCGATATAGCCTTAAAAATAATTTTTATCCGATTTGCATAAATTATATATCGTTCGAATTACTGGCAATCAAAATCAAACTTCTTCGTTTGTGTACTATAAAATCTTTTCGAATTAGCATTCAGAAGCCTTCACTACGTTTTTCAATTGATGAGGTTTCCGTGTTGAAACGCTCACTCAGACCGAGAACTACCGCCAACTTATCCAGAAAATGATGGATACACTTCATGCCATAGTATTATAATGCTCTCGATAGATACGTAAACTTACTCACTGCATTCATCTTGCTTCGACGGTCTATCATTGTTCGCTCAAGCTTGAAACCCATTAAGAATCTCCAAAATTGGTTATTACGCCAGAAAACATCGATGCTGTGGGTGAAATGTTATATCAAGATATTCGTTAGTTCCACTAACGTACATTGTGCATTACACTAAGTCGAAAAAGGCTCCTTTCAATTAGACCAAAGAAATAGTGATAAAATATCTTCTAAAGACGTAATAAGATTGCATCAAGTGATGAATCGAGGATGTGCCCGAATGTGTGCCCAAGTGATCCAATGCCAAGAAAAGTGACTCTAGCACAAAGCACTGTTAAGCAAATTATTGCCTACATCATTAAAAAACCAAAGGATGATCACATTTAACTGTTTCATAACTTTTTGTTTGCTAGAAGTCTTTGGAGAAATATGGAAAGCCAACTACAGAAGACGGATCGTTCTAGGTCTCGAACTTCGTCTCCAACAATTAGCTATATATACTATACACCTAGTTTGAATAGTATTAGAATAATGTGTCACGAAGTTTGTAACGCATTAAAGGAAGTATCGTAGATCAAATAAAGGCAATGTATTCTGGATCAGCTCGACGAAGCGAATGGAACTGTCTGTCTGTCCGTTTATGATCTGTCTCTATGAATTAAACCTATTCTCTCAGTTTTTAAAATTAGTTTTTCACATTGCCCATGCCATTCCCACTTTTAGTGTTAGCTCCCATTCAAACCCACCACCTACTTTTTGGTTTTTGTAAAAAAAACTTTTTTATTGTAGTCAATCTCAACTTGAATTTCGATATGATAAGTAGTTTCCTATAGACGGATACTACACATATACCTATACTAATGGGCGTGTCCTGCCCACTTTTAGAGGTAGTACTCATAAAGACCAACCACGCAGTTTGTGGTTTTTATAGGTAAAATATTCATATTTTTCGAGTTAATAAACTTAAAAATGGAATGAAGGCATCAAAGTCTCACTAGAGCATTAAAAGACTTGAAAATAATTTGCGAGCTGCTTGTGAAGTGTACTGAAGCTTCGGTACACCGAAGTTAACGTTTTATCTTGTTTTTTCATGCTATAGTCCGATGAACTCGAAAATCGCTTTTGAAAAATATTGTAGGGATAGATTTTCGCGATACGTATATGAAGTTGTGAATTTTTTTTAGAAACAAAGTCGACTATTCTAGCTATATTTCGAGTTGGAAGCGACCAATCTGACTAATGTAAAAATAAAGAATACATAATTCCAATGTATTGGGACCTTGATTTAATAATTCTTTTATGGAATTTACGGATTTATTGTGCAAAAATGGTTACAAATATATTATTCAAAAGCATTTTCCATCGCTGGCCACAACTTTTTCCCATCTTTCTGTCAATTTTCGGATACCAGCTGGGAAGAGCAACTCGTCTTTTGAGGCAATCCAATCATCGACCCATTTATTTGCATTGTTCATATGAAGTGAACTTCTGCTGAGACAGGCCATGTGTCATCGACCGGAAGAAGTAGTAGTCGGAAGTAGCGATGTCTGGATAATACGGTTGGTGGGATAGGACTTGTTATTTCTGCGCTTCCAAGCATTTAAAACTTACAATTCGTCAACAGTTCTTTAATATGCTACGTCAATAGACGTCCGTTTATTTTATTTTATTCTAAAATTTTATTTTAATTTTTATATTTAAAAAAAAGATTTTTTTTTTGTTTATTCTTCTTAACATATTGTACTTTTGTCTTCCAATTTGGGTAAGTAATAAGGTCCGTGTACGGCAATGTTGGAAGAACTCAAGTCCACATTGGTAGAACCAAGGCATCACTACGTAAGAATTGCTGTGAAATGTCTGTTGTAGTAGCAAAATATCCGTATCTCTGTCCGTCAGGATGTATCACTTATTAATTTTCTTGGATGACAACCGCTCCAGCAATTATCTTTTTTCTTATTTGACCGGGTTTGCAACATGTGGCCGAACGTTATCATGCTGCAAAATCACTTGGTCGTCCCTTTCTTCGTATTCCGGCTGTTTTTACTTCAGTTCGCGACTCAAACGCATTAGTTGAGTCCGATAGCGTTTCCCCGTGATCGTTTTATTCGGTTTGAGCAGCTCGTAGTAAATCAATATTCTCCTTTCCGAAGTATGTTGATGACCGTCCGGGCAAAACCCATGACTTTTTGCGCTTGGGGTTGTCATAATGGATCCACTTTTCATCGCCAGTTACAATGCGATGCAAAAAAACCCTTCCTTTTTTGGCGTTCGAGGAGCGGTTCACAAGCGAAAAATCGCCTATCGACGTCGCGCGGCTTTAACTCGTATGGCACCCAGTTTCGTTGCTTTTGAATCAATCCCATGGCTTTTATACGTTTGCTGAGTGTCGACTTATCCACTCCCAATGATTCTGACAACTCCTGAAGCGTTTGGCATTCAGGCGAGCAATGATTTCAATTCTTCGTCTTCAAACTTTTTGGGTTGACCCGGCCGTTGCTCAACTTAGAGCTCAAAATCACCACTTTTAAAGCGAACATAATCACACGATTGTTCGGATATAGCATGCTCGCCATAAAATTCCACAAATTTTTCTTCATATTAAAGTAATGAAGAAGAACTCCCCGCAAAAACACGTTATCTGGTACGAAATTCGACATGTTCGAGGCATTATTTAGTATTGTAGCTTACGTTTCAAACAAATGACACAAGCTGCCAAAAACGCTCATTTACCATAAAATTTTAGCGGCAAGAAATTGGAAACTGAAATATTGGTTCATATACTAGTGGTGGCCTCTTGTGTGAAACGCTCATTATTAATTCAAGTTCCCAATACATTTTGGCTGTAAATTCATGTTTTCAATCAACAACGAAGATATAAAAAAGAAAAACACAACGTTTGGAAATGAGTTTAGTACATATTAATACATATAATACACAGAACACTTTTCCTGAGAAGCATTATATACAGTATAATAGAAAATTGGGAATGTCAGAGCCAACGGAACGTTAAACATCCAAGGCTGCACGGGAAACAATTGTCACCGTAGCTTAACATTCTTCGTGAACAGAAAGTTGTTTCTATTGTACTATCTTCACATTGAAAAACATGTAAATATTAGGTTACGACGGCTGACATCTTGATAGAGGTCACACATAGACCAATATTATCCTTAGCGATTTATTACTCTGTCTAAATTTGACCTTGATCCAGCTAAAAACTTATATCTAATTAATATATATATATATATATATTATTATTTGGGTCTATTGTGCTGAGCGTTTACACTTAATTACAATAATTAGATTATAAGAGTGCAACGATCATTATTTATATGAATTATAGCTCATTTCAGCAGCCAGATTATATAAATCACACTATGTTAAATCTTCAATACTTCTCATACTGTTTGATAAATTAGTGGCAACACATACTACAGAATGATAAATATGCACAATGTTTATACAAAATCATTGAACTTGAATAGCGCAGAATAGAACAGAATACTTAAAGTAAAAATTGACAAAATGTTTGAACTACATTGAAGTATCTCATCGACATTGGCAAAGAATAAAACATACAAAGTAGTATAGGTAAGATCAATCGCATCATTAGATTTATGTGTTCACAGCGGTGTAGATACATTTGCTTTAGGCTTTAATCACAAGCAAGTTCATGGAAATTGGGCACAGCATGCAGTCTTTAAAAGATACATCTACATCTATTCAATACATATGGAAAAAAGAAATGTATCTAAATATGTATACATCAGCTGACTAATCCTTTCTAACTCACAATTTAATTCGCACATAAATTTTACTACATTTAATACTCTGACAAGCCGAACGAATACAAATCAAATGCTAATAATTCATCTTGCAAATTACAAACGAATTACAAATTAATTTCGCCAGCTCAGCCAAAAGCCTCCATGAAATTTCAAATTTATAGGCGCATAACGAAAAAAACAAAAGGGCAAAAACGTAAAATTAAATATTCAAAATAAATAAATATCGCGGAACTAATTTAATAGTCAGTCGCTTGGTGTTCCGACTTTTGGAACAGCGCTCTATGCCAATATTTGCATAAATTAGCAACGCTTCGAACGTCTCACGTGCGACAACAAGGATGAGGATGAGGACGATGACAAATGCAGACAATAAGTTTGTACAAATGCATCCCCCTTTTGTTCCAACAGAACTCGACTCGAATCGACTGAATGCTACGCAACTCCTCAACATGCAAATGCAGCCCTTATTGAATCCATTCTACTGTGAATTATTCGCCTTTCGCTGAGACGCTTGGAGAAACATCATTTGACGCTTGTAATTCTCAGCTTCAGCTTCAGCTTCAGCTGCGGCGTGACCAATTAATTTGATTGTAAAAATTTGAAATTGTAAAATTGTTGGTATTAAAAAAGAAATGCATAAAAATGATGTTCCGCTGTATGATGTGAATATTAAACAGAGATTCATTTATCTTCTATTAGAAACAAATGAATTGGCAAGAAGTTCGGCAGAGTTGTGCAAACAACCCCGAAATGTTGAAAAGTTTTTGAAAGTCGCACAAAGCGTTTGCGCGCAATTTTTATGCTAATAATTTGCTGAAGCAATTGGACGCCATTTTGTCGCCATTTTGCGCAGCATTTCACTCTGGGAGTAGATAAAAATATCAGAGCACCCTGATATCATAAAAATATTAACGTAGGTGGTTTAAAAGACGCATGTCAAAATATTTTTATGCACACGCACAACATTAACATATTTTAGATTTAATTTTAAATTTTATTAACTTTCTAATTGTTCTCGTTTGCCTAATCGATAGGACGTATATAGTTAATCCACAATTTGCCGTTTAAATAAAACAAAATATAATTGAGTTTAGGATTGCATTGGAAGCTCGCAGATGTTACTATTTTAGCGAAGGTTCATGATTCTTATCAAGAAATTGTCATGTTTAATGAAACCGATTTTTGTGTAATGACTTCTTCAAGTCAAGCTCCATTACTAGAGTGCATCGAATCATTATATTATTTATAAGGCTCGTATGAAGCCGGACACAACTTCTTTCGACTAGCGATAATTGTTCGGAAGCATCATCGGGCAAATTTTTATACTTTTCATACCTTTTGCAACGCCTTAAAGGAAGCATTGGAGAACCCATATAATATTTATATTCGTACTCAGCACGACGATGCAAGTCTGTCTATATCATATCCATATCCGTATATTTCAAAACTCTTCAGTAGACTCCATTGTAGATGTTGTTTGGCTTCCTCAAAGATTTAGGCGGTTTTGTTTAATGCACTTTAGTCAAGATGGATGTAATATTTTGAATCTTCTCTTTAAACAAGCTGACAGTCGCTAAATGCTAGGAGGAATCATCGGGCCGATTATTTTTTTAATAAATATTACTGTGAGTTGGGAAGCGACATAGCGACAGGCTCTATGGCAAGTGCTACCATCTTTTTATTTAAGTACAAATACTAGATTATCATGTCGCATCTTTAATTGTTACTGTCTGATCAGCTGTTGTTTCGAAAATGTATGATCCTATGATATATCTAGACCAAAATTCACACCAAGTAGTGACTCGTTGTAGACACATAATCCTTTACTGTATATTTTTTAAATCAAAGTTGCTTGAATGTTGAGACACTCTTTATACACATAGGTTTAATGGACATGACAACCTATTGTTCCGAATTATAGCCTGCTTATTGCACATCAGCAAATAAAACAGCATATGGTCAAACATCCTTCAGTAAAGAAGTAATAATGCTACAGTCGTTCATTTTAAGCAATCTGCATCATTATGTTTTCAACCATTTGTCAGCCATTGAAAGAGACAAACAAATGTTAAACCAAACAAACATAAAGCAAAAGAGCGCCACATTACTTCACACGAACCCAAACAACTGTTTCGACTGCTTCTTGATCTATGGTGTGCCACGTGCAGTGCTACATATGAAGTTACAATACGGAATGTGCAAGTGCTGACTCCTCAATGCAGCTTCATACTGCCTCTGCC
Organism: Leucophenga montana; assembly: GCA_035044765.1. Classification (NCBI taxonomy): domain Eukaryota; kingdom Metazoa; phylum Arthropoda; class Insecta; order Diptera; family Drosophilidae; genus Leucophenga; species Leucophenga montana. The sequence continues at coordinate 158,935 of JAWNNQ010000178.1, forward strand.
AAAAATATGTTTAGGGCCTAATTTTGCTCACCGCCAATATTGGCTGTAGATCGGTTGTTGCTTCGTTAGAGGTATTTGATCTATGGGATTTCTCAATAATTGGAGGTATCTTCTCAACTTTTCATGTGGGAGCATGAAAAGTTGTTCTAAGAAATAAACATATACATGCGGAGTACAGATATCTGAAATTTTAAAAATATAACTGCTTCATGTAGCGATACTTGTTAACACATCCTTCCAAATGTCTATTCGCCTGAGTGCAGTTTGGGAGATACAATAGTCTTTCAAACTTCACTTGACCCTTACCTTTGCTCTTTGTAAATTGAAGATTTCATATGCTCTTCGAATGATATTCCATTTGCTTCTAAACAAATTCACAGTAAATGCTCATTAACAACTTTCCCTAAAGTGCAATTAGTTTCGATAATAATCAAATAATTAACTTTTCTAACAAATAATGAAAAATAAAATAAAATAAAATGAAATGAAACGAATTTTTATGACTTCAACAACTAAAATTTCCATAGTAAATGTTTGGCAACATTAACACTTTAGGCCCGTTTTAGAGAAGTAACGCCAGAGCAAGAACAAGGAAGATAAATCATTAACAGTTTTTCATTACCAATGACTATAAAAATTTGAGGTTCTTTAAAGATGCATTAAATCAGCATGTAAACATAAAAAATAAAATAGACAAAATTAACCTAAAGTGCATAAATCGAACTATCAACACATGATGGCTGACAGACAGACAGACAGACAGACGGACAGATAGATGGTCAGAGAGATAGATACATACGAGCTTGTCCGCATTTCGTCATCATCATCGTCAACATCATCTGTGTACATATCGTATAATAATCATAAAATTCAAGAAAAATTAAATTTTGTACAAAAGTCAAACAAAAGGGAAGAAAACGAAATAAAATTAAAGTAAAAATCGATGCCATAAGGCTATGCAGCCATAAAAATGTGACATGAAATAAAGCAAATGTTCGAATAGCGATGGAACAATTTGATGCTAGACAAGTACGAGGAGTACTTGCAACAGGATATATCCCCGTACATAGAATAAGTGTGCGCACCTTTAGCTTCTGGTCCTGCACTTGCTATGCAATGCAATGCGATGCGATGCATCAGTGATGAAGGACGTTATCCGTCCGACACTTGGAGACAGCCACTGCGACATGCAGCCGAATGAAATAAATTACTTGACGGAAAATATTGATAAGGTGACAGAGAGGAGACGACTATGTGTATTTGTATATATTCTACAATATAAAAGTAGAAATGGACAGACAAAAATACACACATCTAGAGATGATCTCAAACCAAGTGCACCAATTCTGTTCTGCTGTATTTTAGACATTTGGCTTCAGTTGGCCTTCAGCATCGTCGTCGTCGTCATTCTCAAACTCAGCATTGTATCTCGTCTCGCCTTGCTGGCGTTCTTGACTTTACTTGACTTGACTTGGCTTACTTTAGTTGGGTTGGGATTGTCTGTCTGTCTGTCTGTCGGTCTGTCTGTAGTCTGAAGTCATGTTGCGCTCATGTTGCCGAAGATGATGCATGTTCCGGTCTGAGTCTGGGTTCATTTCTACGTTTATACGGTGGCGTGTTGGCCGTCAAACGAAATGAAATGAGTTAAATGTCAGGTAGGACAAAAGGACAACGTCTCTTACTGCAATGCATTTATAATGTACGGCTACATATGGTGGTGACAGAAAGTGTGGAGAGAAAGAGAAAGTGGTTTGTGCAATGGACGGACAAATGTTTGTATTTTATTATTGTATTTCAAGAGTTTATTGATAAGAAGTTGAATAAATTGTTTACTTTACAAGAAAGTGAAATTAGTCTATGCAATGGATTGGAGTTCTTATCAGTATTATAATTACACTGTGCAACAAAATTTTATAGAAATAACTGGGATCAACATGATGAACACGAAAATCTATATAAAATTTCTATTACGAAAAAAACAAGCGAATGTTGAAGAGACCCCATGGAAGGATAGCGAACAATAGAGTGAAAGCTTAGCTTTGGAAAAGCTTAATTTCATTGAACTGCGTATTGAACAGAGAAGCTGCGAAAGTTTTGTTAAAATTTTATTACCGACCTATATTCTATATACGAATTTTTAGCTGGCTCAATATCAATTTACATTTTATACAGAAAAATGATTGGCTGCCGATACACGTTTCTCAGGGTTAGCCAAAACCCATCATCAGACGGATTGAGTGTATACCATGCTTAATTGAAAAAGGCCTTGTGTATCCCACGAATTTCTGTTATCCAATGATAACGAAATGGGAAAGACTGTATACTTTCCAAACATGTTCTGTTGTATTTTTAGGGGGGATTGTACCGTTCAACAGTTTTTCACCCCCTCCCCGAGATCCACCAATGATATAAACATGAGCTTTTTAGTCGACATTTTGAGAATAAATAATAAACTTAAAGGAAATCAGTCAAACATGAATAAAATGTTTAAGATCCAGCTAAGAAATATCCCCAGCCATTTTTTCATTGCAACCGTTTCTTAGTTTTGTTTTACTTTGTATAAGATTTTATATTTAACTCTTAATCTTATATTATACGAATTTTATATGTCTTTAGTTATGACAGAGTCTGTCTTTTTCGAAAAAATTCGCTGAATTGGCTCCATCTATATGGGATTTAGTGCTTTAGCTTACTTTTAGGTTAAACTTCATGACATTTAGTCCACTGGAAGCAGAGATACCGCGCTCAAAGTGTCAGTTCAAAAAAGAGCAAATATGAAGTTATATTTTGTACTCGTTAAAATTTTCTAAAACGTTTCATTTTTTTAAAGAAGTTTATTATGAAAATTGTTTGTCCCATACTAGAGTGTATGAATAGTTCTAGAAAGGTCAAGAGAACATACAGAAAGACGAACATCCAGGTCCTACGAAAACCGTGGTTACTGAAAGTAACATTGAAAAAGTGTGTCATTGCTTTAAATAGAGTTGAATACAACCAAAAATTCAATTCATCGCATTTATCCCGACAATTTAAATGTACAGAAGATGTGAGCACTGTTTATTTCAAAGTAAACAGAATCTTTTCATCTCATCGATCTACACAAGCTGCTGATTTTTTGACTCAAAATCACATTTTGACCATTAACCAATCCATAATTTGCCTTATTTGGCACCGTGCGACATTCACCTTTTCAGAAAAGTGCATTTGCCGATTAAATTAAAGCTCTATACCGGCGTCAATGCCATCCAAAGGGAACGGTAACAAAACCGTTTCCAGTGTACAAAACCTCAGAGAAAAACAAAAATGGCCGTAGCAGCGCACAACGGATACCTTAAAATTTTATCATATGTAAATAGAATCGGAAAAAATATAATCAACCTGGAAAATATAGAAAGCAACGCAAGCCGGGTACGCTAGCAACATTGTAAATCACAAAAAAGATAAATTGATTTTGCAGAGATTTGGTTTTCGAACTGTTCTAATGGCTGAGTACTGTTTTTGTAAACTTTTCGCAAAATCTTCACCAAAGTGAGAATTGGATTCACAGTGCTAAGCTTTTAATTAGAATCAATTCAAATAAAAATAAATTCAAAAGTTTCGACTTGGCAACCTTTGATATTTTATGTCAATAAAAATAATTTTTATAAATTTTTGTATTCAATTCGGTCCGAACATAACAACGAGAAAAATATTCAGTAAAAAAAAAAAAAATTAATTCTATCTACTAAATTTCAAGTTTTTTTCGGTTTTAAAATGTATGTTATGAGAAAAACCGCGGACTTTTGTCATGTTTTAGCGCAACAAATGAATGCAAAGGAGGATGGAGGTGATTTGCATAGTCCCGCCTGGCATAGCAACCGATATGGGTTACGACGGCGCAGTATCTCCCTGACCCCGTTAGCGAAGAACTCAATGGTGCAAATGGAAGAAGCCAAGCGAAACGACAAACTGGAGAAACAGCTGTACGGTCGTGGTAAGCATTTCAAAAATTAAACTATACAAATTCTACAGAATGTTGCCACTAAGAGTGATTGAATATTTAATCAAAATATAAGGTGACGGCTTGAGTCGTGCCAAAGTCGATGATCATCATCATCATCATTGCTTAGAAAAAGATATTTGGTTGCGAAAGGTAGAATCCGATAAATTTGATGTATTGGCGAAGGTGACCATGGATGAGTTGCACATCGTTAGGCCAGTGCACTTGCCTACCAATATATTCAAATTTAAAAAGAAGACCATCACTGCAACTGAGAGTGTCGATGATGTGCTTAAAGCAGATGGCCCCAAAAAATCGTTTATAATCGAGTTACCGGTACCGACAATAAACGACGAACTGCAAACTGGTGATGATGATGAAAAGGAGACGCCTCCGACCGATGTTGAAAAGCTGCAAGAGGCAACCCCAATCGAAGCAACCCCACCCCTTGGTAAGCCGCCATGTACTTTAAATCATGATGGTCGTGAAGAAGCAACCACTTCGGATAGATTCAATCCAGTCAAAGACAAACCGACCAGAAAGAAGGCGCCAAAAAAGTCTTCTAATCGCACTTGGCGTCCCTGAGTCCATAAGTTTAATGAAATACTTACATATACAAATTTTTGAGTATGTTTGATGTCTGTATAAGTTTTGTAATATGAATTAACTAGTTGATCCCGGCGCATGCTGTTACTGAATATTAAAAGGGTCAACATTTTAATTATGTATTTGCTTTTATTTCAACAGTTTTATTATAATTTTCGTACTATTATACATAGTTGGAGCAGCGCTTTTCCAGTGGAACTTATTTCTCTTAACACGCTATTTAATTGTACTAAATACCATCCTCCTACCTTCAATAGTTCCTAAGTTATATCGATTTTACTATGTTGGCGAAAAAATAATACCCATCACAACATTCCCTCGTTTTTTGTAATATGACGTCGCCATTACATATAGTCGTCACTTACATTGCATCCCTGTATAACTAGCCTACTATATGTCAGTCTCATCAAACCTTTTATTGGTTTGATAAAATAAAAACTAGGACACAATTTTTGTAGGAAACCACTTATAAGTGATGCAACTGAAAAACTTGCTAGAAGTATCTCATCCATTATTCCAATAGGTTCGGAACCAATATAGCAAGCATTTAGATCTGCTGGTACAGATCTTTACAAGAACCTCCTAATGAATAGCGACCATGAAGAAAGGTGATCCAGTAGAATAAATGACCACAGTTTACTGACTGCCATCCTAACTAATTACATGCAAACCAGAATACATATCTCCATTGTAGATTGGAACTCATTTTAGACATACTCAGCTTTACTCATACACAATTTACAGCCGACTTCATCTAAAAAAGTCCACAACAAGTCGATTTTCGTACTAATAAACATTCAGTAATTACTTTTTCGAAAAAGTAACGAGAGAAGCTGTTACTACAATGTACTAAATTTGACCATTTATTTTCTAAAGGTTACAAAAAATCCCAGACCTTTTCCAACGCATTTGGTATTTGCAACGCAAAGGTCGCGGACGTTGTTCCGGGGTTTGCAATCAAAAGACGATCGTATTATCGGTAATCGTATGGTAAAAGTTTTGTGGTGACAGAAACCACATCCAGCTCACCAACCCTTAATTAAGGGGGTTGCGTTCTCACAGTTTGCTGAGATTGAAACTGATGTTCAGAGGCAAAACAGGGAATACGTTTCCTAACGGATATTTGCGAACTGCTTGGATAATTTGAAAAAAATTTAACAATTTTCACTCTAGTATCAACATCTGCAAACGACTCCAACCAACAGGAGAGAGAGAGCATCCAAACCTTGCCTAATGACACTTCATTTTATTGCTTACAAGCTACCAGAAGCTTTTAACCCTGGTAAAATTATTATCCGTGATGGAGTTCACAAGTAAGAGTTTGATTGCGCTATATTTGGCTGGAAGGTCACAAGTGGCTATTGTTCGTATGCTCCAACACTTGAAAGTGATCAAATATTTCATGTATCGAACCACATCGCGTTATAACGATTCCGGTAGCACTACAAAACGCAATGGTGCAACACCATCAACGCCAAATATCGTTCCAAAAGTAAAGTAAGTGGCAGAAAAGGGCTGCTGAGCTAAACAATTCAAAAACAAATATTAAACGTGTGCAAAAAGAATCCGAAATTGCACAAGAGACAAGAGCAAAGTTATGCTGTATAGAGCCTAGGAGTTGTTGCGAAAGTGGTCAAATGTCGTTCTCTGTAATGAGAAAAATTTTCCAAGATGTGTGCCAATATATATCCGAAAAGTATTCTGAAAGATGCACTGAATCCGTGTGTAAGCAAACATTTCGATGTAAGAGAATGGACATTCCAGCAAGACTCAGTACCACAAAGCAAAAGGTAACCAAAATTGGTTTAAAAACAACTTTCCTCTATTCATTCCGCACAATGGCCTGTAGGGTAACCATATGGAAATCCTCTCGGATTATGCATATAGAGCATTTTGTATTCCAAAGTCAACACTAAAATCTCACAGAATGTGTCGTCACAATTCAAATCTGCACAAAACTTCTTCCTCATCTACTCATAACTAAATTTCCCCAGCAGAGGAAATAAAAATCTACAACCTGTCAAAAAAACAGTACTTCAATTTGTGCCAAAACGACAAATTTTAACCAATCTCAGCTCAGCTGTTAATAATAAAGTGTCAAACAAGCTCATAAGCAACTCAACACATTTCAAAAGATTGTCAAAAAATCAAAAAAAAAAAACAGTAAAGGGGTTAAACGACAGCAAATGCGCAGATACACTGAGCAGGATATGCGTACAAAAATGACATCAACCAGAAAGCACCACCCTAGACAGAATGATATCAATAGAAGATACAACGACTGTCAGTAGGGGGGGAAAATTGCATATCACCTTCAAATTGGAAATGCTTGTCATATCCTTCATTTATCCGCTTTGATACATGGATTTTTCATTCATTTTTGTGCCTTGCGAAATACAAATACAAGAAGATACTTTCGCACACACATTCATAAATTATTTGTCACAATTAATTGAATTGTATCTATGAATCTTTATGTGTGTATGTATATAGAGTTGATATCGGCTGTATCTGCAGAGAAAGAAAACGGGTTTCGTACCCTCTTGAAATGCTGAACACAGTAACTTTGCCGTTGTCCATACTTCTGCTGGGCGATAGGATTTTGCAAGGATGCGCTCTATGACAAATAATATGATGAGATACGACATATGTGCAAACAACTTTTGTGCGTGGCTTCGATATATAATTGAAATCATAAAAAAGATAGAATGAGCAGATCGCTGGTATCTACCACTGACTACGACTACCACTGCTGCTGATTGTTGTGCCATATTTGCGGGGCAATTTAAGGCCAATATCCTGCTGTGAAATATGCGGTGATTTTACTTTTGCATTGTTCAAAGAAGTTCTGCTGCGCGTTTTTTTTTTTGTTTTTTTTTTTTTGGGTATTAGGCGTTGGGATTTTGTGCTCAAAAAATGATTTATTATTATGAAAAATTGTTTTGTGGCAAGTAAATGTCGAATAGTTTGTGGAGATGGTTGGAGATGGTTGAAGTTTGTAGCAACAACAGCAGTAAAGTGTACAGAAGTGTTGATTTTATGGCACGAAATGACTTTCGTTGGCAAATAGCTTTGTGTTTTGTGACAACAACTTAGTAAATTATGAAAGCCTTAATTTAAACGATTGAGTATTGAACAAATTTTCTACTAAGATTTCATAAATTCATATTTCGGGTGTTTATTTGACAGTAGTCCATTACCATAACAGTCCATTACCATAAGCGAGGCAGTATTCTACAAGTTAGAAGGCGAGAAAATGAAACATTTTTTGAGGTAGATGCACATCTTACTAGTTAAAAAAGAAAAAAGAAAGTAAATTTTGTTTAGCGACTGATGAGGACTCGTAGCTGAGTCCGAAACATGTATCGCCGTGGCTAAACATTTTCAATTCTTCCAATTGATTTCTCTTCACATTCAGAAAAATAGAACCAAAGTTTTGTGTACGATATTATTCAAATAGAGTATCGATGTATATATCATATCTTCTTCATAAATCACAGAATTCTTCAGCATCAATTCAAGACATCGCCAAAACAGCTGTGTATCCTAGTGATGCAAAATCTTCGAACCAGAAGTGAAGTATTCTGCAGCAAATACTCAAAATGTAGATCGACATACAGTTCGCTACTCACTACCGAAGTTAAAGGATAAAATGTCAAGCTAAGGACTTTATTATGTTGGCTAGAGATGCTTTCAAGAAAACATTCAGAGAGAAAAATCTATCAGTTAGATAGTGAATGCAAATTATATTATTTCACTTATTGTCCAATATAAAAACTCTAAAAAAGCATCATTGGGAGTTCACTACAACCACATACAAGATGTAGAACATGAAATCCATGAAATATGTAGAAAAGCATAAGGAAAATGTACTGTATTTAGAAATTTATGGCAGTGCAACCAAATGGATCGATGATAATCTTTTGAAAACTAATATTTTTTCTGGTATTATGAGCACCCTTGCTTAAAACTTTTCATGGATGTTAAGGTTTTAGCCCAGAATTAGCATAGAATTATTAGTAGTATTTCAAATAGTCATTTTAAATAGTCATACCGAATTTATTGCACTATAAAACTCATAAGGAGAATGAGAACCGCAATAAATTGCTGGAAAGTTATGTTGTGGTGTCATTTTCTAGAGAGCTTTGGCCACAAAAGACCCAAGAAAATACTAGAAAGAACAATTTGATTTTTCTACTTCCATGAAAGAGACCAGAGCTAAGAGAGATAAGGACCAACGTAGTATGAAGTTTGTATTCCAAGCAATTGCGAGAGCTCGCTCTCAATACGCTACCTTATTATTGTACCATGCTCACGGTGATCTGCTAATGAGCAGCTCGTGAACGAGTTTTCTGAACTCTGGTTCTTACACTGCATTAAAATTTGAGAATATCTAAAAATAAAGTTTTTAGGCTGTAGTTCAACATCTACGCGAAGTGAGTGACACTACCTGCAGACATCAACCTGAATTTTTTATGTATTGATGTTTCAGAAAAGATATTTGAAGTGTTTAATTATCCTACTCGCTTCGCACGCTTCGTCTTACTCGCTAAGTTCACCACTAAGTTCGTCGCTTTGGTTTACTCGTTGGTTTCAAATTTCTTCTCGGGGGAACTATTCTTATATTATTGAGAATCATTAAACATAACATAGTGAAAATGAGTAAACGAGAAGAAATGTATGCTAATTGATGAGAGTGATTGAAGAAGACTCGTTTGGACAGTGTTGTCATGCATACATAAAAATTATAATAAACTGAACTTTGAACTAAAATTCTACAAATAATTTTCATAATTTCAAAATCGAAGATCACAGAGTTACAGTATAAATTCGTCATTAATTTTCTGAATTTAGACGTTGGTGTGACGTGGTGTGACGACTATCATACCATCACGAACACATACAGCTACTAACTTCCTTTCAAGTTTCAACAATTCAAAAATACTTCTGTAAAATCTCTTTATGACATATTTTGATATTTATTTATTATCTTGTCACTGCGATTTAAACAACACCAAACCAACAAGCACAAAGCGCACCCTTCTGACGCTTGCTAACACCAAACAAATGCAACACCCTTCTCCAGGGATGGTGTGCGAAGCTCAACACTGCATTATTATTTCACTTGTCGTCTGTCAAGTTGTACTCAAATACAAAAAAAATAGATACAAAAGGATGTCAACAAATACGCCTCTGCATCCGTTTTAAAAACCTGATTTACCACACCAAGCGAAAATAAGCAACTTCAGTCGATAAAAATTATAACAAATTGCTCAAGTGCAAACAAGTGGATTTTCAATATTTATAAATGACACTTTAGTCCTTCAGTGCGGTATGAAGTTGATGCTGCGCAAATATTTGACCAGATGCGTTCTGCAACAGTGAGCATCTTTATATTCTATCTTTTGTCTATGATTTTTTATGGCTTAACGTAATTTTATATGACATTCATGTGTACCAAAGAAGATTTGCGAAAATTTCGTTTGCAGAAAGTATCTCATAGATACTATCTTCATATGAAATTTGTCGCTGAGCTTAATTCAAGCAGCTTTGAAGCGAAAAAGGAAAATATGAACAGTATAATATATCTTTGAGCTATTGACATTTGGCTTATATTGATAATTTATAGCATTGTAGCGCTCGCTCATGTGTATAGGTTTTCTTATAGAACTTTCTTGTTTCCAATGGCACATGAATTTTAAGCTTAAAGCTAATCAGATCTTCTTGCTAATGCTACGCAGAAATCCCAGACAACTTATATCATAAACTGTTCAAGTAGATGAAAATTACTCCGTGCTCCTGCTACTCCTGCCAAAGTTCTGCTGCGTGTGCGGCATCTAATGAGCATCGTGCTCAATTAGTAAAGTAGCAAAAATGCCTAATGGCAATTAGGAAAATTGCTTTATATTTTATTTGAGTCGAATTTCGTGGCAGCCCCAAAAGCAGCATCATGCCTCATACCCGGCCTTATGCGATTATCCTTGTTGGCATCATTTATGAGTGCCAGCATAAATAGCTCCTTCATTTCATTCGCCTTCACGCTTTCCCTTTTTTTCCTAAGGTCTGTGCTGTCCTTCATTCTTGGCATCTTCTAATTGAATTTTGACGTTTACGTTTTGATATAACTTGCGCCTCATTAGTTCGGACATCGTTGCTCCTTTTCGTCCCGTTGGTCTGTATCTACTCTGATGCAGCGTAAAAAAGTAATCGACAATGGTACTTAATACAAATTACTCAGCTTTTTCATGTTACACGAGAGTTCTGTGCTTTTTGATTAATTTTTTCTGTGCACCAATTTGTTTTTTCCAATTTGTTTTTTTTTTTTTTTTTGCTGCAGGAACTTTGAGCAATTGGGCGAATGTTCAGCAAAATGTTGCACTGCGTTGTCTGCTGCACTATGAGCCTCATGTTTGCTGTCGTTGCAACATTTGATGCATCGTTATGCATCGTTTTGCGGCAATTTGCAAATGGTTGTCATAAATTTTTACAGTCATCGACGGCACAGTTGACAACATGGTATGTTACAAAGACTTTAAATTTTAAAGTATCTCATAAATACAAAACAATCTAGAACTCAAGTTTATTTGTTCCGTATTATAGTATTTGGCAGGAAATTTGTGAAGTGGACAACCTAGAAATGAAAGTTCGAATTTTGTTAAACTATTAACAGCTTTGGGTTCGTTTTAAAAAGCGAAGAAAAGCTGCATTCATTTATATAAGTTTCATAAATTAAATTTGTTGTACCAGGCTTATTCAATTTTACATTTTCGTTTGCCACGACGGGCAGCCAAGCCCATTTCTGTATTATATTTTAAATAACCATATTAATACCATGTTTACATAGGTACATCCAGACTTCGTCTTTGTAACGTATGCTCGCTCAGCCTCTCGAATGTTGGAAAGACCTTCCACAACGCACCTATGATCTGCGAGTGGACACCAAATACTTCTTCATGTCAGCGTTCACCGCCAGGCTCATGAGGCATGACTAATTCTCAATCTCCGAGAACGCCCTGCTAACTTGAAGTTCGTTCGTGCCGATGATGTGAATGTCATCAGTATATGCGAGTAGCATCACTTCCTTATGAAAGATGGTACCCGATCGTTCTACATATAGGCATTGATGTACAATCTACTCAAACTGGAGACTAAAAAAGTCGAACGAGAAAGCCCTGCCAGAAACGTCTCTTGGTATCAAAGGTTTCGGAGAGGTTCTTGCTTGCTCCGACGAAGCATTGCGTGTGTGATAACATCATCATACAAAGACGAACGATCTTTGCGTGTCGTAAGTGTCCTTACAATCGACTAATGGATTGTGTGCATTTTTTCTTACTCACGGGTCTTTTCCAAGAACTGTCGTAGAGTGAAAATTTGTTCACTAGTCGCCCTTATTAGTCTGAAGCCACACTGATTCTGTCATACCAATGCTTTCGTGAGTCTCCAAGATAGTATGCGTAGACAGCGGCGTCTCCTTTCTTGAAGATAGAACAAAGAGAACTGAGATTCCAATCTTTGGGCATGCATTCATCGTACCATACTTTACACAAGAGTTGATGCACACGACCTGCCAACTCTTCGCCACCGCTCCTGAAAATTTCAGTTGCCAGCTCAACGGAGCCTGGTAGTACTAGAAATACTACTCTATCGACAACATTGTTCGCTTCATCGCCTCCAAGTAGATTACATAAGTGACTTATCCATAGTCTCAGTGAGATCTGGTGATGCTCAGAAAAACAAAATCTGTAATATGCAAACCCAAAGCGAAATCTAAATGATAAAGAAATCTGCTCCTTGGTATCTAACCGACCATATTTTTTTAAAACTTTTATAAAACTTCTAATTAATTCAAGTGGCTCAATACTCATTTCCAACTAATAGTCTTTCTATGAATAGGACTAAAAAAATGTATACTTCTTCAATGTATCATACTTCCTATCGCCATAAATTTATTTCAGTCCAAGGCTTTAACTAACTATGTATAAACTAACTAACTTTGATACATACAAGTAATTTCCGCGTAGTAGTATACACGAGTATATTCACCTGACTTTCATGCATCAACGCCAAAAACCAAAAACTAAAATACGAAAAGATTTTTTGTTTTTGTTCATTCAAAGTGCATTTGATTTATGTGCAAATAACTTGAAGCAACTTTTGCGAGAGCCCAAAAAAGAAAAGAACGCCCTCAAAAATGCACCCACTCTGATACATGTATAAACGTACGTACGAATACATAACCACAGACACAAACTTAGTGGCCGCCCTAGCCGCCAAAACACCTCAATCGGTCCTGCCCTCCACCCACACAAACGCTCATGAAACACTGCTGACGCTAAAACTAAAATTCCATAAATTAAACGTCGTGCGAAATAAAAGTTTTGGCTCGTTGCTGTTATAAATCAGAGATCTTTTTACATAAATTTATGCTTTGCCATTTGCTACGATTCTTTTTGTGAAAAAGAAACATAAAAGAAAACGCAAGGACTTCAAGTATGTGAAAGGTAAGGAAGGTGAACATGGAGCGTTGATATTGGTAGTAGTGAGTCAGGACTCTGGGAGAAGGAGTGTTGCAGAAGGAAGGACAACGCAGAAATTACAGCGCAACGAATTGTACTAAGTGCACTCAGCACGCACACATGAAGGAACATTGCTTTACACATACAATTATGTAAAGGGTGTTCCTTCGATGTTGGGTATGCAATTTTGAAAAAAAATTTTCTAAGCGTTTGTCGTTAATTTATTTAATTAGAAAATAAAGCCAGTCGAATCGAGAGATTCAACCATTTTGGGAAAGAAAATTAATAGAATAAAAGTGGAGATATATCTTGAGGTATTTTTCGATGAACGTGTATGGGGAGGGGTTGTCTATTTGTTCCGATGTGTTACATTTGAGGAGGAAGGCAAATTACAGAATATTAAAAATTAACAACATCCAACAATAATTAATATCAAAAACAAGTTATAGAAGCTTATAGGGCCATGGCGAGATGCTGCTCAACGTGCTGGAGAACTTCCATGCGTACTGAACTAACACCAATTCGATGGAGATAATTTCTGAATTGAAATAGAGGAAATTTATGATAAGTCTCAATAGTTTTCAAGAAACGAAAGAAAATGTTCAGTTCGGTAGAACCGAAGCTTCAATACTCTTCACACGCTTTCATTGCATTTTTAAGATGGTAAGCTCATAACTCACTGAAGCTTCCGTCCATTAGAGGCCATAATATCGAAATTCAAGTTAATATAGACTAAAAAATATTGTGAAAAATATGATTATGAGGTCAGCGTAGCACTAGATTAATTTGAAATATCCAACAGCAGGTCGAGAATGCCATCCTGAGGATAGAAAGTTGTAATAGTCTTCTGACAGATGACCACATCAAGTGGAAGTAGGTGTCAGTGTGAACAGCAAATTGCAGAATATAAATTGGAATTTTAGAATTAAACTAGCAGTCATAAGCTGGTGGAGGAAGGAACTGGTGCTGAAGTCTTCGGACGCACGCATAAGCTACTTCGAATCCCTAGGGTAATATACTAGTATCTTCCAAGCAGAAATCTATGCAATCTAAAGATGTGCCCAATTAAACCTAAATAGGGGCTATAGAAACCATAACTTTACGAAATTCTCTGATAGTCAGGCGGCTATAAGAGCTTTAAATTTAAATGTGATCAACACTATGTTAGTCTGGAACTGCCAAGAAAAACTAAATACCCTAGTAAGACTAAACTATGTACAGGATAACTGGCCATGTGAGTATACCTGGAAACGAAGAGGCAGAAAACTTGGCAAGAAAGAGGGCAGCCACTCTCTTTAATGGTCTAGAGCTCTTTTCAAGTCTAGGAGCAGGAACACTTTGAGTGCTAGTAAAGGAGGAAGAAAACAAACCCAGACAAATAGAGAGAGATTCAAAATACTTGGCAAAATATCAAAGAAAGAGAGAGGCAGAGAGAGAGAGAGAGAGAATTGTATTAAAGTACATGAGTATATTTGGTTGAGTATGCATTTGTTAGTGATCGCTTTATGCATGTGCTTTTGCATTGGCGAGGACACAAAGTACTAAACTTTATGGATCTAACCCATTGCAAACCGCTCCTGATTCGCTAGGAAATTCACGAAATTCGTGTTCATTGATCCCAAATAACTCAATAAAAGTGTTGCAAAAAAACTTTATTTGAAAAGTTTAACTGAAATATCGCAAATCGATTAGAACTAATATGACCCAATGGTCGTCAACGCAAAAAAATTTATTCGACTATTTTCGCAAGTTGGAAGTACGCTAAACACATTTATTACTATAAAATATTGCCATTGAAGATCATCGAGACATATTCAGATTGGGCGGTCGTGTAAATGCTCGAAATAGACTGTCCCTGTTTTGTTGTTTTGGAACGAGATAGGATGCAAGCAACTTATTCAATAAACTTTGGACCTGTAGCTGCACCCACCTCTAAAATATTGTAGAAAGTATAAGGGGTGAAAAAGTTAAGTTTTTTCGACTTTGGGGTGATTTGGTAAGCAAAATTTTCAATCTGCTCTTCAAAATTAGTTCATTTCTGACAGCCATATTGATTGCCTATGGAATGATACCTTGTAGAGAAAAACTGATTTAATAGTTTTTCCAGAAAAAATTCAAAGGTAAAATGATCACAGTGTTCGTCTGAGGGTTAACGATGCGTTACAGTTTCACAGCTATAATGAATAATGATTTATCTAGCAATACTGAGCAAAGAACTATCTACAATTACACCAAGATAGTTGAAAAAATATACCTATTGGAAGCTCCAACAGTCTAAGAAAAAAGACACCCTTTACATGTGCAAGACTACAAGCGGGCGGATGTGTTCGTTATCGCCAAAAATATGAAAACTACCTTTTTGAACTGTGGGGGTCTATGAAGCATGTATATACAATAAGTATGGCAGAATAAAGGGATGGCTGGGATGCAGGATATGGCGCACTTAAGGCATAGCACTACAGCAACAATGTATCTTACATATGTATGTATGTATGTATGTATGTATGTATGTATGTATGTATATATGTATGTATGTATGTATGTATGTATATCTGAAAATGTATCTAGAAGTATGTAGTACAGCTATAATAGTACGCCATGCACTTAGCGTACTGCACTGTAATGCGCACGAATACATATGCGAATATGTATCTACAAATATATGAGCAAAAACGAAACGTGTAGAAAAACTTTAACTTGCTAGCGAAAAACTTTTAACCTTCATGCGTCTGGCGTCCTTCGCGCATCCTTGCCACAGTATTCGGTTGGATTGTGCTGCGCAAGCATTTTGCTTCGTTTCTTTCATTCGCAGAAACTTTATGCCACATGCATGCAGCGTCTTCCATTGAATGTATCTGTGCAGCTCTGTAACTGTGTGTGCATAGCGTGTGAAGCATGACGACGATGAGGTCCTATTGCTGCTCCTGCTACCAAATTGCAATGTGCAACTTTTTGCTTCTACACTTCTATGTATGTACGTCTTCTACTCGCTTGAGAAATGGCGCAAAATAAGCAACGTATGAGTTTCATAATGCGATTGCAGCTAAAAAGTTATCCTTGCGAGAATATCAAAGTATCTAGATACATATTCGTGTATATATAATGCACATTTTATGTGCATTACAATTGTGCTTGTTTGTATATAAGTGTATGTATATACGTGTTTATGTATATATAAATATATATTTACGTAAGTAGTTACGTGCAAATGCATTACGTATACGTAATATGCTTTTTTATGCGCTTGTTATAAGCACGAAAAGTGCTGATAATGCTTAAAATTTTTCAAAAAAAATTTTGTATTTTCTAATAGAGTTTTCAGGCTAGCAGGTAGATTGGAAAGTTTTAAATTAAAAAGTATATAATACTCTAAAAATAAAATTTTATACAAGTATCAAAGTATAGCGCAAATGTATCTTCACTTTGGATTAAGTGCAGCTCTCCCATTAAAAGCAGTTTGACACGTCTATATTGATTCTTTGTACCAAGCAGTTTGGAAAATGAAACGAAAGTCACTTTAAGAACCTTAAGCAACCAAAATAGTTCTGCATCACTTAGACTGCTATAAACTACGTATCTGAAACACAGTTCAATGCTACTGAGCTACCGGTAATAGCTATATTAGATAACTATAAGAAATTGTAAGCCGTGCGAAGCTTCCATCCTGAAGTTTGAAATTTTAATTTTTTTAAATGCAGTTCGTTTGTCCAGGTTTCTCCAAGGTTAAACTTCGTTTGCCCACCCAACACCAATAATTTAATACAATAAATGATATAATTTTACCAATTTCAATTAGGCACCTTGAAATTTGAAATATAGATATTTAAGTATGTAGTTCGTTTGTCTAACGATAGTCCATGTTTGTCCAAGGTTAAACTTCGTTTGTCCAACCTCCAAAAAAATATTAAAAAAATAAATATAAATATATATTCTGTGAAGTGAAGAAGAAGCCAGTATAAAGAAGAAAATTTTGGAAATCGTGCCAGCGGACTTGGAATTTAATCTGAAATAAAGTAAAAACAAAAACGTGGATGGGCAAACGAAGTTCAATCCTAACTTTGGGCAAATGGAAATTACACACTTCGTGGTGGTGGCTTCACAAAAAATTGTTAATCGTTCGAATTCAGTGTGAATTACAATTTAGCGTTATCTCCCATCATTAATCCTCTGCTTTCCACATCCTTTCGATTCGCGCTCTAAGTGATAATGCTCCATTGATAATTTGACGTTTTCACGCCGATAACACTAGATGAATGCAATCCGGAACATCTTTAAGTGGGAATATAGGATTTGTCACGCCCACATATAATAGAAAAACAAAAGTAGCGTAGGAACTTCTTTACTAACTAACAAACTTTATTTTCAAACTATTATTATACTACTCCTCCTGTACTTCTACTTCATTTAAATACATTTACAATAAATTGTTCTCAAGAAAACAGCTGACATTACAAACTCCGATTTCTGTGCATTCAATAGCTGTCATCGTCAATTAAGCGCCAAGTTGTCAACTCTTTGCTAGTAACTCTTCACTCAAATCATAAAATGGCAGCACTAAACTATGCCATCTCAGACGATGCAATGGTTAGTCAGTCTGTCTGTCTGTCTGTCTGTCTCAACAGCTCATTGAATATAGCCATAAACTAAATGCGCCAAGAAAATATCTTACGTACGATATATAACGTAGATACTTGTAGATACATATGCTCGTATATTCGTTATATACGCGTATACATCTGCGTTTTGGTATTCAAATGAGCCCAAATGAGTTTGCTTATTTAAGCAGCTCAGCTAAGTCGATCATTTATGTGATGGCGTGTCTCTGTATCTGTGTATCTGTGTGAAATCTGTGAGAAATACGCGTGACGTTTATTTAATTTATATGTGAATGCGCACGCGCATTTTTCGAACTCGAAGTTCACAGCTCGATATAGCTCAAATATCTTGAAATTGTCTCAGCAGACAGCGATGAAGACTCACGCGAAAATAAATAAATATGCGTCAAAAGTTATTTTGCATAAATATCTTTAAGTTTGTATGTTTATTCGTTTGGCTGCGATAAAATTTATGTTCTGCCTTTGCGTGAAATAGATCAAAATGATGTGTGAGCCAGCGCTATACGGATGGATTGTATAATATATTCTTTGTATTTATTGTTGTAGTTGCTGGACTTACATAAGGACAACTGAAATCCGGTTACCAAGCGCAGTCTTATGCATTACAGATAAATGCAAATGAGCCAATTGTATTTGAATTTCCTGTGGAACTATCCTAAGCGACGAAATCGATCTTTATGGCCCTAAACCCTTGAAATGTGATAGAGAACAGGCCGGCGGAGAGAGACTATTGCCGATCTGAGGGCTGTCCATGTTGAACGCCAGCGTTGTACAGTTTGTTGCTACAAAAATCGTGACTAATTACAGAAATTAAAACGCTGTAATTTAATTATGTATCTACGATTTGTTATCGCTTTAGCGTACAGCGCGCGCGCTTTTGCTCGTTCGATCGCTGGCTTACGAGTTGGCTGGCGTCAGCATATCCAATTTTCAAATGTATTGTAAAAAAGAATTAAATAACTAAAAACAACAATGAGTCAAATCAATTGCAAATAAATAAAAAGCGATGGAAAAAAATCAGCAATAAATACAAATCGTTAGACCCTCAGTGCAGCTCTCGCCCCCCACCCGAAATGTTAGATGGATTAGTGTGGTGAAGAAATAGTGGAACCAGTGGAGGGTCGAGTCAGTACTCCGAATTCAAATTGGCATAAAAAATCAACCATAGGCAAATTTACTCTCAGCGCTTTGCTCGACATCAGCCTAAGCTAAATGAATTTTCAAGAAAACCAAAATAAAAACAAAGTTTATTCTGACACAAGTCCATGTGACGAATTTAGTACACTAGTTACGACTTTATTGTACTCTATAATTGTACAGTTAAGGCAGACGGAGAGATGTAGATGTTCATTTGTCTTCATTATAGCCCCAGTAGCGATACGGATGGTTTCCAAGATGACTTAAGCTTTTAAGTTTTTAAAGTGGTGACCTAACGGGATATTAAGACACAAATGCTAATATAGGAAAGAAAATTGTGCACTGAAGTAAGTAGCTGCTGATGTGTGTGTTTCTGCAAAGTGAGTTATTTTTTTTCAAATTAGATTGAAAATAATTCAATAAGTAAGTTTTGGCGATGCCACTGTTTGTGCGATGTTTAAAAATTACAAGAAATGAGCCGCCCGCTGGTTTATTCCACTTCTTCATATGCTTTTTGGCCATGCCGAATACTGGCAACAGCAACAGCTGATTTAACTGGCAAAACAAACAAAATGGGAAACAAGAAATATGCTTAAATTCAGTAGAACCAAAGCTTCAGTACTTTTCACACACCTTCAATCCATTTTTAAGGTGATTGGCTCATGGCTAAATGAAGCTCCCTTTCATTAAAAGCCACCACATCGAGTTTTCAATTTATATTCTTACTAATGAAAAAGATTTCGTTCAAAATCCGAAATGTAAGCGGTGGATTTGTATGGTAGCTGCCTACATAGAAAGTCTCCATACCTGATTTCATCGATCAATATCTTAAAAACTGTGGGACCAATTGTGAATGGTACAAAAAGGGGCAGACAGGCAGTCAAACAGACATATGGACATGGCTAGTTCGATGAATGTATGGTGTCTCCTACGCTGTCAAACGCGTTACAAACTTCATGATATAATTATAATACTTGTGAAGAAACTTGTTTGAAACTGAACTCAATTTTGTGAAAGATTTCGGATTCGGCTGAAGCAGATACTGGAATTGTTTAACTTATTCAGATTCTGCTTTACATAAGTTTGTTCTGAAGAACCTAAAGAATTTCTTCATAATAAGCACAAATTCATACGAAAAGTATTTGTTCCAAAGCTCGCGCTTTTATACGTCATGATCATATGTTGCCGGTAAGCCCCTTTTATTTCTTTTCTGTTATGGAAGTCTTTCACCACCCATTTTCAGGTATATTTTTGTCATAGATCTCATTTTGGGAACGGCTGGTTAACGCATGTTACCCTCAATTATGGTTAACATGGTCTGATTATATTTGGTCAGTCGAAAACGGAATCTAAGAATTTTGATTGGTAGTTGCTTAACGAGATACTCTATATCATAGCAAAACACATTGACTTATGGCCGTATAACACACGAATACATTGAGCACATTTTTTTCCCTTCGTTGCTGTTAGAGCAGCTCAGAAAATAGACAAAGCAAAAATTCTACAGGTGCGAGAGGTTAAAATATAGTTTCATCAAAAAGTGAAACGAAAACCAAGAGGGCAATAATCAGGAAAAATACCATATTAATATGAGCACCTATGCGAAAGATGAGACAACTCTGGACACAAAAATGACAAAGTATCAAAAGCAGAAATTATGTATATATCTATATTTTAATGGTGTTTTGGATTATTTCGTCATTCGGTCACTCTTTACACAAAAAGTGTGCTAGTGTACAATAAAACTAGAAAAAAGAGCAACAATGAATAATGCAAAGACAATTGCTTTGGCATGTCATGCGCAAATGGTGAATATACTCAATACATGCCTGTTTAAAATGCTTTGCTTTATTGATTCTGTATATTTTAATAGAAACATAAACAAAAATCAAGTGTGACCTATACGAGTCGATGTGAAAAATGTTGCTGTATGTATATAACTATCACTTTCGAAAGGTCTCTGTCGCAAACAAATTTGCTCAGTGTATTCGTGTGTCATACGGCCATAAGTATCTTTCAATGATTTATCGAATTTTGCAACTTTTGAAATTATTCTTCATCTCTGTCGACAAACATCCATGCTTTCACAGTAAATGAGAAAATCCGTCGTGTATTCGATTTGATATGATTTGATATGTGGCTTATAGCTAACTCGAGACACATAACTGTTTATGAGACATTATTACTCTAGAGACAAAAAACTGTCAAAACAAATGGGTTCAACAAGCTGAAGTCGATTAGAAAAGTGATGGACTCGCCTCTCTGCGAATCATATGAATAACATAATCATCATTCTGGCTTATTTCCATAGTTTATTGACTGAAATTTAATAATATTAATAATAATTTTACATTCTATAAGATATTTTATAAGATAAATCAAAAATCGAGAGAGAATAGAATATATAGAGTAAATGATCTATAAATAATCTATAAAAATAAAATATCATCTGAATATATACAGATTAAATGACCTATAAATAGGATACAATGAAGTCCTAATAGACGTACGGAAGAAATGTTCAAGAAGGTTAAGTCGTATAAAAATGGTGAAACTTCATATAAAAATTGGTAAGAAGTGTTTCAAAGATTTTTCTGTCAGCTATTCTTTTGATGAACTTTAGTTCAAAAGAAAAAACATCAAATCTTTGTCACATACTATTAACAAATATGTGGAACTGATGTTGGATTATATTTTGGCTACAGAAATAATGCCAGATTTCCATCGAAAGCATAACTATCATTTTTAGCATGTTTCATTTGGCATCTATAATACAAAAGGTGTTTTCACTGAAAATTTTTCATTCGTACCAACTTGTATCCTGTATCCGTGAAGACAACGGATTTTGGTCCGCTTGTACATAATTAATTAAGAAGCACATTGTAAATTATGCATGATTTTGCAAAAATGTTTATAGAATATAATTAATTTGTTATTTGCAAGTCTTTGAAAAGTAATTGAACCGAATTTTAATATTCCTTTTTTTAGGTCTACTCACTCCATACTGGAGAAGACTAACTCAAAGGTAGGAAATGAGGAACTAAATTTTACGAAAATCAACTAAAAACTTTGAAGCTCTGCATTTTTTCTTGCATCTTTCGATGTTGGGTAAGATGCTGAGCTTATTTTCAACCACAAATGGTTTGTAAAAAAGTAGAATTTTCAGCATCAGACGTCAAAGACGCTATAAATGGCTTTCTGGAAAAGCGAACTAATTGTGTCGAATTATTTCTTGTAACTTAGGCTTATGTAAACTAGCTGGTATCCGGCGCGTTGCAGCCCTTTCGCTTGGCTCACTCTGCCCCTCTCCCTACCATCTCTTCCCCCTGTCCCACCTTCTCCCTGCCACCACGTTCCCCATGCCCCTTTACTCTACCTCCAATTCTCATAACCCATTTCTTCTGTCCTTTACACCCCATCTCCAACCACCCCTTACGCTGCCACCATTCCACTGCCCCCTTCCCCTACCTCTTCTTACTTTACCACCCCGTTTCCCTGCCCCTTCGAACCTATTCACATGTATATAACATTTCATCCCTCTATGTTAAATTGTACTCAGCGCGTTGCTGTTCTTCCCCTTGCCATTACCCCTCCTTCCCTATGATCCCTTACCTTTCCACCCATTCTAATTCCTCTGCCCTTCTTCTACCCATTTCGCAACACTCCCCTTTCACTTCCCCCATTTCCCATTTCCCTATATCCTTTTCCTTTTTAAAAGTAACCTGGCGCGTTGCTGCCATTTCCCTTACCTCTCCCTCCCCTCGTGCCCCTCTCCCTTCCACCTCTTCCTCCAACACCACGTCCCATACCACGTCTTCTCCTTCCCCTTCCCCTACATCCCACGACCCCATTAACTCGTATATGAATTTTATTATTAATTACGACACGGTCGCAGTTCCATACCTTGGTCGTACCAGCTCTTTAACCATTCGTCCAAATTATATGCACTAAAGGGGAAAGTCTTTAATTTCAAACACTTGTGACGATAAATTTACTTATTTTGATAATATGACCAATAAACATTACCTAACGATTTAAATTATTTTTTTAATATAAAAAACTACTTTTTGTGCCATAAATATAAAAGTTAGACATATGCTGCCGGACATTATCAAGCTCTACAACTTTTCTCTAGAACTCAATCATATATCTCTCATTGTTAAGTTAGCGTTCGTAAGAAACTTTTTCGTTCGACCGTTTTTTCTCCGACTTACTTTCTGACAAATCCGACCACCACGAAATAGTCTTTTAATTTTCGATTTAATATATAGCCTATGACACACAAAAATAATATGGCTTTCTATTGGTAAAAGAATTTTCAAAATCGGTTCAGTAGATCCAGAGATTACCCCCTACAACCTCACAATTTCACAAACTTTACTTCTTTATAATATAATAGTATAGATTTGATAATGCTAATATTTCGTATGATATTTTTTGATATTTTATCTAGTGATAGCCCAAATTAGAATTTAGCATCGACAAGCGGAATAATTAGTTGTCAAATTGCAAGGCAATCTGAAAGTCATTTGGTCAAAAATGTCCAATTTTAATTTTTTTTTTTTGCATTTTCTTTTGTGACGTGACTAATTTAAGCAAGACAAAAAATCGAAGAAAGATTTGTTCGAGTATTTAAACCAACACAATTAGTCTCCACATGTAAATTATAAAACTTGTTACCTTCATATTAGTTAAAGAGCAAAACTTGTTACTTTTGAATAACAGTTATGGTCAATCACTGCTACTTCACTAATTGTTATTTAGCACCGTTAGCTTTAACAGAAAATAGCAGTAATTTGCACAGAAAACATGAGTGATTCACAATAGCTGTTAACAATTTGGAAACAGCGAGTATTTCTATTTACATAAATTAATTTTATACAAATAGATTATGAAGGGTGTAAAAGCTTGCAAAAGACTTTCTTCAAATTCCTCGACAATTTCACACGCAGTTACAACATATCTTTAAAATTTAATATCCCATATAGATTTTAAGTAAACGAAGTGTAACCTCAGCTGACTGTAAAATAACAAAAATAAATGCATTTAATTTGGAAAATACCAGAAATACAAAAAAAAAAAACAAAAATAGTCCGCCTGAATGGACATGGACCTCAACTGCGTCTGCGGCAGGCGTCAGCATACAACATGCGCCTTAAGTCTCTGGAACGAGAACACCGAAACTCATTAGCATATTCAAACGATTGACGTTCAATCGATTTTGTATTTTTCACGTTTTGGCGTTGGTGGCACAACATTTTCCCTTTCGTTTTTTTTTTCTTTTTTTTTTTGCCATGCATTCAAGTCAGATACATAATCTCAAAATCAAGTGTCATAAATGTTTCAAATCGAAAATTTCGAATTAAAATGAATTCTAATTTTCAGCTGCTTTGTCACATGTCGCTGGACGAGACACAAAAAAAAAACTGAAAAACAAAAAAAAAACGTAAATATTTGCGAAATCTGAAAATTTTCCATGCTGCTATCGTTCATTCATTCATAAACGATTTTTGTAATTCAATTTTATTTTATTTTTTTTCGCTGTTTGACGAAAGGCCGCCGCACTGCAAAATCTTTTTGGAAATCTCAGATACAAATACAGAGAAAAACAATTTCAAATGAATCTGAAATGCCGCCGCAAGCTATTTTCATTTTCAATTTTAATCGATTACAAAATTTTTCACATTTGTAGCCGCAAAAGCGGCAAATCCAAAATACAAAATACAAAAAAAAAACAAAACAAAACAAAACAACAAAAAAAAAACCATCAAATATGCAATAATTCCGATTTTATTGGCCTCGCCAATTGGTTATTGCATTTCGGAACGATCTGTATATGAATGAATTTTGTTTGTTTTCATTATTGTTTCAAGTAATTCAAGTTTTCAGCACAGAATTCGCATTAGCATAGAATTTTCAATAACTATCAGCAACAATTCGATTTTATTAGATACAATTTAGTTGTAAATATTTGGCTTGACTTTAGTTATTGCGTAAAAGTTGAAACCAGACGTCTATGCTATATACTCGTACGACTACAAGTACGTATGAAATTATGATGCAATCAATTACATTTCTAATGATAATATATTACAATGTATTACGCTGAGGTTGAAGATCTTTTACAATGTATTCCTTGTGAAATTGATTAAACTAAAATAAGTACGCAGTACACGCGCTATGTGGAAAAACTATTCTAATTAGTACAATAAAATTCGAATTAACAATATCGTAGAACCTCTGAGCTATTAATTATTGTCAGCCTTGATTGATCATTATTTTATAAGCAGTGTGCGCCACTTGAATGGGACACTTTTTAACGACAAAAAAAAAATAAAAACATTTTAGAGAATTCTGATTCTTGTTAGCACAAACCTTAAGGTAATTGGAGTATTTTATATATTAGAAAAGTTTTTGATTAGTGTGTTGAGCCACATTTCTGCTCCAAAACTTCACACTTACAGTTTGGAAGGGATGCATACAAATTGGAAAAAAAAACTTTACGAAATTGAGCTACAGGCTAATTCGATGGCTTGTGTTAGTTCGGGTAAAAACCATTAAAGAGTTGAGCAAATGACGTTTCATCAGCTCGCACAAACCCCGAAAAATGTACGGCTTGGTACGGTTTATGGGCTGGTAGCATCAAGGTTCCACACTTCTTCAAAAACGAGGAAAATGCAACAGTCACCGTCAATGGCGCCCAATATTGAGCCATGTTGAACAATTTTAGCTTCCAAAAGTAGGTGAACATGGTCTGAAGAGCCTATGACTTCCACAGAATAGCTTCTGGTACAACCATCGACTTATTGAAGTAAGAATTTAACGACAACATAATCTCCAGAAGCGGACCCATTGCCTGAACCGAAAAATCGTATGATCTGACACCGCTGGACTACTTTCTGTTAGGATACTTGGAATCACTGGTCTATGAGGACTATTGCCTATTGAAGTAAGAAAAATCTCCAGAAGCGGACCCATTGCCTGAACCGAAAAATCGTATGATCTGACACCGCTGGACTACTTTCTGTTAGGATACTTGGAATCACTGGTCTATGAGGACTATTGCCTATTGTAGTAAGAAAAATCTCCAGAAGCGGACCCATTGCCTGCCCCGAAAAATCGTATGATCTGACACCGCTGGACTACTTTCTGTTAGGATACTTGGAATCATTGGTCTATGAGGAGTATTGCCTATTGAAGTAAGAAAAATCTCCAGAAGCGGACCCATTGCCTGAACCGATAAATCGTATGATCTGACACCGCTGGACTACTTTCTGTTAGGATACTTGGAATCATTGGTCTATGAGGACAAACCAGAACTATTTTGAGCCTTGGATTTCAAACATTTGTTCTAAAACTTTATTTAAAACTTACGCAATTTGAAATGAAAAGCCAAAAAAGCTCAGTATTTCAGTAGATCGAGTGTTTTTATGTAGCATAAATGTTTTGCGGAAGGTAGAGAAAGGTTAGAAGATGATAATCGTGAAGGAAGACTAATTTCAGCTCGGACACCAGCATTGATCGAAAAAGTATCTGTTTTCATTGCAAATGATCATAATGCTTCGCTGAAAATGATGGAAGAGGCTTAAAACATTAGCAGAGAAATGATTCGATCCATTTTTCACGAGTATTTGGGCAAAACAAAGTTCTGTGCCAAACCTGTTTCACAAACTTTAACGTATGCCCAAAAATCGGAGCGTGTAAATCATTCCAGAGAAGTCGTTCCAGTTGCCAGAAATGATCCAAACTTCGTGAAATCAATTGTTAATGATGACAAAACATGGTGCTTTCAGTACGATCCAAAGTGCGATTTATTGTTTTAATTATTTTTTCTACGGTCTCGAATTTTATTTGTCGAAAAAAGTAATAAAAATATTTTGTCACAAACTTGGTATTGGATGAGGATGTTTGCAGAAGTTATTGATTACCAATCACTTGGAAATAACCAAAAAAAAATTATTTAGCTAACGACCAAAGGAGCTCTAGCATCCGGTATGGGAAAATTGTGAGAAGGCAACCCCGCCTTAACTAAGGGTTGTGCACCGCAAAAAAACGTTTACCAGTGAAGTCACAGAGGAAGCCACGAATACGATCCCCCTTGGATGACGCACCTAGGACAACGACCGAGTATGCGTTGGAAAAATCAAGTCTGGGACGACTTTCACAAACTTGGTATTAACAACAACTGGCACCAGCGGCTGTTGCGCCTTCGTACGTCCGGCCATGATCGATAAATGATTTTAGCGCCACATAAATGAATAAGTAAGTAAGTAATCAGAGTTACGTATACAGGTTACGTCGCAAAAGAAAACATGACTTTATAAAAATAGCTGTTTCTGGTGGCGCCACCTATTGGTAGGTGCATGCGTTGGAAAGGTATATCCTTAACTGACATCTTGTAACAAATTTATGACAATCGGATCACTACAAGCGAAGTTATTGCGCTAAAAGTGACAGTATCTTTTGGGCATCGGTCACCATGAATTTGTTTCATCATTTGAAATGTTTCGGTGAATGTTTTACCAAGTTTAAAACAGAACTTAATATTTGCTCTTTGTTCGAGATTCATTTTTCGACCTATTTTTAAAAAGTCCTGTTTCTTTTGCGACTGACCTTGCATGAGTTTATTTATTTATCGATTAGTAAAGAATTATAAGTCGATTGAGTAAATAGACCTATGCGTAAATACATTTTAATCTGAATCAGTATTTTTTTTTAGCATCCCCAGTTTTCACTAGCCATGCTTTTCATATACCACAGTCACGGACTTTTTAGTTTGACAAGTTTTAATTGTTTTGTTATTTTTAAGCAGAAACACCTTCTCTAACAAACAAAGCGCACTCACTATCTACCACAACAAATCTACTCAATCTAATAAGCGCGAACAATATTGTAAGCATTTTGTATTTCACACTCAATCGAATTAACAAACAAACACGACGCCATTCAACGAGCAACACAATTCGCACCTGTAGAGTTTGCAGCGAAGCTTTTTGCAAACTTATTAACAATTTTTTTTAACTTTTTATTTTTAATTTTTACGTCATGTATCTGCAAGATACATTTGCTAAATGCTGGCTTGGCAACTTTGGCAGCAGCTTTCAGCGAGTGGCAACACCAACTTCCAACTTCAACTACCTCCAAGCCTGCCACCTGACTGACGACATTTTGATAAAATTTTTCTAACATTTGATTTTTCGCTGTGGTTATTTCTGCTTACGGAAAACTATTATTAAATTGTTACACACACAGTTACCTACCTACCTACCTAGCTATCGTGTATACAAAGTGCCATGCAGTCTGACACTCCACAGCCGCATATGTGACAAACATTGCACGCCGCGCACGAACAGGTTAATTAAGTTGTTTAGAGAAGTGGGGGAGTGCATTTACATTTTTTCAGTCAGGTTTCACAAATCCGTCAATTACGAAATGATTCATGATTTAGTCAGCGAAGTCTGCTATATTTTCTAAAAAAAAAATAAATATATAGAAAAAAAAACCCAGTCATCTATGCAACTCTCATTGTCAAATTATGCCGCATCAAATCCTTTTGCCTGGCAGTATTTTGCTATAATTTAGTTTGAATTTTTTTGTTTTTTTTTTTTTAAGTCACTTGAACAATTTTCGAGTGCAGCTTTGCAACAATTTATTATAACTTAAAACCGCTACCACCCACAGGGTGATTGTTAGCCTTAAACACTCGCAGCACACACACGACCCATTATAATCAAACGCAGGCAGGCAGACCAATAGACAGGCAGACAGACAGGCAGACAGACAGTCAGACAGACAGATGAACCAGTCAGCCATCTATTGAAGCAGTCGTCTCATTGCCTGTAAGCCCGGCAAACCAAATTGCAGTCAAGTTAACGCTGAAACTCTGCTGAAACTCAAATTCACTCAGGCCAACTGAAGTCAAGTCATGGAAAATTGCTGCAATTTTATGTTTACAGCAATTGAGCCAAAATAGACGATCGGGGGAAAAAAATTGTTTGGTAGAGAGTTAAAAAAAAACATAAAAAAAAAAAAACAATTCAAATACTCAAAGCTGCCTGCGCCAACATGAACTTAAAAATACATAATTGTATATAGTATCTCACTCCCCTGAAAAGCTTGCATCCGGACAGACAGATAGAAAGATAGACAGACGGACGGACGGACATATAGACAGAGGGACAGATTTTACTTGTATTTATGTGGATTTGGCTGATCAAATGTGTTTGCGTGTGTGTTTGTGTGTGTGGGTTTAAATATGCATACAAACATGCGAAAATTGGCGCAGAGCTAAGCGCTCATATGCCACGGTGCACAGTGGAGCAAACCGAAAAATTGGCTATAATTAAATTTATTAAAATTATTACATTGCAACCGCACCTTTGCGTACACCGCATCTACACTCATCCATTAAAAGACTCAAACTCAATTATAAATTAATTATAATCATTATAACATACACATTATTATAAAAATCGACCTTTGAGCTTTTCCAAAATGTCGACTTTAAACTTAGTAACCGGTGAAGCTGCTACTAAAATTTTGAACGGAAAATATACTAAATATTACCATTTATTTGATTTTGACTTGATTTAATTGTCAGTAAACGTCCAAAATTCCATTTATTTATTTATTTGGTTTAGTTGATTCGTTTGTGTTCCTGATATTTTTTTTTTATTATTATTTTTTTTTTTTTCGTCAACCATTTAATTCGTAAGTATTGCATTTCTTGCATACAAAACTGTTATTATTATTATTTCTCAAATGGTATAACTTCTCATTGATTTTCTACCAGTAAAAGTTAAGATATCCATGCGATCGGTATACATGATGCCAACCAAATGATGCACCTCATGCTGTGTAGTCCGTGCATTCCAGCGGGTCGATATCAACTCATCCGGCGTGCCCAAACGCCCAATTCCCTGAGGGTCAAACACTCGAAACGCTCCACTTCGGCCATTTAGACGCGTACACTCATACAACCTTCGGTATGCTTCTGTGTCTTATCGCCGATTATCTCAAGCTGCGGATTGATAGAAACCGTCAACCGGCAACATTTGACGTGCTGCATCAAACTCCGGCGGAAAATTTCACGTTTGCCCTAGCGAAACTACAACTTAAGGCGCTGTCACACCCACACAATCATAAGGGCGTAGAACCTGTACTATACATTTCAATAATGTGTTCAATACATAGATGGAGTAGCAGAGTTTCGGCGACCGAATCGGCCGCTGGACGCAGCATTGGATCACCGATTTGCGTGTTCTGATTATATGACCGATGTGACATAAAGATAAATGCCGCCGTTGAATTCGCCAAACTACAGATCTGCAGAGATATTACGACGCTTTAAACATTAACGCCATTGTTAATGTTTAAACTTCTGAAAAAAAAAAGAAAAATAAAAAAAATAAAATTGGTATTCACATAAATTTTTTTAACATTCACAATGATTTGCGCATCAAAGATTACATAAAAATCACACACCTTTAGTAGCAGCTAGAAAATGTTTGTTTCATTGGTATGAAATGAATTTAAGGTCGACTCTAAAATTATAGCTGATACTACCTAAGGTCAACTTTTTCAAGCGGGTGATGCCTTTTGAATATTCTTATACTGGAGCTATTGTCGGACTGACGACTATCACCTTGGCGCACTGGACCCAGGATTCCTGGCAGGACGGGAGCTCCACGTATTTGATCCCACTCGTAATGATGACTTCCGCTCCACCCCGGGCGGTACCGTTGGGATGGTTTACAGCTGTATCATATGCACTGATGGAAAAGAAGGATTTGCTAGTGAAGTGGGTTTCCGATACCAACAGTATGTCGACATGATTTGTTTGGAGAAAATGCTCAGAGAAAACCTTAGGCCTACTCCTGCACAAACCGTTCGCGTTCCATAGAACGATATGGAGACTTATTTGCGTAGCTTCGTCATTAGTGACGTGAACAATTGCGTGCTGGCTGAAAATTGGATGAGCATTTTTTCCATCATGGTTTCCAGTCGGTCCATTCTGGGATTTAGTTGACTCAAGGTGGAGGTCGTCACTGATGGCTCCTGTCCTGGATACTCAGTATGACCTCCTCGTACAGACATCTGAATCGGTGGAGTGATGTAACACTTTTATCACCATTTTCTAAGCACGCTCTTCCTTGGATTGGTAGGACTGATAACGCATTAAATTCGTGTCAAGGAAGCATTTGAGATTCGAGAAGCTCTCCTTATCGGTCAAGTTTACTCTAACACGTCCAAACATGGTAGACTTAGGGCCGTTCTCACGACTTACCGATACATAAGAAAATACGAAACGACAAGATATGGTATAGGCGGAATAATATTGTGTAGTGCATGTCACGACATCACAATTATGATAAATCAATTTTGAGTAGCCCTGGAGAATATTTGAAGAGGTGGACAGCCCAATTGCAAAAACGTAAACACAATGAAATTATAAATTAGCAGAAAAATGGATGAAAGTGAGCGCCGCCGCTGTAGAAAAATACAGGCGAATCTATGAATATAATGTGCACATTTGCATTTACAATTCTAATACAAAATTTCAATTTTGTTTGTTTTCATTTTGCTTTGGATTTTTATCTATCGATTTATTGGCTCGCCAAACTCGGCGATACGGTTATAGGCTTAATAAGAGTCGTAACATTGAAAACTAGCATATCGCCTGTTATAGGCAAGTCATGAAAACGGCCCTTATAGTTATAATTACGATTTCAAACACACAGAAAGCTTAGTTGGCATTTCCGCTCGTACACAGGAATGCTTGTTTATACGCGCACGTCAGCAGCTTGCTTCGAATAGTGCATCTCTCTCTCTCTCTCTCACTTTCTCTCCCTCTTTTCGTATGAGTTTGCTGCTTCTCTCTCATAAAAATCTTTGAAGTGTTAATGGAAAAAAATGTCTTTCCAATGAAAATATCAGCTGGCACCTATCTATACTAAAGGCTGTCAAGGCGCACAATAAACATGGTAGCCCTCGTATTAAACGTTACTTTATGCTAGAGTCACACTTGGCATTCAAAAATGCAAGTCCATACACAGTCTGTCATTAAAAAGTACTTTCAATTTAAAAATATAATCCATTATATTCCATGACTCTATCTGTAAATAATATTTTTTGTAAGTATCGTAATTTAATATAAATTTTATTGTAGCTGGCTCAGTCATATTTTACCATCTGAAATATTTTTGACATATTTTTCTCAAAAAGATTCGAAAATTGTAACAACTTTTTATTATATAGGAAAATGTTTTAGCCGCAGATACATACACGTGTTTCGAATTCAACCACGAGTTCTCATCAGTCTGCTGGAAGCATATTGCAAATATTTGCAACTTATATCATGCTTCTCAAGAAGTAATTACTACAGAAAAGAATATTTCTCCTATTCTAGATTTCGTACCGAATTATTTGATCGGAATCGATTACATTAAAATGACTAAACCGATTGTGACTTTAGAGGTATGTTGCGATTTGATTTCATTGGAAATTGTTACTATGTAATTTATATTCTCAACTTGAAGTGAAATCTAATCCCAAACTTCTTGTGAAATTTACAAAACGCTTCATTTTAAGGAAATCGATTCCATTCAATAGAACATATGACATACAGCTGTGGGGCACTCCAACATCAACATACTACAACTGCCACGGTACCAAAATCTCACACTGAAAAAACTCTCCGCTGCTCCTTGGTATTTGGGCAACAATAATATCCATAAAAATCTAGAAATACTTACGATATTAGCTGAAGTAAGAAAACACAGTACAAGATACATTGAAAGATTTAACCACCGTTCAAAGAAACGAGCTGTTAATCTTCTAGACGACTGAAGCGACTCTATCCTCTGGATTTTCCTCTTCGCAGATTGCATACTTTATCATTTTAATGTTCTAATTTTAAAAATCCAACGTAATTTATGTAGTACTTAATTAATATGACCAAAGTACTATTGTCGGATTGATAGCAAATAAAATGAAATTGAAGAACAATGCAGGAACATTTAACTGAAAATACTTGCTCAGTGATCAGCTGTTTTGTCCAAAACTAAAAATCGGAAAATCTCTTAAAAATAATGGAATGGATGTGTCATATTTGGGTAAGTTCATTGGCGGATTCAAGGGGGGAGGGTGATTGGGAAACGACCCCTCCCCACAATAGCATTTTTGTTTAGCACAGAAACATTGTTTTCGCTTCATTTTCATAAAATAATACGTTTTTTTTTAGTAGACTTCACACCACAACCCCCCAAGAAAGCTTTCTTGATCCGCCCCTGGGTAACTGGTAGGGCTATATTCAGACGATATGTATACGACGCCTTCATCGGGTAAGAGTGAGAATAGTGTCAAATATCTACAAATTTCAACTAAAAGTGACAGAAAACTCAATACAAACTGCTGAACTTACCTATTATATGTCACCGTATGTACCAGTAAACTTTTTACAGAATATACATATTTCAAACATTTTAAGTATTTGTTCCACAGTGCTACAACATAAACCGTTGAATTGTTAAAGCAGAAGGCGGACCTCTAACTGGAAATTCAAATTATAAAAAAACAAAAAATCCACAAAAAAAACATACTCGTACACACTCAAATCGCAAAACAAAATACATGAACACTTTACACTTCCATTTTTTTTTTGTTCTTTCTTTCTTTCTTGTGCGGGGGAAATACATTTTTTTTGCAGCAACAAACAAAAATAAAAAAAAACTTGGCAAAAAAAAAAAAAGTGAGGCAAATTTCATGACAGACGAAGTAATTTTGTTGTGATTTTTTGATTTGACCCAAACGTTTGCCCCGAAAAAATTTTAAACCCAAACGGATACCAGATACACACGCTCACACACACTCACACAACAAGTAAAAAATTTTAAACGTACAATTTTTGCTTGAATTTTATTGTTGTTGTTGTTTTTGTTTTTGCATACACAACATTACACCCACTGCCACTTGCCACATAACACCGCAGCCCCAACCCCCTCCGTGAGGAAACAAAACGGCAATTATGCCGCGCTGCTTGCTGCACAAATCGGAGCAGTAAAAATATATTTCAAAGCGTTTAGATTTAGCATTAAAAGCGAACAAACCAGCGAGCGATTGCATAGATGGATGGATGGCTGAACGGATAGATGGATAGATATTTAGATGCTTGGTTAGAGAGATGAATAGATGGGTGGGTGGCACAATTGCAATCCAGCGCCAGTCAGCGTTGTCAGCTGAGTGGGGCAAGCGGCTGGGGTCAAAAACTGGCAACAAGAAGGTTTGTTGCTGCTTCTTGCCAGTTGATTTACAACGAAATACAAAACGATGAATCGATGATTTCAACATGAGAAATTAGATCGAGTCAGCAATGAACATACTCATCATCATCATCGTCATCATCGTCGTCGTCGTCGTCGTCGTCGTCGTCGTCGTCGTCGGCAGTCAGAGCGGTGTAGGAGCGACAGCAACTCTGACAACAACAACAAGCACTTTGGACAGCTACTACGTACAACAACAAAATGAAGAAATGAACGCTGCAGTCGAGTATATTCGACCATGAGATACGCTGTACTCACCTTGGTCAAACCAGTACTAAATTTGGATAAATAAAACCGTGATTTAACACTCACGCGAAAGACGATGTTCCGAAATATCACTATTATTCAGTGCTAAGCACCAACAGAACCAGAAACGGAAGAGAAGAATGAGTACTGCTTGCTTGATTCTACAATGCAGAACTCTCCAAAAGACGACATCGTAATGATCCTAGGGTACTTCCACGTAAAAGTTGGAAACGACTACAATGGCATGGAAGAACTCATGTGCGTCTCGGACTTACATAATTACGAAACAACAATGGAGAGCGTCTTCTTGACATTTGCGTAAACCACTAGTTTCATTTTTGAAGTAAAATTTACTCACAGGAACATTCCCAAATATACTTGGGTATTACGTGAACTGCTCAATTATACCACCGATATCTTAATGTTGATACCAGCCATCCATGAGTCAAAGACATCACAAACCAATCCAAATGAGTGGAAAGAAGGATTAACTGTTACCATTCAGAAAAAGGACGACCTCAATCCATGCTGCAACTGAGGTATTTCCCTCCTGAACTCACTCAAAGGAAAACCTGTTA
The DNA here is from genome assembly GCA_035044765.1 of Leucophenga montana. Classification (NCBI taxonomy): domain Eukaryota; kingdom Metazoa; phylum Arthropoda; class Insecta; order Diptera; family Drosophilidae; genus Leucophenga; species Leucophenga montana. The sequence continues at coordinate 193,933 of JAWNNQ010000178.1, forward strand.
ACATATTCAAACATCAGACCAATCAGCACCAAAATCTGTTGGCGCAAATGGCAAATCTTCGCATGGACGACAATAAAATCGCGAAGATGTCTTTCAAATGGAATCCGCAGGACAGCCGATGATCTAGTCACCCAAGATAAACGTGAACAATATGGCTAGTTGGAATGAGATCCGTCGATTAGTATAAAATAAAGTCTCGTGGAGGGAGTTCGTTTCCGCTATATGGTCTGACATGAAGCGATAAATTGTTACATATTATTATGATAAGGGATAAATGTTTAATTTTTGAATGAACGGACAGACAGATATGGCTACATCGACTCGCCTATTGATGCTCTTTGAGAATACTGTTTAAGTCTGACACGCCTTCTTTTGAACGTTACATACACTGGCATAAATCTAATATACCCTCTTAATTCACAAATATTGGATATATCAACAACAGGCACTACAAACAAATCACTCCATGTGAGTGCTGCATTGGGATTGAAATTTTGAAAATTGCTATTGGGATTGGGACTGTACGAGCTTCAAATGCACTTCACATCACTATGTATAGTGTTGTAAAGTGTAGTAATTTTCTGCAGCACCAACTACATACATACATACATATAACAACAACTATGGCAAATCTGTTGCCGGAACTACTAAGCGCAGACAGCAACGGTTCGGAAAAAAATATTTAACTCCTTTTCACAGCGCGCACATTTCGTGTAATCACAATTGCGTTCACCATTCGCAATTGGAGAAGGCGAGTAAGTAGCTTCAACGGAGCAGTAAATCGCGCTGACTTGACATGGTGCAGAGAGAGCATGGGGAAGCGTTTCGCGTTCCTTGTACCCTGATCCTGTCCCGTCCTATACTGACTACTGCTGTTGTTGTTGCTGCTGCTCTTGCTGCTGCTCATTTTTAACAACGGCGACAGACATTAAGTATCTTTCTGAGGCGTTACCTCTGTTTCTCTAGTATTATCTGCCGCTGCTGCTACTTCATATTCCAATTGCTCTTCTTTCAGCTTGGCTTGGGTCATTTTTTTGGCTTGCAGCTTTGGTCTCACAACACGCCCACAGGGCAGTGCTATAGCGCTGCGATTAATGTTTCATCATTTACACTCAAACTATGGAGATGAAATGTAAGTTGATATAAGTATCTGAGTATTAGGAAAAACATTGACAAAGGAATATGTTTTAGTAAGAATTGAATAAAATGTAAGTCGTATTTAATATTCCAAGGACTTTAAACTTATTAATAGTCGAGCTGAAGAATGTTTATTAATGCAAATTAGTATAATTAATTATCATAATAGATTAAGAATGTACTAGATTTCTTGTTAAAAACCCATACACCATACATCAAGTAGTGTCTTCCTTGCACTCAAGATCTTCTAGATAAACTCAAGACTTAACTTAAATTTGGCTTGGAGTTGACTCGTATGTGCGAGAGAGATATTAAAGTGCGGGATGTCAACCATGAACTTCAGCAACTCGCTGTTTTATACCCTGTCTGTCAGAGGAAAACATTTAAATACTTATTAGAATTGTACAGATTAATATTTCAAAATTAGAAATCTAGTAACTGCATGGTTGAATTAAGACAGCTATATGGCAATAAGTGTGCATGCCTTTCACTCTCTCTGCGCATATCGTCACAAATGTAAATTCACAATTTTCTGTATGAACTCAGCCTCTGTGAAGCATCGCCAAGTCGATTTTGGAAGTAATATATTTTAGAAGCCGTGGGATTCCATTGGAAACATTATGTTCTGCTCAGATGATCATATATAAGTATGTGAGACAAATATTCGGAATTTTAATCAATTTTCGTTGAGTTTGCTATATCGGTGTTATGACTCCATAAGGTGTGAGCAATCCATCTCCATTTTCTTCGGTGAATTTTTCGATCAATGAGACCAAATCATCTTCATTATGCCTCTTTGATAACACAGGTCTACAAATACCGGGGTCATGTCAGTTGTTGGAAATCTAAGGGTAATTTCCGAAGTAATTTGCTGCGTAGAATCCGAATCCGGGTTCTGAATTGGCCCATCGCGTTAGGATTTTGAGATATTTGAGGTTATGTACCCGAAAAACGTGGGTTTTTCCAACTTTTGAGGTTATGTACAGGGTGCAAACGATTTATGTGGTCTTTCTCTCCAGTTACATCATTTAGTACCACTCTAAACTAAACCACTCTAACTAATTCCATCATTGCATTCTTCTGATGCAAAGGAAAGTAGTTGTACTTTCGATAAGTTTGACTCATTACAAGTCACTTGGAAATGTATTAGGTTTCAGTGTTCTTCTTCTTAATCGTCATTCACCTAGAATGATAATATATACTAATTACTAAAAAAGGCCACATAAAACATTGTTTAAGCAGTGGTCTTAGTTTTTTTAGTTGTTGTTGTTGTTAGCCAGTTACTCAAACTATTGTTAAATGGGCTGTTAACTAATCGGTACATCAATTTAAAGTTGTTAAAAGAGCTAGTTAAGCATTTTTTCTCTTACTACAGTTAAAAATACTGGCTACTAATTATTAAAAAGTTTGTTTTTTGGACGCATTACTTGCATTCCTCTTTCGCTTACTTCTTGGAGTTAGATACTGCTTGCATACTCTAATTATCCACATCAGATGTGTCCCAAAAGTTGAGTCAGCTTAGTTGTTGAATATATTACCGCTGCTTGATGTTAGCTTTTTGGTGGTTTACAGATGCTGAGAAACACCAGCTTGTGTAATGTCCCTTCAACTTAAAAGCCAACTCCTGGAATAATAAAAAACTAAAACTCATACTTATTAATATATTTTAATGTTTATTATCGTATGTATGCACCCTGTTCGAAATACATGATATGTTTCTATTGAATAATTATTGAAAGAAAGTACAAGATCTCATAATCAACATACGTTAGCAGTTAGTATTGATCTGGCTTTTGCGTTCGTTCCGTTGTTTTGCGAGTCACATTAAAAATATTCCCGCAACAAATTTAGATTTCTGACGGAGGGACTGTCTTATTATTAGTTTGTAGTATTATGAAAAACTGCCCAGTCAATTTATATTTCAATTTTATTTAAATTTCAAATTTATATTTTAAGTAAAAACAAACAATTCATTCACTTGTCATAGCAAACGCGCAATCACCTGTTCGACTTTAACCCTGCTAAATCCTTATAACCAGAAAGAGAACTTTGGTTAGCGTGTAATAAATTTAACTAAAAGTGTGGCCCAACTCCAAACTGATGAATTTAAGAACACATGCTGGATACCGCACAGCAGTTTATTTTTACCTATTCGAAGGCGAAACTAAAATCTGGAAATAAATATTTGCGAAAACTATATGAAGATAAACAATGACAGATTTAGAACGCGATGGTATTCAAAAAGAAAGTGGTTCCGATCGACTTAATTTGTAATAATTAATGAAAAGTAAAGAAAAGAATACATCTTTTAGCCAAACTTAGCATATAGCTACATACTATATGAATACAACGGAACACCTCCGAACAATTAGAACTTCATATGCCAATTTGTTCCGATCATAGCCATACCATTCTGAATACCAACTCAAATAACTATTAGGATATTTTTGCAATGATAAAGCTTAAGTAAAACCTGAAAATCGAAAGTAATAAATGCAAAAGTCCTTACAAATAATACCTAATATTGTTATAGAGGGCGGCTTTGATAGCATTTTAGAGGTGCTTATCACAAAATATAAAACGCACACACACACACACACACTCGCTCCAATTGAACTTATGTGCAAATCCAATAAGAAAAATATTGTATGTACTGGTATTACACCAATTGGCTCAAATGTTTGAATTGGCCATAAACGAAGTAGCAAAAACTGATATCGCAAACGTCAACATCGTCGTCAACCAAATCAACAATAGCAATAGCAATAGCAACAACAAACCATTTGACGGCGTTAACTATAATAAAAACAACAATAATCATGTGGCGTATTTGAAGGGTGTTGTTTTAAGAGCAATAGAGCGATTTTTCTTTTATGAATAGTAACGACAGAAAATAAATGTTAATCAGTATCCTTAAATCATAATAAAGAATGGCTAATGACAGTATGTCTCAAACACAATATCAAGCACACGCATTGTTTTAGATGCAACGCATCCTATAGCTTCAAGCTCTATCTCACCAATAGCGTCCTGTAAATTAGTCTAGTCGTTTTAAAACGCCAAAAAAAAAAATATTGTTTCCAATACACTGGTCAATTTCGCATCGAGTCCTTAGTAAGACATGACTGTAACATGCTTTCCCAAAATATTTCAAACAGAAAAGAGATCGATAATGCCAATCAGGTGAAACCACACCAAACAATGCACTTTTGTTGATGTAACTAAATCTCATGAATTTCCTGTGAATTTATCTCACTCCACAAACCCATTGACACAAAAGTGAGACTCGTCCACGCAAGCCATGGTCTGGTGGCTTTAGTCTCGTGTTTTTGTTTCAAATAGTTTCAGAGAAACAACTTAACTTTTGGAGCATTGCCCATTTTTCCAGTGGGACTTATACTTCCTGATGCTCCTTAGTAATGATGAATTTGGTTTTTCTTTTATATGGGGGGGGGGGTATAATACCGCCTATTTTTTATAAATATTATATAACTACAAACCTTTTCTTAATAGATAGTAACACACTCTATAAGTTTCATAACGATCGGTCAAACAAATATTTGCTGAGATATGAGGAAATCTGTTTTTGTTTTTCTTATATTGAGAAGAGAAACCTTCAGAAACCATCTCCTCCTCAAAACTAATGCAGTCTATTAATTTCTTAACGAGCTATCAAATAGTTGCTGAGATGTGACGAATTTGGTTTTTCTCTTATATTGATTCGTGTCAATGTAATTTTTTCAAATGATATATAGCTTTTATCACTCAGGGTTAGTGTAAACTTTTATAAGTGAACGAATTTTTTTGAATCGGTTCAGTAATTCCAGAGACTACCTCCTACATCCAAGGTTACAAACTTTACCTCTTTATAATATTAGTAGTAGCTCTTAACCGAGCAACAGTCATGTGCTCATACGAGCACAAACCCAACGCTTGCCGAATTCTGCTGCTCTCTGCTTGTGAGAAAGAATAAAAAATCATATGAGTGCTGAGCAGCCAGCACTGAAAGGAGAAGAGTCATAATGACTTTAACATTGCTAAGCGGAATTTGCTACAAATTTGAAGTAGTGCCAAATACAGATGCATATGCACACTTTGATTTGAACTCGGGTGGAGCTTAACTTCTTTAGTTTCGGTACGGTACCAACTGAAACTAATACGAATTGCATATCTATCACTCTAACAAAATCACGCTTTATACGAACACACAAACACTGCGAAAATATTTGTATCTACACGTACATATAAAATGCTCTAAGCGAAATGTGGCGATTTGTTTAGATTTTTATTGTTTCCTGTTTTAGGGAAATTGTCACAAACGACAAAAACAACAACAGCAACAACAGCAACAGCAAAATATACGCAAATATTACCACAACAACAATAACAACAAATAAATGCAGTTAGAGTTCAACGCTGAGTTAGCTGTATTGTATCTAAAGCCATACAGATACACACACACACACACACACACACTTACAGCAACCAAAAGTATCTGCGTATCTTTGTATCTGCAAGTGTCAGTTTAGCACATCATAGTCAAAACAATGGCAAACAACGCGCGCACACCCTGCATACCAACGCCCAGCATGCTCCTCCATCTATTTCAGCATAGACTTGGCGGTCTTGGTCGTTTGAGGCGTTTGACGGCGTTTTTGACGGCGGCAGATTTGAAGCTAAAGCTCAACCAAAGACACACAAAACCAAAGAAGATCTTTTCACAGGCGCGCTTGACAAACTCAGTTGTGATTGGAAGTCTTAGACTGTGTGCAACTTCGTATGACTCTGACAGACATACGTTCGCATTTAGGAGATATTTTGTGCTGGATTAGCACGACGTGTGACATCTTCGATTGCCACTGAGGCAGCTGTATCGGCTTTTTGTTCGTTGCACAGTGGACACGACACGTGTTGTTGTTTGCATATATGCGTTCACCCATCGCCCAACGCCCAACTCCAAATTTACTTTTGCTTTTGCGCTACTTAACTATACAATTTTGTTCGTTAATCTTAATGCTACAGACTGCCCTCCGTTTGTTAGGGGCGTGTCGTACTGTATTTGTAATAGATACTATCATAATATTGCATTGCTTGATTAATTGGCTATGAGTGGCATTAAGCTGCATTTGAATGGTGGCGGAAGGCGTTCTTCTATTAAACTTGTTTTTGTGTCATAATACCGAAATATTTATTTGAAGCTCAAGTGGCATTTTATTTGTGGTATATATATCGTTATTTATTTGCTTTGCAATTGGTATGGGATTAATTAAGATGAGAAGTGCGGTATTTATTTGATATGGCAGATGAATTTCATATTTGCAGATAGTTTAGTTACGTATTGTGGATTTTCTTAAGATAAATATGAAGTTTATTTGTATTAAATTCGAGAAACTAATTTAGTGGAATGAAATTTATTCGATTTGAGGTTTTTCATAAAGTGGAGAATGAGCAAAATGTACGGTTTGTACTGTTCGACTGTTCTCAAAACTGAGTGAAGAATTTTGTCCAAGAAGCCAGTACGTAAGATTCGCATTTAGGTCGGTGGTCAAAATACATTCCAAGGTATTTCACCAGGTCATTTTGTTAGATTTCAGATACATTCAGTCTAACCGGCGACTCAATTCGCATCCACCTCGTTTGTATAGCAGATGAACTTGCAGGACTAGGTAGAACGAGCCATATTCGATAGGATACGGAGCCGATTGGCATACCGTTGTCAACTTGTAAGCTCCAAATCAAAATCAACACTATTATTACTGCAAACAATAGATGGTCTAGACTTACAACGTTTAGAACCATAAGGCAGGCGTGGCCTAAGTATATCCGGAAAACTAAGTCCCTACTTAATAGAATTGGTAACAGGCAACTGCCTTACAGTCCAGCACGCCAGGAGACTGGGACCCTCCTCACAAGACTCCTGTAGAAGCAGTGATAACTGCGAGGAACCCGAAACAGTACAACACCTTCTATGTCACTGCCCGAACTGTCCAATTGAAGAACCTGAGGAACTACTTCCTAAATGACACATCTGAAACTTTTAAGCTAGAGGTAAAAAATTTAGTAAAGTATCTTCTCAGTAGATTCATGTTCTCAAGAGATTCATGTGGGGGGCGTTTGTGACTCACCCGACCATTCTAACCCAACCCAACCCAACCTAAAGTAACATAACCTGAACGTCTGTACGAACGTCGAGATGTACGAGATTATAAAAAATAAGGCCTTCAAATCTGGAATCTCCTATTCACTCTTCAGATAAAGAATATAAAATGAACGTGCCGACCCAACTATAAGCCTATTCCACTCATACAAACCTGTTTCCAATTATTGAGTTTTTGTGTGAAATTGTATTTTTGTTGATAATTAATCTTGTCGCAAAAATAAGTCCAGATCGAGTCACTATGTAATTTAGCACCCTAACACATCTATGGTTCAAATAAGGATCCTTAGATAAAGTATAGAGTATCTCGAAGTTGAGCACACTCGACTACAGCGTTCGTTCTTGTTTTATTTTGTATAGAATACCTGAATATCAAACTCTTTAGCTTCAGCTTCTTCTTCGTCAGATCTACACCATTGATGTCTCTGACCGCGACGTTTCTGTAGCTGATCACCCCATGTATTTGGTAGCTCTCCTAAGGATATGCTCATGGGAGAAATCTCATTTATGAACTGGAGTAGTCTTTAGCAGCCTTATTGACGAGTCTTATGTCTTCGGTGCTCCAACCATTGATTCCGGAAGTTTCTTTTATATTAACAAGTTACAACTGATTTGCATGCGAAGATTCGTGCAATTGGTCAGCTTTCGTGTTGATAATGATGACAAATTGTTACTGACAATACATTTATACAACTCACTTCCATTTAGACTTACCAACACTAAGGCTGTTTAGCATTGTAACCATCGCTAGGAATGAATTTGAGTTCTAGCTTCTAAATGTGTATGTTCCTATATTTAATTTCTTGGAAACAGATCTTAGAGAACAATGAAGTAGAGTCAATACAGCGTATCACTCAGAATGTAATGACTTTCCGCTAAAATTCTAAGCTTGATTATTTAAAATTTGTTTTCTCTTCAAATGCTTAACACGTTCTCTGAAAGGATTTTGCAGATACATACTTCTTGGTATCAGTATGTAATGATCAAAGTGTCATCGATTAAATGTCTTAATTGTTTAATTAATTACTCAATTTAATGCAAACACTTTCCTGCTAGTTCACAATAGCTTAATCTCAGTAGATACTATTCACATTAAACAAGACGAAGGTTTAAAGGAACTTAAAACATTCATTCTAAGGAACAATGGTAACACTATGCATCCGTTCTAAGAGAGTGGTTTCATAAGTTCTGACAGTCTTACAAAGAAACAGTTTAAAAATGGAATTTTGAGATTCTCAAAGAACTGTGTGGCCACTTCGTGCAAAGAAGGAGTGTTAAAGAGAGTTTTGTCTAAATTAAGTACATTTTAGTAAAGATGTTCCTAATTAATACCTCTCACTTTACAGTTATAAGCAAAATCTTATGCGTATCTATAACTATAACTGTGGTTTGAAATGTATGTCCATTTTTAAAAAAATAATTCATTTACAACATAGTTATTTTTTATGTAAAGCTATTAAAGCTTTTATTCTGTATTATTAAAATCAGAGATTTTTAAATATCAGCGACAGATTTTTATACATAAAATTACTGTTTGAAGAGCATATTGTAGACAGTCTGGTGTTTGATCCGCCCTTCGCCCTAGTCCCCCGGCTTAGAGATGCCCTCAAATTTTACATTTCTCTTTTAGCTGCTGTTAGGCGTTTGGGGTTATTTTTTGCTCCTCACTTTGGCCTTAGGAGCCCAAGAGTCATGTTCGTCCGTTCTTTCAAATAGCTTTCAATTTTTTTTTCTTTATTGTTTGTCACTTTGTCTTTAGGGATTCCGGAACCATGTTCTCCATTATTTCCATTATTTTTGTGTGTACTCTCATTTATTCCAAGCTCTTTAACCATCCCTCCTATATATAAGTCATGCTAAATTTGAATTTCTTTTGAACTACTTTCTTGCTTTCAGACATTTCCTGAAGCGGTTTTTAGTTTGGTTTGCTTATCCTGCCTGTTTAAACGCTAATTAATTGCTCCATTTCAGTCACTCGAGCCGCCACACTTTGCGCGATCAGACCGCGCTCAATTACAACTCGCTAAATTGTCGCTTAACGATTAAACGGCGGCAACGGCAGCGAAACGGAAGCGTTTAACATATTTCGACTCAATTGACATGCATCGAGAACTGAAACAATAAAATCAACAAAAAAAAAAATACAACAGAAAAAAAGAAAAACATGTTGCACACTCTATTAGGAGGGGCGCATGCGTGGCGTGTCTGCATAGCATCAACTGATGACTGACTGCACGGCATGACTGACAGCTAAACAAACTGAATGAATGACTACGATCCTCTACATAATTTTATCACCGTGTCTGTCAACAGTGCATAATACGATACATATATATCTACTCGTACTTCCTCCACAGCTCTAGTGTGTTTAATAACCGTGCCAGGGCTGTCAACGCATTCAAGTTCAAACATGCAATGCTGCTAACTACTTTTATGTTGAAAGGATTATGACAAACGATGGCTCTTGAATGCTCCTGAATATTAAAAAACGCAACTTGAGAATGCATGAAAATAAAATGTTGGCTTTGTCCTGTCATAAATTAGAACATTTTCAACGGCAGCGCAGAGAGAAAACGAACGAAATTTTTGAGATGTGAGGGTTGAGTGTAGCTATAAGGAATGTTTACATGCATGATCTTGAAATATTTAAATAATTCGACATTTTTGATATATGATCCGAATTCCAATTGACTTATTGCGGATGGTTTGGTTCCTTGTACAATAGCAATTAAAAGGTGGAACATTTATTGTTTTGTTTTGTGTTATAGCAGCTCAATAAAATTTAAACCAAATGCTTTAGTTCAAACATTAAGATGAGTGTTCAAAATAAAATATATTCATCTAATCATCTGCTTAATGAACATTATTATGAGTTGCTTAGTATTTTAATGATTCGTATGCGAAGTTTGGGTGCAACAATAAATTTGAAGAACTGTTTGTCTGTAAATAGTCAAAAAAATAAAATGCTGCAAAATTCGGTATGGTTTAGGGGAATTGAAGAAGCTGTACTCATGCATATTTATACGTACATTGTTAAAGAGAGATAGGAAATGAGAGTGAGCATCATGCATAACTGTAAACTGTTTGGTGTGCTACAAAGAAGTGTGTTTGAATCTGAGGTAAGTGTTCAGAAGAAACACACACAACTGGTGTGTGTTTCTTTTATGCTGCTGTTATGTTGCTATTACAAATACTACTTCTATTGTACAGCAGAGAGGCTTGTAGGTTGAACATAGTTAATATTTTCGCCTATAATTTTCAAAATACTTGAGATTTCTTTAATCTGAAACTTACAGTCAAAAAAGGACCTTAAAACTCTAAAAGTTTGACTGAAGAAACTCCATATTTTTTTTAAAGTAAAATAAGCTTGTAGGCTGAACACCCTCTGTAAAATTGAGACAAAACGTTAAAAAGCATACATGAAAGGCAGACAGACGAAAATAAATCAAGAGGTTGTCGCGCCGATCCGGCCAGTGAAAACCACGGATCGGCGGTTTTAACTAATGCTTGACGTGTGAGGTGCTGCAAGTATGTTCGTCCTATGAGGATAACCAAGCATCGACCCAAATTGGCTTTCTCGTAATTACGAGAGTACAGCTTAGACGTATTAAAATTCATCATAGTCGGAAGGAGCAACGTGATGTGAATACAGCGAATGTGGTACTACTTTCCATTTTCCAACATGGGGCCGAGAATTTGTGTGCCTTAAAATCACTTATTGATTGTAACCTTGCTCGAATTGCGTTTATTTTTTCTTCAATGCTTGACTTAAACGCATCAATTGTTGTTGCTAGCGAACCCCCGTGCTGGTTTCATTGGGTTTGTGCAGCTCATTGTGAATTTTACTCAGCTGATCCCGCCAAATATAGAGCATGCTCTTGGAACTTTGGATAGTCGGCTTTGCCATCGATGTTGATGCTTTGGCGGCGTTATATACGATTTCGTCACTAAGTGGATCCGTTTCACATTACCAGTCACAATATGATAACCAAAACCCCTCTGTTTGTGCAGTAGGAACAACTGTTCGCAGGTTTGTCGCAAATGCTGCCTATTAAACACTGGCTCTGACATTTAATAGAAGTTTTGGCGTTATATTCGATGTTCACGATAGTTCCAAACGCCACATATTCTAGAACGATGAAAATAAATGCTTAGATCTTATAGTTTTAGAGATCTTTTTGGTTATACACATAGCCGGTCGGACGGACATATCTTTATCAATTCAGCTTCCGATCCTGATCAAGAATTGTGCATTTGCAAAAACTTATTACAAATTTGTCCCTTTAGGTACACGGTATAAAATTAGAAGATTTACTGATTCTAATGTTCTATTAGAACTTTCAAAGACCAAAACACGATTAAAATAAACAACTTCTTGAAATACTTTTCTTTTTCTACCATTCACATATATGTAGTGTCATGAAATACAGGGTTAATTTTAAACTGTTCCAGTGCCAAATCAGCAACGATGCAAACGACGGTCGTTAGGCTCCAGTTCTTGTGCCAACACCATCTTATACGGATGCAAACCCACATCTTATTGCATTACTCGCCACGTTGTCATGGGAGATAAGCAAAGTTCTGTGGAACGGCGAGAAATGGCTGATGTGCTTTTCGTGCACGGTTTGTAGGCTTCTGGATATGTAGAGTAAATGTGCAATTCAAACAAATCCTTCAAACAGCGTATAGCCCACTCATTAGAGTTTGGACAATTTGAACAATAATTTAAACGTGAATTAAATATGGCTTCTGGACCCGTCAAAGCTCGGACATGCCTCGGATATTGTGGGTGAAACCCACGGAAAACATAACTAAACAAAGAAAAAATCAACTCTAGTAGCACCACCTATATACTCTTTTCATACTCTTCCTTACTTTCAACTTCATGACAATTGGTCCAGTGAAAGCGGAGTTATCGCGCTCCATGTGATAGTGTGTTTATGGCATTGGTCGAGAAATGAACTTCGAATAAAGAGTAAATAATAAGTTCTATTTTAAACGATTTATCAAAACGATTCGATTTGGGTTGTGATGACAATCAACTCCAGTACCATCAAAATTGAACCAAAATCTTCATGTAGATAGAATTAAATATGTTCCAAAATTCAATTCATTGCATTTCGACCGATAATTTGAATGTACGGAAGATGTGATCACGATTTGTACCAATGTGAACCAAAATAAATAGAACTTTATTATCTCATCGATCTACACTTGCAACTGATGTAATGAATCAATATTACATTTTAACCATTAACCACTCGCAGATTGAATCGATTTTGAATCGTGCGGCTTTTGCCATTTCGGAAAAATGTATTTTGCATATGCCAAGGGAAAAGGGAAATCGTGGAAGCCATTCAAAAGGCGTCGACTGACATCCTGAAGAACACCCAACGAAAATAGCTTCACTTCCAGTAGACCAATTGTCTTGAAATTTTCGACCGGAAGTTGAGGAAACACCTTTCCAATGCACTAATCACAGGCGGGAGGCGCTACCAACTAATACGCTATTCCAAAAGCACCCTGTAGGTTACTAATTATTAAGTTAAGAAATCGAAATTTACATATATGCAACAGTGTGTCTAATACTAGTGTGTCTTGTGGATCCAACTACATCACAAAGTTGTACGTCTTTAGGTGAACAAATTAAATTTTTTTTCTTCAGAATCTTCTGTCAGTTAAGTTACTTCTCAGATTCTTTCTTCTATAAGTGTTGTGACGAAATAGAAATTCGCCACAAGCATATAATAGTTCCTTATAAAGCCATGAAGGCAAAATAAAATGAATTTATTTTAATTTAATGAATTAAACACTCTGACTAGTAATATTATTTAAACACTTTACTATAATAAGATGATTGAACTCATCCTGTAGTAATGTTTCATGTGAGAACGTTCTTACCTAAGAAAATGGTAACGAACACTAAGTATCAAAATATGTTTCATTCCAAATGTTACGGATAGTAAGTTGTAAGGCTCCAAATACTCGTAGTTGTTAGGCCTTGACAGTTACAAACGACGGCGTGCGATTAGGAACAAAACAGCAAGGCATCAGTCAGTGTCGAGCAGCGGCTCAATTTATACAAACGCGAGTAAGTTCTCCAGATTTTCTGTGGGGTTTGACCCACAGTGTTTCAGTGTTCTCCTACGCGGTACGGATTTGTAGGTTTTCTATTAAGCCTAGTTTTCGTGATACACTACGTGTCGCGGGTTTTTACGGCTTGCGTCGTGAACAATCGTTTCCCACGATTGTTCACGACGCCGATATTTAAACTGATTATTTCGCGAAATAGTCCGACAGAACAAAGCAGCGATTCACGATTAGAGTTGGGTCAACTTTACATGTAGTTTGAATTTAACACATTTCATACCTGCTCTACCATGTACTCGTAACATGCACACCTTCATACACTCATACGCAACACATCCACTTCATACACTCACAAGCATGGTTTACAGACTTGTCCACCAGCGCACCAAACAAGGAACTGTACTTCCTCACGGGCCGCATCAATACAGCCTCATTCACTGACCCTACTTGTTTTAAATAGTTTAAGATTATTGAAATAAATCGCCATAACAATAAACCGAAAAACACAAATACTCTATTGATTTCCTTCCGCAGCCACTCCCAAACAAATAAATATGCTGTAGCGGAACCTGGACATTCGACGAGCGAACTTCGTGCACGAGAAAACATATACGTTACAGTATAATGCAGCGGCTAATCTGTGTGAATGTTCTGATGTACTTGTAAGTTCTTCTAGTCTGGCAGACGTGCCACGGGACTAAACCCAGATTTAGTCCCGTTTATGTGCCCGATATCAATTCAACTTCTAAACGTACCTCAAATATCATTATAAACATGAAAATAATATAACATTATAATTTTGTACGTTCTTCAAAATTCTAAAAAAATCAAACCGTCAACCACAGCGGGTGAGGTGAGCGTCATTAAAAATATGACAAAACACTGTCAACACAAATATTTTTGATTAACGATGGAAACCAGAAACATAAAACCCAACTGACAGACAGAACTACAGAGATCATGCACAAGCCCAAAAACAAAAGAGCAACCAATTTAAAAGCCAATAAAAACCATAATCAATAAATAGTATATATTTGATAACTTGGAATAGAGCTACAACGTTCCTTCACTGCTTGTTTCGTAGATACTTTTTTGTGTTTAGTTTTCTGTTCGCAGCATATTCTATTTCGATTTCGTATTAAAAGATTGTGAACGATAATAAACTTGACTAATCATTTTTATTATTTTAGAACACGCAGCTTGATTTTGAGATATACTACTTAGTATGAATTCAACTAAGAGAAAGATTATTGACTGTGTACGAAATTCGGAGAAAACCCAATCGAGTCTTCTGTTGTTCTTGTTGTTGTTGTTGTTTTTGTTGTGTGTGGTTTTCAATTTCAAAATTGCGATAAGCATCTGATTTAACTCAGATTCAACAAACTAGCTGGGAAAAAAATTAAATTAATAAGAAAAAATTAAAACAAATGTGATTTTTATTATTTTTTAATATTCTTAAATATTTATTCATCTGCTTCAATTTCTGTATTTTTTTTTTTTTTTTGTTTTTTTTTTCATTGTTTTTATGTGTTTAAATTAAGTTTTTTGTTTTTTTTTTCTTTTGTTTTTTTTTTTGTAGTTTTAGCAATAAATTATTATGCGACTTATTTGTAAATTAGAATAAGAATTTAATCATATGTGAGAGTTCTTATTTAGTTTCTAGTGTTTTTTTCTTTTATTTTTTTTTTTAATATAAATTTTGAAGCAATTTTTTTTTTATATATATATTTTTTATTGATAATTTTCGTTTTAGCAACTAAATTATGCATAATATAATAGAATTAGAATTAATTAATATGTATATTAATTAATATGTATATTCATGTTTTGTTTGACAATTGTTGAAATTTGTTGTTTGCTTGAGATTTTATTTAATAGATACTTTTCTTTTATATGCATGAATTATTTTGTTTACAAACTAAATTAACTATGATTTTATAGGGCCTTTCGAATATGCACAACATACACATTCACAACAATTTCGCTTGACACGCTGGCAAATGAGCATTTTCGTTATTAACATGTGAGTGGCAAAAATATGCCAATGCGATTTACTGTCGTTAACATGTGTGTGGCAAAATTGACAATACGATTTACAGTCGTTAACATGTGAGTGGCAAAAAAATGGCATGCGCTTTACTTTAGTTAACATGTGAGTGGCAAAATGACAATGCGCTTTACTGTCGTTAACATGTGAGTGCTAAAATGCCAATACGATTTACTGTCGTTAACATGTGAGTGCCAAAATGACAATACGATTTACTGTCGTTAACATGTGAGTGGCAAAATGACAATACGATTTACAGTCGTTGACATGTGAGTGGCAAAATGAAAATACGATTTACATGCGCTTTACTGTCGTTAACACGTGAGTGGTAAAATGCCAATACAATTTACTGTCGTTAACATGTGAGTGGCAAACAAATGACAAGCGCTTTACTTTAGTTGACATGTGAGTGACAAAATGACAATACGATTTACTTAAATACAGCAGCTGTTTGTAGTGTTTATATAGTTATGATAACCTTAGAAAATCAGGCATTACAACGAAAAAAAGTGAACTGCTACATGCACGGAGTATGTTGACAGTGTAATTGTATGTTGGACGTTAGAAAGGCCCTATTATTTGAATTTTTTACTTATTTATTTTGGAAATTAAGCATGAAATTATTTACATACATAATATTTATTTTCTTTTATGATATGGAAAGCAGTTGTAAAATTTGAATTGCAGTTTAGGCTGTACCTATTAGGCTTGTTTTTTTTTCCACCCTAACACTTACAGCCCAACAGAATACACTGAAACAGAATTTGTATCCGGAACACCTAAACGCTGAAAATTTTCATTTTTTTAATTTTATACATAGTATCACAATTTTTTTTTTATAATTTTTTATATTTTTTTATTTAATTTTTAAATCAAATAAAATACACTTAAAAAATGATTAGCGTTTATTTACAAAATAAATGTTTTACTATTTTCTTTTTTTATATTTGTAGGAAACAAAAGTTGATTCTTTATGTTTTAATTTTTATTTTAGTGTATGTATTTAATTTATTGCACATATATAAATTTTAGTTATAAATATATTCTGTTTTACTAAATTTTTCATATTATTAACTTGGCTTAATGTATTTTTTATTTATAATTTTTATGTTTTATGTTTTCTGTTTTTTTTTTCATTTGTTTTAAATTCGAATTTTGATTTTCCTATGCCTTCGCTTGTAGTTGTCTGTGTGTGTCTGTGTGTGTGTCTGTATTTAAAGTGAGTTCCAACTATTACGCTTCAGTTCTTTAAGCTTAAGTGTAGTTAGCAATTTGAACTTGTTGACACACACTCTATACATATAACTAGCTACCTTTTTATTGTAGCTTAATAAATTTTCCATTTGCACATTATTAAATTATTTATATTACAAAAAAACATGCCTCAGTGTTTCTGGTTTTTATATATAGTATCTTTTTTTTATGATTTTTTTTTTTTATGAAACGAAATCAGTCTCATTTCAAAAAGCATTTTCCTTTTTTCTTTCCCAAAATTTTTCATTGTTTAGTTTAAAAAAGAAAATCACTTTTGTGTGTTGCATCTTTGGATACGTTTCATTTTTTAAGTTCGAAATGGAAACAACTAAAAACAAGAAGATTCTAAGCATTTATGGTTCATTAAATGGTTCATTGCGTACGTAGTATAATCAAGCAAAAATTGTTGAGTTTAATTTTCATTCATGAATGTAGTACACACGCTTTGGATATAGTACGTACATAGTACCTACTTGTATGTATATAATTTAGCTCGCAGGTAATTCAAACGTTTTCTTTTCATTTTCTAAAACAACAATCAAACAATATTTTTATTGGCAACAATAATTGCCTCATTTTATATTGTTTTTTTTTTCTGCTTCATCTTCATCATTTCTGCTGTTAGTTTAAACAAAAATTATATGTATATTTTTTTCGCAAAAAGAAGAGTGCTTATTTAGCCGCGCACAGCGCTGTTTAAAACAATAAACTGTAGAGATATTTTCTTCTTTTATGTACTACATCTACGGCAAATTCATCATTCAAATGTAGTTACGAACCAAAAGCATAATCAACAAGAAAATCAATGCCAAACACTGCTCCGTGCCGTAGTACCATACCATGCCGTTACGTTTAACTCCCTGCCAATATCTTCTGTGAGATCATTATTATGCGAGAATTTGTTGGATCTTAACTTCAAGAACATTAAGAACAGTTTCTCCGACGCACTGCGTACTTTATGTATTTAGATTTTCTATATGTGTGTTTATAGTATTTAGTTTTGTTTTGTGTAGAAAAGCAGCTGCCAGTCAGTTTTTTTTTCGTATATTCCAAAACCAGTATTATTAGGCTGTGCACAGGTTTTTCTAACGCCTATAACAGAATTATTGCGGCCAGTCATTCATCTGTTGAAGCGCAAGAAACAAAAAGTGGGGAAAAAATATATTAGCCTTCATTTACATATACATTTTTAGTAATATAATTTTTACTGGTTGTTGGGTGTACGTGTGAAAATTAAAGTATTAGAGTGGGAACAACAGTATTTAGTGATACATTGGAAGACTTACATACTTTACGGCACGATTGCGAAATGTCTCCTGCTCCATATCACGTATTTTATGCGTTAACATGTGCTGCTTCAGATTGCCCTGTAAATGGATTAAATGAAAATGGGAAAATAGTGGGTTTAGTTTTGTTATGAAAATAGTAGGAACTGGCATTTAATTTAAAAGCAATGAAAAACAAGTTGTTTTAAGAAATGCTTTGAAATACTGCAATACTACTCACTTTTACAAAATACTGGTTTTAGTTTTGGTACTACTGCTTTGCCTAATAAAATATTTATTTTGATCTCTATCTCTAGTTGTTTAAACAAAAAACTGCTTTTTGGGGGGTTTCTTCATGTGTGCAATTTACTCTTTAAAAAATCGGGTATCTTTGGTTTTCTGTGATAAATGAGAAAATAGTGGTATTAGTTTCATATGAAAATAGTGGGTAATAATTGTTATAAGCAAGAAATATTTTTTAAGCAGTATAATGAATACTACAGACAATTTTTATTTAAATATGAAAATAGTGGTTTTCGTTTCATATGAAAATAGTGGTATAAAATTTGTATGCGGATCAAATACTTGCAAGCAGTATGAAAAGTTACTGAAGACGAAACGTTTTGAATTTATAAATATTGGTTTTCGTATCATATAAAAATAGTGGGATTGCATGTATATATGGTTACTATATGGTTACTAGAAACCTATATTTCATGTAGTAAAAAAGGAATCGCTGAAACGAAACGTATACGATTTTTATATTTTTGAGCTATTACAGACAAAGTACTTTTATTTAAAAAAATATTAGTTTTAGTTGTCAAATAATGAGTACTAAAAACCAATATTTCTACGAGTAAAAAAGCAACTGCACACAGAATTTTTGGCATTGAAATAAATTCTAGTTCAGATAGAGTCGAGTGTGTTCGACTTCGAAATAACCAGCACCATGTATAAGGCTTCTTATAAGAACCATAGATTATATCCGATCTGTATATATTCATATTACTGTATTAGAATTGATGAAAAATTGGAACAAATTTAAAATAAAATTCAAAAAATTTTCATACAAGGTCAAGTTAATACAGGAGCTATCCTTTATACTGACCTATGTGTGTGGTGTATATTTTATTTATTTTTAAGTAAGATACACCAAATTTAATGATTCTAACGTAATTAATAACAAAACTACAAAATTTTCATACAAAAACTTAAAAAATGAAGCCTAGGTTTGTATTGGGGTTATCCCTTAAAATTGTAGTTTTTGCAGTAAATTTTTTAGTTTTTGCACACAATCGATTAATTGCACATATAATCGATATTTCTATCAAAAGATTTCCAAACTTTTGTAACCTATTCAAATCGCGACAGTTCATCTTTCAGCTTAGAGCTTAAATATTTGGGACTATACTATGTGTTTGACTTGCTATAAACTGTATATCTATCTATCCATCTATCTTTCTGTTTCGTTTTTAATCTGCCACAACTCACCTTTGTCGTAAAGCCTCGATCACAGATATTGCACTTGAACGGCCGTTCTTTCGTATGACTTCTATAGTGTATCTCAAGCGCCGAATGGCATGGGAATGTCTTGTAGCAAATGCCGCAGGTGGTGCTGCCACGTACGCCGGATAGTGCCAACGGATTGAACGGCGCCGCTGGCATTACAGACTGCGCAATCTGATTCATGGCATTGCACATATTCTGTGCAGTCGTTGGCGGGAAGAGCGGTAAATTGGGAAACATGCCGAAGGGCGGGCGTGCAGCAATCATAGGATTCGGAGGCGGTATACCAACAACAGCGGCTTGCGATGTTGGTGGCGGCGGTGGTCCCTGTGCGTTTGGCGGTTGCGGTGAGTGTTGTTGTGCAGCAACTGCTGCTGCGGCAGCAGCGGCCTTGTGATGCGCTTCCTGCGCCTCACGACGCAACTGTTCCTGATGCATGGCAGCGGCATGTTGCTGCATATGCTGATGGTGATGCGCTGCAGCAGCTACCGCGGCTTGTTGTTGCATCAACTGCTGATGTTGCTGTTGCAGATGATGCTGCAAACCAGGTGGCAGACATTCAATGCCGGGCACTGTTGGTGGCAGCGGTGAGGGCAACAGCGCTGAGGGACTGAGCTTTGGTGCGTTGCTAGGACTTTTGGCGGGCGTTTGTATTGTAGGCGGTGAAACGGCGCGTCGCTTTTCTGCAACTGCTGCTGCTGCTGCTGCTACTGTTGCCGCTGCAATGGGTTGTGGCGAACGTGTTGCATTGCTGGGCGCTGAGCGTGGCGTGAGATCAAGCGCACCTTGTGAAGCCTCAGAGACGGAATGCGCAGGCGAACTGGCACGTGTGGAGGAGCAAATTTTAGGCATTGAACTGGGACTGTTGGGTGCAGAATTAGCAGAGTTGGCATTGCTTGCAACAGAACGTGGACGCGGTGTGGTATTCACTATGCCCGCCGAATCAATGCGTAGCTTTTGTTCGAACAATAAACCCTTAAATTCATCACCGGATGAACGTGGACGTTCGTTTACATCCTGATCATTGCTATTCGACATATGTTCGGATGATATATCATCATCGAAATCATCAACGCAATCAATATTCTCATCGAGATCACCCTGTGAGGACTCGGAGCCAAGTGCACCATTATGTGGCATGCCCATGGGCCCGTTACCCATGCCTGGCGCACCGGGCATTGCACCAAAATGGAATGCAGCAGCAGCGAATGGATTCATAAATGGTCCAGGCATCATGGCGCGTGGTGGATCACGTATCTCAGCCGCTTGTATCTGCTCTGGCGTAAGATCTGTCGGTTCGCCAGTATGTAGACGTATATGTTGCTGCAGCACCAGCGCATTCGAGTACTTCTTGTGGCAGACGGGACACTGATGGAAATTACGCATTGGTGGGCGTATCTTATGCACTGCCATGTGTGTTTTCAGATTACCTTTGGTGGTAAAGGCACGTCCGCATATGCGACACTTGAACGGACGCTCGCCGGTATGCGTGCGATAATGCATCTGCAGCGCGCTCTTGCAGGAGAGCACACGATCGCAGACCACACATTGATTTGGATCGGTAATTTTCTTGTTCTTCATTAACTCCTTCAGTTTCATGGTCTCCGAGGTATTTGAAACTTCAATGTAATTCTCCCAGGAGTTATCATTGCTGTGCGGACGCGGCAGCAACGCTAGATCATGTTTGATGGGATTGAAGAATGGCGAGCGGGGAATGTGTGCAGCGGGCGAACGTATGGGCGAATGATGTTCCGGTGAGAGCGTCTTGGTGAAGTTCAAAGGAAAACGTTCAGCAAAGAAATCCTCACGATGATGCATCATTGGTGGTAATTGGCCCGGCGTAGGCAAATGATCGTAATGATGCAACGAGCCCGGCGAAGGCTGCGGATGCATAATCGCAGGTGGACGTGCAGGTTGTACAACAGGTGGTAGTGTTGGTAATTGCTTATGCGACGTTGGTGTACTCAGCCGATTGCTGTTGTTGATCAATGAAACAGCTTCGTGCGCAGGTGATGCTACAGGCGTGCGTCTTGGTGACATACTAATACGCTCCATGTTAACATCGTCATTCGGCTCATTCGGCTCATTGGGCTCCTCATCCATGCGTTCTTCTTTAATTCGCACCTCAAGTGGTAGACTATCGGCGACTAGAGGAGATTTTGCACCAACAGACAATGAGTCATGTGGCGTTACTTGCGGCTCTGCAACATGCTGCTCGGGTGCCTCAACAGGTTCTGTTTTAACTGCTGAAATCGGCGTTGCCAACTCAGTTGCACTGGGTGACACCGATTTGCGTAAATCTGTGGGCATATCTTGATGCTGTTTGAGTGCAGCCTGTGCAGCAGCTTGTGCCTGCACAGCTGCAGCAGCTACAACTGCGGCATTACCACTAGCCTCATTTACACTCACTCCAGCAGCAGCCGCAGCAGCATTGGGCATTTGTGGAAAGAAATTATGCGGTCCAGCAGCGCCCAATGATTTCAGTAACTCCATTGGCGGTCTATAAAGTGCTTGTAGTCCAGGAAAGTTGCCTCCGCCACCGGGAAACGACAACGGCAGCGAAACTGGCGGCATTTGTTGCGGCATAGCGGCGGGTGAGTGTGTTGGTGAACTATCCGGCGACATTTGATCCAATAGCGGCGGATGAAATTTATCCATATGTTCTGGTATGGGTGTAGCATTCATTGGCACATGTGGAAACTTTTGTGCATGTCGCTGAAAGTGCACCTTAAGATTACCTTTGGTTGTAAAGCGACTGCCGCAGACATTGCACTTAAACGGTCTTTCCCCTGTATGCGAGCGTATGTGTATCTGTAGCGCTGAATCGGAACCGAATACCTTGCCACAATAGCGACAACGATGCTTAAAGAAAGGCTCATTACGATTCTTAGCATCACCATTCTTATCGCTAAAGGCAAACTCATCGGCCATATTATTAGCAAGTATGCCCTGCGATGCTGAATCGAGCACTTCCTGCGCGCGTTTCTGCAGCATCTCAAGTGAGTTGGGCTCGGGAAGATCATCGTGATTGGTAATAATGCTCGATGCCAAATCGCTGCCATATGGCAGTGGCATATTCTCGAGCTCTTTCAGCTTGGAGAGCGCATCTGTAGCACTGCTACTCATAGCTGCAGTACCAGCTGTAATGCCTATGCTTCTACTGCTAGCTGCCTCCATGCTAATGCGTCGCGTTGCGGTACGCTGCGCATGCTGCTGTCGCTCTTCATCTTCTATGATTGCGCTAAGCTTTTCACGCTTACGCTTAAGCGTTGACTCCGCTGTTGCTGCCACATTATTATCATCACCATCAACCTCACCATCAGCGCGTAAGGGTACACCAGCATTGATTAAATGCTGTCGCGCCTTAGCCTCCTCCATGCGTGCCTCAGCCTTTTGACGCAACTCCATTTGCGCTATGCGCTCCTCCTCTTCATATGTATCTTCCTCACCGTCCTCCTCATCATCCATATCCTCATCATTGCTCTTATTTTGATTTAAAGCCAGCTGTGATTGTAGCTGCTGTATGAGTTGTATCTGAAAGAGCTGTTGCTGTTGCAGATTGAAGAGCGTTTGCTGTAGAAAAGCCAACTGCTTCATAGCTGCCTCATTATCAGCACCATTGGCACCGTTCGCAATAGTCTTTGCAGCAAATTGTGCAATGGCCATTTGCATATTCTGTATAGCTTCGAGTGTTACGGGTGCAGCACCAAATTGCGGTGGCAATCCGGCGGGCAATGCTGTCGGTAGTGCTGCATGCATTGCTCCTGCTGCCAATTCAGCGCTCATATTTGCAATAGTTTGTATTTTTGGTGAACCTAAATTACTACTCCGCTCGGCACTACATGCCGCTGTTACCGTTTCTGCTTCTGCTTCTGCTTCTGGCATTTCTACATCATTCATATGCTTTGGTGTTGTTGCGCATGAATTTCGCGCACTAATTTGTTGCGCATCTTTTGTTTGCTCTACTTCATTAGCTTGCACCATGGGTGTACTTATATGTTGCTCCTCCTGTTTTTCAATCGCCTGCTGCTCCTCCGCTTCTTCCGTCGCTATTGTTGTCGCTGCAACTTCAATTGTATCTTTTGTCTTCGATATGACAATATTGTTATTGTGATTGTGATCTTCAATACCGGCGGCATTTAGCTGCTTGGCTTCTTGCTCCGCTGGCATTACTTGCTCCAACACTGTAGGTGTAGCACTTCTACTAACTGCCTCCGCTGTGCTCACTGTGTTCGCTTCGACCGCTTCTATCGCTGCTACTGCTGCTGCTGCTGTATCATGTTGTGGACTATTGCTGCCACTTGCCACGCTGCCTGTTGTTGCACCAGCAGCAATTGGTGAGCATGCACCATTCTCCTCCTGATCGCTACCAGCATCTGCAAAAAGAATAAAATTGAATTTATTATTTCTGCATTCCAGCGTTGATTAGTGCGTAGCGCAAATGTATCTACAACAAAAACAACAACTACAAAAAATTACATGTTGCAGGTACAAGTGCAACAACAACGTGCAACATTGCTTTGCACTATTTTGTGCAAATTTGCTGCCGCTGCTGCTGCTGCTGCATCTTTTTCTACTGCATTGCATTGCGCGCATGCGCATGCCAACATCAATTTCAGCGCCCAGTTGCCCAGTTTGAAAACC
The DNA here is from genome assembly GCA_035044765.1 of Leucophenga montana. Lineage (NCBI taxonomy): Eukaryota > Metazoa > Arthropoda > Insecta > Diptera > Drosophilidae > Leucophenga > Leucophenga montana. The sequence continues at coordinate 218,033 of JAWNNQ010000178.1, forward strand.
CTCTGCACAACATACTTGGCTACAACGACTACGTCTTGCAGACAACAATAACAACAACAACAACAACAACGATGAGGACGACGACGACGACGACGACGGCGACAAACAGCTTTACACCTGTATGCATGCTTGAATGCGACTACTGCAACTTTTGCTGCTGCTGAAATCTCAGCGAGCGCGCACACATGACTAGACAAAAAGTATCTGCAAGCGAGAGTTGCCTGCTACTGAGTTGGCAACTATATACAACTACAGCAATGTCGTTGTCGTCGTTGTTGTCGTCACTGACCACATATATCTATATACATATATGACTTAATCGCTTACAATTGTTTGGCTGAGTGTGCAAGTGCAATTTCTGTTGTCGCTGTAGCTGACTCACTGATATTTAACAGCCGCAGTTAGCAGCAAAAGTTACACAAAAAGAAAGATACAATTATATTTTTAGTTTTTTTGTTTTTGTTATTGTTTTCTATTTTATATTTTTGCTACTGCACAAAAAACAGCTGTTGCTGATTTTTATTTGAAGTTTGTGCAACTCAAAAAAAAAAGTATCTTTTAGCTATAAAAAGTATCTTTTAGCAGTAAAAATTGCTAAAAACTTCATTAGCCGTCGGCAGCACACTTCTCAGCTAAATTAACCAAATTTGCAGCTGCATAGCTTTACATATGCGCTACAGATATAAATGTATCTGCTTTAATTAATCGCACAAAAACGCAAAATCAAAGTTAAACCAAGGTAAAAGCAAAATAACCGAACCGAAGCTCTAATACCATTCACACGAAACTTGAAATAGTATTGTAATACATAAAAGTGGGGGTTTAATTAGGGACTACCCCAAAAATTGAGTGGTACACGCACAATAGTAGATGTGTAAAATGCCGCCACGTCTAATATTGACTTTAATAAAAAAGTTTTTCTTACAAAAAGTCAAAAGTGGACCATAGGTTTGTATGGGAGCTACCCCAAATAGTGGGCGGGCCACGCCCGTTAGTTTATGTATGTTAAGCGGCGGACCATAAAAAGGCAACGTATTGCATTTCAACCTAATATTGACTCTAATAAAGAAATTTTCTTACAAAAAGTCAAAAGTGGGCAGTAGGTTTGTATGGGAGCTACCGCAAATAGTGGGCGGGTGCCATCCATTAATGTATATGTCAAGCATCCGTCTACTTTAAGTTACTATATCAATTATCAAGTTGATACTGACTACAATAAAAATTTTTTTCACACAAAAAGTCAAAAGTGGGCGGTGAGTTTGTATGGGGACTACCCCAAAAAGTGGGAGTGGCAGGTAAATCTTGACACTCTATTAAACTGCAATAAAAAGAAGTGTACTGGATAGCATAAAAATTGGTGCCCAAAAAATGCGCAACAACATACAGACGGACAGACAGACAGACGGACACGGCTAGATCGACTCGCCTCTTCGAACTGATCAAGAGTTTAGTATATACTAATGCGTTACAAACTTTCAGACAAACTGTTAATACCATTTCACACTATGTGTGAATGATATAAAAATAGACTCATTAATATACGCATGCGCGACAGCTATAAAATATAATTTATATTAAGCAAAAAAAGCGCAGATTGTAGATACTATTTCATAGATACATATCAAAGCGCTAAAGCGAAAGAGTTGCTATAAGTCAAAAATAATAAAGCATAGTTCTGCAGACAAGTTCTAAACGTGTTTTTTTTTATCAAACCTTTTTATACTCATTTTTTTTTTTTTTTTGTCAAAAAAATTAAAAATAATAAAAAAAAGATATTGTATCTTTAGTTGAATAAAATCTGTGCACGAGTCTTTATCAATGTCATTTGCATAACGAATGTAGTATAATCTAATTTTTTGCTTAAAATATGACATTTCTTGTTATTAAAAAAAGAAACAAAACAAAAAAGATACATTTTGTATCTGCAACAATATTGCTATATTTAATGCTAATAAATTATTGCTTCATTTGCGAGTTCAATACTTTGCACATTTAAATTATGATTATTATTATTGTTGATAAGCGAATGTCATTTTAATTAATTAAAATTAATTATAAAATACGCCATAAAGTAAACAGACAAGCAGACAAGTGGACAAGATACTTTTTCAATCATGAAAAGGAAATGTATAGCAGCAAGTTGATCTTTTTTTTTTGTTGTTGTCTGATTTGAAGTTGTGCTTCGTTTTTGAAATTATGATGCCTATAAAAATGCTGTGTTATTTATTTAAGTTACTTTTTTTTATTATTTTATTTGTAACTTTTGCTTATAAAATTGTTAAATTTATAATAACAATAAATGTATTTGTTTATGTGTGTATTTTGTATGATGCTGCTGCTGCTGCTGCTGAGAATGATGAGCAGTTGATGTTGTATATGCGCATAAATCAGTGTACAGCTAAAGTATCTTAAAAATACAGAAAAAAATTACAGCTACAAATAAAACAGCAACTAGCGTTTGTCGTTTGTCAAGCGTTTGTGTGTTAAATTTTAAACGAAACAAGCCTCCAGTTGTCGCACATAGATACATTTAAAAAACAAAAACAAAAAAAACAAAAAAAGATACACACGTGTGCGTCTTAGTTACATGCAACAAATAGGCTTGCAGTGTTGTCTTAGTAGCTAGTTTTTGCTTTTATTTATACTTGTTTTATTGTTGTAGTTGTTGTAAGCGTGTGTATGTGTGTGTGTGTGTGTTTGTGTGTGTTTGTGTGTGTTTGTATGCGCGCCCACAAATAAATAGACAAAACGTTTTGTATCTAAATATTTATGTTCGATTTTTCAAACTGTCTACTTTGTTTTTTTTTTTTTTTTTTGTATCTTTTGTTGCCTAAAGCCAAAATAAATATGATTTTTTTTGTTCTTCTTCTTTCAATTCGTTGAAACAGGAAATTATATTTATATTTTTAATAATAAATTAAATAGTCAACAAGTTAAAGGTGGATTAAGTCAAACGCATAAATTCTCTTAGCAGCATAAAGATACATATTTATCTAAATAGTAATAAATCGTTGAAAATAACGAAAAAAAAAAGTATTGCAGGCTTTTTAGCAAATCGACGAAATATTGAATTATAGTATTAAAAAGCAAGGTAGTATTAAATTTTGATTTTATAAGCTGTCGTTTTTTTTTTTTGCAAATTAATTAGTTGAATTTTCAGCAAAAATAAATTTTCAAAACTTAAATTACAAATTAAGCAATAAAATTAGTTATAACTAAATATCTCACGTTCCAAATTGAGTGTGCTATCTTTTCACTACGAGGGCTGCTATTTATATTTCGGGAACTGGCAACACTAATGTCAAAAGCTAAAATCTGGCAACGCCATAATAAAGATTGACATTTTTTGGCATACACATATTCACAAAGTTTTGATGTACAATTGCTATGTGTTTTGTTTACAGTGAGTTAAGAAAAGCAATTTGGCCAAAAAACGGAAATTTCAAGAGAAGGTTTTCGTTGTATTATTTTTCACAACTTTCGACGTGGATTATCTCAACAAGAATGTGTTTCAATGAACTCAAATCTTTGTAAGGCGATAAAGCACGATCAAAAACCACAGTATATCGCTAATATAGTGAATTCAATCGTGTTCGTAGTTCGGTCGCCGACGAATTCCGTGAAGGTCATCCAAAATCGGTTGTTGTGCCCAAAAATATCGATGCAGTGCGTAAACTGATAATGCAAGATCGTCATGTGACAAATCGTGAGATAGAGGCATTCTTGCACATTAGTTCCACTTCAATACATTCGATTTTGCATGAACACTTAGCTGTAAAAAAATTTTGCTCTCGTTGGATACCCCATAATTTATCAATCGCTCAGAAAAAGGCTCGCGTCGATTGGTGTATAGAAATGATTAAAAAGTTCGACCGTGGTGCTTCAAAAGACGTGTATAAAATCATGATAGGTGTCGAATCATGGATATAAGCGTATGAGCCGGAAACAAAACAGCAATCGACCGTGTGGGTATTCCAAGACGAGCAAAATCCAACAAAAGTTGTTCGTGGAAGAAGCACAGCGAAGCAAATGATAGCCTGTTTCTTCGGCCGAATGTGTCATGTGGCCACTTTTCCGCTTGAGCAACATAGGACGGTCAATTCTGAGTGGTACACGACCACTTGTTTGCCGGAAGTCTTCGGAGAAATTCGTAAAACCAACCGCCAAAGCCGAACCATTCTCCATCATGACAATGCGAGCTCTTAGACATCTCGTCAAACAAATGCATTTTTGAGCAGTCAAAACATCGAATTAATGACTCATCCTCCGTACAGTCCAGATTTGGCAACCAATGACTTCTTCTTGTTCCCGAGTATCAAAGGTAAACTGTGTGTGGCTAACGATTTACGAGCGCCGAAGAAGCAGTTGAAGCGTTCAAAAACCATGTTTTGGAGGTGTCTCAAGAGGAATGGAAAAACTGCTATGACAAATGGTTTGAACGAATGCAAAAGTGTATTGATCATCAAGGGCAATATTTTGAAAAACAATAAAGCCATTTTCATTTAAAAATGTTTATTATTATTCGCTATTCTCGAAATATAAATACTACCCCTCGTATATATTTATATTTTGTAGCTTAACTAATTTATATACGCGCGCTTCACACTAACAAACAACAACAAGCAACAGTAACAAATTAGTTTAGACAAATTTATGCAATATGTATCTATACATTTATATATACGCTATATGCATAGTTTTTTCATCTACTATTTCACATGACAAACAAAACCATATAAAAAATAGTTTACCATACAAAATTTGCTTAACAATATTTTTGAAAATTGTGCTCATAAATTTCATTTTCAAAAATACATACATATGTACATAGTAGTATAAATAGCATAAAAAGCTAATGAAGAGTGAAACCATTTAAACGTATTTATGAACGAGCGCATAATTTAATAAAATACTATGCTAAGAAGCAATAAATGAGTTTTGTGGTAACAAATTTTCATGCTCGATTGAATCGACGAAACGCCAAGGAAGTTATAAATTTTTCTTTCAAATTGTATCTTTTTGTTTTTTTTATAAATTATATGCTTTCATTGTACTACTTTTTAATACTACTTCTACTTCTACTTCTACTACTACTACTACTACTACTACTACTACTACTACTACTACTACTACTACTACTACTACTACTACTACTACTACTACTACTACTACAACTTATCGCTTACCAAATGCTTACATTAAATTAGGCTTGCTATAAACGCCACAAAGTTGTGCTAGCGCATATTTTAATAATAATATTGTGTATATATGTAGATACAATATTAAGTAGCTACTTAGTTTAAAGTCGAAAAATAATCAGTTTGGAAACAATTGTCACAATGTTGCTTGCTGTGCTGTCTACGTAGAGCACGGCACACAGCACACAGCACAGCGGCAGTCTGTCGGGGTCAATGAAATTTTAATTTTCATACATTATCACAATAAATAAATAGGTACGTAAAATTCAGCAACAATAGCACCCAACTACATACATTGATGATAATAGTACACAAAAAAAAAAACACCAACCACAACAACAACAACAACAAAATGACTTGTTAATTTTTTAATGAAGTCACTTAATATGCAAGCGTTAACAAAAAAAAAAAAATCAAAAAAACAAAATTTCAAAAAACGCGTGGAAAAAAAGTAGCAGAAAAATTAAATAATTAATTAATTTAAGTTATGCGCGACTTGATTAAAAAATAAATCGTTAAAAATTCGCATAAATAAATAGAGCAGCAAATGGAGACGAAAACCCAAACTAAAACAAAAGTAACTATGAGTATAGTGCTGTACACATAATTAGCTACAACAAAAAAAAAAAAGAAAAAAAAAAGAAACAACGATTAAAGTACTTCATATGCTTCGTAGGCCTTAAGCACTTTTGCAGGCAAGTGAGCACGGCAACTTAAAAGAGTTGTCCAAACACAGAGTAAACCACTGTCGTACGGTTGAATTTTATGCTAGAGACTTAGTAATCGTTTAATGTATATGTTTAATTAATTAGGGGCGGCTCCGATACAAAACACTAGGAACACTACTTCTGCCGGGAGTGGAGGGGTTTGTGAACTCTACCTAAAAGAAAAAATAACCTATTATTTTAAGAAAATGCAGCGAAAAATATATATTTTTGTATTAAACAAAAATTCTGTTTGCCCTTTACCCCAACTGTATGCGCCAATGATTAATTCTATATACACACATATTGAATTATCGAAATATTGGTTTGAAAGTGGGTACTATAAAAATTTAAAACATTTATAGTAGGGGCAGCCCAAGCGGGTTTTTTGCGCGTTACGCGAGCGCATCAGTAAATCATGTGGGGAGAAACCTTTTACCCTGTAATGTACCCCTACCGCATATTAACCCTTAATATAGGGGCGTGCGTTGAGGGCAGCCCGTCAGATTAGGAAAAAAAATCGATCAGCTGAAAAAGTCGAGCGCTTCAGATTAAGACAAGGTAAGTTAAGTACATGCAGAAAAGTGTATATTGTTCAATTATCTGACAATTTGAGCGTGGCATAAGGAAATGGGCGAGTCACAAAGTTGTAAAACAAAAAAAAAATGTCACCTCGAAATACTCGAGCGCGTTTGATTTTCGATTTTGATTTTTTTTATTTTGTAAGAAATCCTATTAGTCTTACGAAAAACATATAATCTGACGTTTTTCATGTGGCGATATAGCTAAAAACACTCCAATGAAAGATGAAGCGTACACAGATGCTGAAAACTGTGAACGAATGGAACAATTTCGCTAATTCTTTTTTGTGTTTATTATTGTCAGGAGAAGGTACATATGAAAGAAGCAATTAAGAAAGTTGAGCGGACCATTAGAATATTTCGAACATTTGCGTCGCAAAAACTATTTGTGAATTATAAGTACCAAATATGTTTTAATCGAAGTTTATTATTGTCAGATTTACAATATCCCTCCATATAATTGTCAGATTATCATTTGGGACGACTAGACAATCAAGTTGAAAAATCGTTCATGACTTTTGGCCACGTCCAAATCATCAGCCATTTGAATATGACACTTTTTTGAGTTCACCTTTCACATTCCCTCTGAATATCTGACACGCTCGACTAACGGCACACCCTAAATGTATATGTATTCTTAATCAGCATGAAAAGTAGCGTCAATATAGCTAAATATGACTACATATAGAGATAGGATCATGTATAATTTTGTAATATAGATACATACAAAATTGCTGCAAGATGTCATGCATAACGTGTCGATGATCAGTCTGGCTGGGGGCCCTGTACAAAAATAGCTCAGTCGATAACGGTGCCTCTCCGATAGCTGGTCGCCTCGGAGAGTAACTGTGACCTTATCTGTGTATGGCGGATCTCTGCACAGATGGACATTTCTTCTCCGCAATTCGTGTGTACAAAAAATGAACCAAAGTAACAAAAATATTAAAATACCGCGGGACTGCACCGCGACACAGCCAGGAGGTGTGGATGACCCAAAGCGCCGGGGACTAAGTGGAGCGGGCGTCAAGTGGTACATAAGGTACCTCGAGCAGAGACTGACTCGGGAGAGAGCGCTGAGCCACAAGACTGTTGTGCAGCCACAACAGCCCACCAGCAAGTGAGCGCACAAGACGCTCACCCCACCCGAGCTTTATTGTTTTTCAAAATCATATCATATAATCGCATGTAAAATCATATATTTTGCATGAACTGTTTTCGTTTCGGTTTATAATACGCATATTGTTCATGCTGTAAACTGTGTATAACATGTTGAAGCTGCATACACATTGCGTAAATTTTTTAAGTTTGGTTTTTGTTATTTTGTGCATTATAAATTGATATTATTTCAAGAAAATTGTTTTGCATAGTTTTATAATTTTTTGGTGCTACGCGCTTTTGTAGAAGACGTGTAGACTTTTGACAAAACACGACGTACGAATCCATACACAATAAGCTGCTATAGTAAAAACTAGGGGCGGAAATTGCTTATTTTAATTAGAGATTGTCTTAACTAGTTACGGTTTAATTTACATATTTGTGTTTAGAGAGCAGTGACGAATGTAGCTGATTGTTTTGCTTTGCTTTTTTTTTATATTTATTTAGTATAAAGGTAACTAATTCCATGCCGCATCACTGTACTCTGCAATATGAAATATGTATCTACTTGTTACATACTACATACAATATACATATTTACAACAAATCGAATGAATGAAGTGAAAATTTATATGCATAATAATAAAAATAGCAACAACTGCTGTCAATTTCGTTATTAATTTAATTTATTGTCTCGCACTAATGACCGAACTTTTATTAATGTATTTCAAACAACAACAACAAAAACAATACAGATTTATATTGAATAAAAATAAATAAAAATCATGATTTAAAATCTCTCTCAAACTATAAATAAATAAAAAAAAAATGATAAAAAAAGAAGAAGATACAAAAAATTATACTCTTTTATCATTTTCAAGGCTTATGCGCAAAAATTTTCAATTTAATGCGTTCACATTTTTTTATAATTTTTGCACATTTTCAACGCAGGCATTAATTATAATTTCTCTCTTTAGCTTTTTCTTTTTTTATATATAAATTTGAATTGTATCTTTTTTTGTATCTTTTTTTTTTGTATATTTTTTTTTGTATCTTTTCTGTTTTGTATCCTTTTTTTTTGCGGTTTTTAAAAATAAACTGATATATTGCAAAAGTTTTAAGGCGCTGCAGCTTAATTGATTTGCTTTAATTTGTATTGTAATAAATTTATTTCAGTCTGATAATATAAAAAAAATATAAATATATGAAATTTTCCGCTTGCAGTTCTAAATTGCAGCTCTAATTATATAAGTAACAATTAAGTTTAATAAAAAGGCACTTTAATTGAGTTGAAAGCGCACAAATTAAACTTGAAAACGTATGCTCAAACCGAGTTTATTAAATTTAATATGTGACTTGCTATTAAAAATCAATAAAAAACATTTTAAGCTTAATCTCTTCACAAGAAGAAAAAAAACAAAATGTTTGTTTTTTTTTATAAGACAAAATACTTTTTATAGCTGTCACTGACAAACAAGAAAAAAATGTTAATTAGTAGCTAAAGCTAATAAAAGAATTGCTTTAGTTTTTCATTTTTAACTTAATTTTTTGTTATTATTTGTTTTTGCATGTATTTTAACAGCCATTTTGTTTGTCTAGCCTACACATACTATAATTTTTAACAGTGCCTTGCCTAAATCATTATTGTTAAAATAAAAACTATTTAAATATCGTTTTGCGTTTTTATATACATATTTAAAAGCATTTATCTATGTAAATGTATCTCATAGATACAAAAAAAATTTTTTTTTTTAGAAGCTACAAAAAACTATAAAAATATAAATTATTGTTTTGCATTTCAGGTTTGGATTTATGTAAATCGCGCTTGCTTATATATTTTTTTGTTTTATTATATTAATTTTGGCTTGTAGCTTTTGTTGAAAATTATTTCTTTTTTATTATTATTATGCAGCTTCCTTTTGTATCTTTTATGATATATCAAAAATCGATTTCGTTTTTAATCAAAAATTGCTTTTTTTGCTTTTAGACGTTTAGATTTGTATGATTTAAATGTGTTTGCAGCCAAGATATAAATATATATATATATATATATATATATATATATATATATATATATATATATATATATATATATATATATATATATATATATATATATATATATATATATATATATATATATATATATATATATATATATATATATATATATATATATATATATATATATATATATATATATATATATATATATATATATATATATATATATATATATATATATATATATATATATATATATATACTTGCTCGAAAAAGTCTGCGTACACTACAAAAAATATTTAACTTGAAACGCAAATATCGCAGCTAATGTATTTTATGTATTGAAAGCACATTTTTTTTTATCATATAGTTTATAAATTTCTCTCTTAACTATTAATGCAACATATCAGAAAAGCATCACAGCGAAAAAGTCTACGTACAGCTGCATATTAGTTGCGTGGAATGCGCGAATATGCGATTACCGCTACCTAAAAATATTCTAAAAAATGCTTAGCGCTCACTTTGCAGTTTCAGTTCATTCATTTTCAATCAATTGAAGCGTCAACAAAATGTTAATAGCGCCATGAAGAACAACGAAAATCAAATTGGTGCGTATGAACGAAAAATTATTTTAAAGCTATATCTTGAGAGAAAAATCATATCGAGCAATTGGAAAACTAGTGTACAAAGTTCACTCATCAATACAAACAGTAGTAACTAACAACACTTAAACGGATTCCATTCTGCCCAAAACCCCAAACCCAGCTCCAAGCTCACCAACTGAAATTAGAAGTAGAAGAAAGGTATTCAACAATAATTTCCTATGTTACAGCACTGAAAAAAAGCAGGGTATCATGGCCGTAAGAAGCCTCATATCTCAGCTGTAAATAAACAGTTGCGCATGGAGCTTGCAAATGAGTACGCTTCCACGCTCCCAGACTTTTGGTATAAGTTTCTTTTTTTCGGATTAGAGCAAATTTTGTATTTTCGGTATAAATGGAAAACAAAACCTGGTATGAAGAAAGAGCGTTACGTTCTTTGAAAAGGAAAATTTGTTGCCAACCGTAAAACATGCTGGAGAAGGAGTTGTTGTCGTTTGGTATGTCTGGCAGCCAATTGTATTCGAAAAACTAACATTTATTGTAGCAAAATAATGTAGCAAACTAGTTATATACAAGTATACAAAGTTGCCAGAAGTTGGAGCTGCAAGCAAAGTTTTGGTGGCAACATAGTGCGCTTGAAGTAAAGCTCTGGCTACTTTATAATATAAAAAATCAGTTGAGTACAGTTCCGCCATTGTCCATACCTGATGCCCATAGAGCATTTGTGGAACTTACTCGAACGCAGAATCCGTCAACACACCATTAGCTTCTAAAATATGAAAAAAAAAAAAACGACATAATAAGGGAGGAATGGAAAAAAATTACAACTGCAGATACCAAAAAAAATGTGTGGACTCCATGCCAAAACGTCCTACGTAGGAGGTACTGGCGAGAAAAGTTTAACCTACCAGTTATTAACATATAATTTTCTTTGAAAAAAGACGTCTGTACGCAGACTTTTGCGGTGTTGCTTTTCTGATTTTTTGTAGTATAAACTGAATTAAAACTATAGTTTAAAGCATTAAAGTGCTGTAAGAATATTATAAACATTAGCTGAGATATTTGCAATTATAGTTAACATTTGTGATGTACGTAGACTTTTGCGTGCGAGTGTATATGTATGTGTATATATATATATAAATGTCATAAAATAATTCAAGTTTTTTTTTTATTTTTGTTTAAAAATTTTGTTTAATTTTTTTAGTTACTTGCACTTTGGCTGCTTTGTATTTATTTATTTTATTAGTTTTGTGCCGTTGCATGTCGTTTTAATTGATTTTGAAAGCATATTTACATATAACTGATATATTAGACACCATTCTGCGGCAAGTTTTTATTTTTGTTCTTTTTCTTTAATTTTGACTTTAATTAATTAATTTTTTTATGAATTTCAGTAATAAAATCGAAAATCAAGTTTCGCATTTTGACTGTTTTAGAGCGCACTGTGTGTGCTCGTAAAAAACAAAATTATTAAACAGCTAGCTAACTTGGCTTGGCTTGGCTTGTGCGTAATTATGATGAAGGCTGTTGGCTCAACTGTGGCGGTGACTGTTGTCAACAGTGTTTGTCGACGGAAAACAGGTGTTATAAAAAAAAAAAACAAAAAAAAAACAAAAAAAAACCAAAAACAGATACAAATCAAAGAAAGTTGAAGTTGGTCTGATTTGATTCGATTTGGTTAACTTTAGAAACATAGTTGAACATTATTGCACAAAACAAAATAGAATCGAGCACTTTTGATTATATTGTTAATTGATTTAAATGTTTTTGCTTTTTTATGCGAATTTTATAGTGAAATTTAGCACATTATTAGCGGAATTATTAGTGTTTAACTACAAGTTTGTGAATTAAAATCTATTAGAGAACACACTAGGCTACTAATAAATACAGTACAATATATATATGAAAAGTGCATTCCGTGTCATATTTTGTTACTGCTGAATTTGAAAATCGCTTTCTTCGCGTTGGCATTGGAGTTTAGTACCCGTATGAACCACGAGCTGTATGAGCTGTTTGATGAGCTTGATATAGTCCAGCGCATTAAATTCCAGCGGCTGCACTGGGTCATCCGAATGAACCCCGAAGCTCCAGCACTAAAGGTTTACAACGGAAACCTGAACTTGATTGGTGGACGGCGTCAGAGAGGACGTCCGAGCTTAAGATGGCAAGATCAGATCTATGATGACCTAAAGAAGCTCCGAATTGCCAGTGACTGGCGCCGGCGTGCACTAAACTACACCGAATTGTGCGCTTTCCTACGTGCAGCCTTAACCGATAGACGCTTCTAGAGCTACCAACTAAGTAAGTAAGTAAGTAACTAAACTGTTTTAGCTACTTGGTGTGTCGCAAAAGAAACAGAACTTTTTAAATAAAGCTGTTTCTGGTGGCGCCACCTATTGCTAGGTACATACAGTCGAACCACTACAAGCGAAGTTATCGCGCTAAAAATGACAATATCTTTTGGGCATCGGTCGAAAAATGAATCTCGAACAAAGAGCAAATATTAAGTTCTGTTTTAAAATTGATAAAACATTCACCGACACGTTCCATGAAATGAGAAACAAGTTTATGGTGACAATTGTCGATCCCGTAGCAATGTTCACGTGTGTGTGGTTAAAACGTTTTCAAGAAGGTCGTGAAGACGTTAGCTCTGTGACGGTGAAAAGTCGGGGCGGCCAAAATTAGTGGTGATCGAAAAGAACATTGAAAAAGTGCATGAATTCATACAAAATGAGCCGAAATCTGCGTTGCATTATATGCAAATGGAATTAAATATTCCCAAAGATACGATTCATCGCATTTTGATGGAGAAATTGGGTCTGCAAGGTCTTTGTCGCAAAAGAAACAGGACTTTTTAAATAGAGCTGTTTCTAGTGGCGCCATCTATTGGTAGGTAAATGCATTGGAAAGGTACATCCTTAACCGTACACGCCTGATTTGGTTCCGTGTGACTTTTATCTATTTGGAAAACTTCAATTGCCGATGAAGGGACACCGCTATGAGGACATTGAAACCATACAAAAGGCGTCGACCAGCATTCTCAAGGACATGCCGAACAAATGATCTAAAAAACTCATTCGAAATGACAAAAACGCTGACAAAAACGCTGTATCGAAGCCCAAGGAAACTATTTGTCATAAAAAAAAAAATCACTTTTGCAAAATAGTACTAAATTTTTGTTTTGTTTTTTTCATTTTTCTAACAGTCCTATTTCCTTTGCAATACACCTGGCACCACCACAATAGTAAATATTTCCAAGTCATCTTTGAAAGATCAGGCTTAAAGATCAAAATCAAATACTGTGTTTGTGTAAAAATAAAAAAAATAAAAAATGTTAAAGTTCCACTGGTTGATAGCCAAGTGGTTGCTGGCATTCCCAGCAGTTAGCATTATTAGTGCAGGGGCTATTACGCTGAGACATATGTATATTCCTTGTTTAATTTATTCTAGCTTTTGTTTGATGAGTGTTAAAACATTGCAGGAATCTACTTGTAGCCTTAACAATCAGCAAATTGTTTTCTCCCCCGTTCATGCGCTGGGATTTTAAACACGACGGAGAGCTTGCGAAAGGGATAGCTGTATACATACAGCTGCATTTTTCACATCGACTCGTTTAGGTCACACTTGACTTTTGTTTCTGTTTCTATTAAAATATAAAGAATCAATAGATAAAAGCATTTTAAAGATGCATGCATTGAGTATATTCACCATTTGCGCATGACACGGCAAAGCAATTGTCTTTCATTGTTGTACTTTTTTCTAGTTTTATTGTACACTAGTACACTTTTTGTGTAAAGAGTGCCCGAATGAAGAAATATAATCCAAAACACCATAAAACTATAGATAAATACACTATTTCTGCCGAAGTTTTGGTACTTTGACATTTTTGTGTCCAGAGTTGTCTCATCTTTCACACAGATTTTCATTTTAATATGGTATTTTTGCTGTTTAGTTTCCTGTTTGGTTTTCGTTTCACTTTTTGATGAAACTGTATGTTTGTTAAACTCTCGCACCTGTAGTATTTTTGCTTTGTCTATTTTCTGATCTGCTCTAACAGCAATGAAGGGGAAAACAATTTGCTGATTGTATTCGTGTGTCAGACGGCCATTAGAATTAATGGAATACTAACTTTCAATGCCGGCATGTGTCAGCCATGAGAGTAAAGAAAAGCATTCGATTTTCATACTTTCAAATGATTCGTGCAGGGCTCTAATAAATATGTAGGTATTTTATTCAACTATTGAATGTAACAAGTGTTGCGCAACGCCGTAATGCTACAAATAATTATTAGTAACCGATGAACACTAACAATAAATATTTTGGTAACTTCAGTCAATTAGTCATAACTTCGGTGTTTATCCATACAATTTCTTCATCAGCAGCTCATCAGTAAGAGTTCGATCTATACGTAAAATAAAAAAAAAATGGACATAGTTTGTCGTTTTCTATTTTATTAACTTGAATATGAGGTTTTTGAAGACCTAATCTGACGTTTCACACTCGTGATATGTGAAACAGTGTGTGTTCAGTGTGATTTTCAAGCTTGGCAGGACATAATGCAGAACATAGTGGCATCGAATGAACAGTTTGGACCAGTATTATATGCTGCAAGAACTATTGCTGCATGCAGCTAGATTTCTTTTAACAAATTTTTGTTTAATCATAGAAGTTGCACAAGCTCTGAACGAAACACAGCATCGCGTAGTATATTCAGCAGACTAAGTCAAAATGGCAGCAAATGAACGTTTTTCGCTGTAGACTAGTGTTATTAATGCTTGTTGTATATATATATACATATTTCTTTTAAGATTATTTCAAATCTTTCAAGAACTTAACTCAAATTATATACAAAGGTATTAAGCAGATAACTAGTTTTACTTGTATAGAATTTTTCTTATGCTTAGCATCTTTATGCGATTTAGTTTTATGCAATGTCAAAATAAATTTAAACCACATGCTGCTGATAAGAGAATTTGTCTTTTTATGCACTGTACTCAGAGTTACAGGCAGAAGTAGGCGTGCTAGATCTCACTAGTTATATACTCTTCAACAGCTTCAAAAACTGACTCGATATGCTCACATCTGTCCGTTCGCATGTTCGTTTGTGTGTATGAACAAAAAGCTTTAAGTTACCACAGCAGCTAGATACATCAAATTTGTATATCAAATACTTGGACTTGAATTAGACTGAAGTAGATTTATACAAATTTTTGAATGCCATGCGAACTATACGTCTACAACTCTTATATGCATAGTATGTAATATCAACAAGCAGCATTGTTTTGAAGTACTATCTTTTGCTACTTAGAAGGCTTCTCTGCCGTATAATCAAAAAGATCTCCGAAACTATAAGAAGAAACTATAGAGAGAAGTTTTTATGTAGACTTTGTACGTAGACATGATGAAGAAATTGTATGGATAAACACCGAAGTTATGACTAATTGACTGAAGTTACCAAACACACACATAGACTTTTCTTTTTAGAGTTCTCACTTGTTTAAATTACTTTGTACAGGGTATAAAAATTACGTTTGCTAGTTGAAAAAGTGCAGTTTAAATACTAACACAGGTCTGTGTTCTTCGCAGATACAGAACTACACTGCAAATTGCAGCTTGTCTAAAGCGTTTCAATTTTCACTGAGCTGTATATTACTAAATTGAAGCTAAAACTCAATGCAAGCGGCTCTCTATCTCTCTTTCTCTCTCTCTCTCTCTCTCTCTCTCTCTCTCTCTCTCTCTCTAACAATACTTAGTTCTGAATTACAAAACATTTACTTGCAGTACTTTCAATATGTTTTCAATGTTTATGTGCCGATATAGACGTGGTGCAATATATACTTAAGCATAAGTAAGTACTACAATGCTGTAAAAAGATTATGAAAACTTAAACATTCAAACATGAGATGCCTTTTGAGTTAGTCTAGTTAGCAGAAACACAAGAACTATAGGCTCCAACTCTAACATTTCTGCGAAATAGAGTCAAAAAAAAGCTGAGCGCTTGTATTTTAAGCTGCAAAATATTGATAAAACATAACAAAATCAAAGGTTTTCCGGAGTGTCACAGACTCTACTTTCGTTTTAAAAAATCTAAATTTCATTCATTAAATTTAGTTTTATGAATGAAGTTTAGCAATTTTGATTCGCAAGTGTTTGCTGTGGTATTCCTGTATAATAGTATGTTCCATGTCGTTATAGGTAGTATTATTATAAATAAAATAGACTTTTTGTATGTTAAAAAACTGCAGAGCAGATGCTCGAAGAGGTTTGAAATATAATATAAAAAGTAGTCTATTTTAAAATTGCCTGCGAGTTTATGGAACGATCTGAAATACGAATGGCATCTTAGACAATTATTAGTAAACAGGGCTATAATACCGCAGGAGAGCTATGAGTTACAATCCTTGTGATCAGCACAAGTAGACAAATCAGTTTAGGCATGCGTCAAACTGTTCAGTGGTTTTTCAGCGACTTTTTGCATTAGTACCACCAAACTTTGTCTATAGATACACAATCTATAAGATTTAAATTAGTTTGCCTTCTAGCTATAATGCCTTGCCACAGAACAGAAGAGTTTATAAAATCATATATTTTGAAAATATAACGTTCGGATTGGTATTAAAATATTACAATTTCGTTTAGTTGTCTTAGAACAGCTGTAAAGCATTCCGAACTTCCACAAAAAAGTTATTGTGGCAGCATTGTTTGTGCATCTTTGTATATTATGTATCTAAAAATATCATAAATTTAGACAAGTTCTTAACTGTCAACACCCAAACGTGTGCGTTAAGTTGAGGCAATTTTCATAGCTTTGAAATTAAAAACCTATGCCTAGCAAGTTAACATAATTACATGTTTATATATAATTTAGTTTATTTCTTGAGTTATTTAAAAATTCTTAACAAAAACTTGCGATACAAAGGTTCATATTCGCGGTTTTATATTCAGCGCATCTGCACTCATAGAAAATATTTTGAAAAGTTTTGCGTGCAAAAATATCGAAACGAGCATTGAGTTTACATGCAGACTAAGCTTTATACAATTACATAATTGGCATTGCAAGCTGCTGCTGATATATTAACTGCCTACAATTTTAAACCAAACTACAGCATTTTAACTTAAAAACTGTATAGCTAGTTTGTATAGGTGCAATTAGATACAAGAGGTATACTCACGCATATGTTTAGAAATTTGACACGTCTGGTCGGGTTCTTCAAGTATACTTTACATAGGCACATATACGCGTATACTAACATAGGTAAATAGTAATGTTCTCTGTCTGTGTTTTACGGCTATATTATCTATCAAACCGATTTTGATAAATGTTATAGTATGTTAATGTTGTTGTCTATGCGAAAATCAATTAAAATTGCAATCGTTTACATGTAAAGCGTTAAAAGCGATTTAAAAATGTTACTAAAATAATAGGCGGTTCAGCAGACTGTTTGGTGTTCACTGATTACTATTTTTACTAAAAAATTTTAGCCTATTATGAAAGCTTGACGTACTTATAGTATTCAAATCCATTAAAAACAAAAAAACAAAAACAAGTCAGTGTAAATCAATAATCAGTCAGCCAAAGTCTCTGCGAAATGATAAAAAATCAAATAAAACACACGTACGTAGCGCACGTAGAAGAAATCACACTCTTACACTTTTTGTTGCTGCTTTGCGCGCATACAATAGAAGTAGAGAGTACAAGTGTGAAAAAACCACAACCAACAAGGAAACAAATGACACGCTTTAAGCAAAATTTTAGGCAAAACAAAACTTAACGCTTTTCACGTTAGGCTTTTGCTTTGTCTTTTTTGTCGCTTTCTATTGCTTTTGCCCAATGCCGTGCAAAATGCTGCACTTATGCTTGACCGAGCACTTTGCATTTGATTTGTAATAGAGTAGTGTTGGCTTAGGCTTTACATTTGAAGTGTATAAGAAATAAGTAAGTAATTGACTTGAATTGAAAATTTAAAATTTGAAATTCAAACTTTTCATTATTAAAGTGCATAAAAAATTAAGCAACTAGAAAGTATATTTGAACTTCTTAGCTACACTTCATTTGAATTCAGCCAACAAGTTTGTTGTTATTTTTCTTATTGAGACATATTTACTTATATGCAAGACGCAGCATGTTGTTCATTTAAATGTAGTATTAGCGTTAGCTAAATTCGTTTAATAATTTCATAAATAGCATTGCTAAATAATTATGCATCATTTCAGCTTTAAGAGAAGCCTGTTTTGAAGTCTTAAGGCATAAGCGCTATTATTTAAGATCACTGTATAAAGCACACAATGCTGTAATAGCATTAATGAAAACATTAACTTAAGTCAAAGTAACTCAAAATTTAACTAATATGTTTACATTTAGTATCTACTTGTAGTAGATAGAAACGTATCTAACTCACTTGCTGCTATCAAATATTTAGAAAAAAACTAATCTCTAAAACAGCTGCTTTCGTTGCACGCACAAAGTATTTCAATTGAGCCTACACTGCACAACTTCAAAATCATATTCGTATACCGCACGCAATATAGAAATATACATATTTATCGTGTTTATAACTCAAACTAATTCGCAAATTCAATTACTTTACATTTTTATTTAAATTGTTAACAATTTGTTTGTTTTTTTTTTTTTGTTGTATGAAAAAAACTTACCCAATTCCGTGCTCCTTGCACGATCCTTCAATTGTTTGACAATGCCATACTTTACGGTGCCAAATTGTATCATTTTATTGATGGTCTCCTGGTGATTATCTTTAAAGTCACTACGCATTGCACACAAAACACTTGAAGAACGTTGATGGTTTTTCATTTATGAAGAACAACTGCTAAACAACTAAACTAAAACGAAAGCATTTGCGCCGAAAAAAACAAACTGGCGCCGCACACATGCAAAAGGCAGACGACGACGAATAGTAAAATAGATGTGATTCGCTTTTTATTTTATTTAATTTTATTTTATTTTATTTTATTTTAGTTAGCTAAATATTATACAAAGTACTTTGCTGTTTGTTCTTTTGCTTTTTATTGTCACTGTGTAAACATTTTAATTAATTTTTATTTTTTTTTTTTTTGGTAATGCTTTTTTTTATATACTTTTAGTTTCATACATAAATTCTAGCTGGGAATTAAACACAGCTGTTTTGAGTCAAGAATGTAAAACAAATGTTTCTTGTTTTAGTTATTTTTTTAAGCGAAATTTGTGCAATTGCATTAATTTGTTTTTTTGTTTTTTGTTTTTTTTTTGTCGGTGGCTAATCAAATGTTAAAATGATTAAGCGCTTTTGTTTTATATTATCATAAAAAAAAATCGAAGATACTTTATGTGTTGTAGTTGTTATTTGTAATTGAAATTGTTGTAATGTAGTTATTATTATTATTGTTGTTGTTGCTGCTGCTGTTGTTTTTGTTGTTGACGCTATGCGTTGCTGTCATCGACTGTCAACCGCATTTGACATGACTAATTTTTTTGTTTTGCTTTTTTTCTTCTTCTTTTTTGTTTTTTAAGAAATTAATTCATTGAAATTGCCGACGCTCATAATTCGTTTTTAAGCGCATTTGTATATGAAGTCGACAGCAACGTCGTTGCTATATACTTGTATGTGTATGTAATACATACATAGATGCTATGTATAAAGTGTAATACATATTGCAGCAGTTTTTTTTTTTTGTTTTTTTATATATAATTTTTGTACATTTGCCGTCGGCACTTTTTGTATTTATGTTTGAAATGTATTACAAACTTTTGATAATAATAATAATAATATTTAATTTAACTTCATAGTTGTAGCAGAGTCACACACATCTTTTTTGTTTTTATTTTTATTTTTTTTTTTGTTGTAAATTTATTTCTTATCAAAATGTATCTTATACGCTCGTAATTTCTTAGATGCTGTTTATTTTTCTTTATTTTTGTTGTTGTTTTTCTTTGCGGCGGCCGCGACGTATAGAATCACGCTCTCTTTCTGTTGTACAAAAACGTACGACGACAACTGCGACGACGAACGTTTCAGCACGCGCGTCAAAATAGCACTGACACAAACAATAACAGCCACACGACCAGAAAGTCACTCAAACAAAACGACAAGCAAAAGTAATGGGCTCGAGCAACGTTACCAGCGGAAGGTGGCAGCAGCAACTCATTCGTATCTCGTTCGTCGACCGGTTTATCACACAGAAAAGATACATTCGCAAGCACACAGAGATACATTTGAACACACACACACACAAATATATTGTATAGCTGTGCTTGTGTGTGTGTGTGTGTGTGTGCGTATTATCATTTTTATTAAGAGCGTCAAGTCAACCAACCAACCCACCTCATAACACACACATGCACATGCAGACGACGCAGTTATTTTAATACAACAACAACAAAAGCGAATAATACATATATCAATTCATATAATTTTTCATATGCGCCGTCTATGCCATCGCTCACACTTATGCAGTTTGTATATATATATATGTGTACACTCTCGCGCTCTTTTTAGCTTACGCTCAATATTGCTGCGCACTCTTTTACACGCAATCAAATAGCGCATTTTCCCTCTCATCATAATTTTTATTAAATTTGTTACTCATAGCGGTTTTTTTTTGTGTTGTTGTTTGTTTCTTTGTTTTGTTATCTACTACAAGCTGTTTCATTCGCACGCCTGCTGCAGCATAGGCACTGTTAAGCATGCTATTGCACTATTGCGCTCTTGTAATTTACTTTCTATGCAAGTGTGTGGTGTGTGTGTGTGTGTGTGTGTGTGTGAGTTACCTGTTTGACTCTTCGGCATTGTTGTTGCGCTCGGCAGACATTTATGAAACTTGTTGGAAAAATTATGAGCCATACACATACAACAAAGCAAGCGAGAGTGACAGAGTGAAAGAGAGAGAGAGAGAAAGAGAGAAGAGCGCACGCGAATTAAGCATGTAAAAAACCGCTGCGCCGCTCATGCCATGCCATAACATTTGCACTCAAGTTACTTCCTTCCGCTTGTTGTTCTTGTTGCGCTCATTTTGAGTGACTTTTTTTTGCAATGCGCACCTTTGCCACTTTTATTATCGTGTTGTTGTTGTTGTTGTTGTTGTTGTTGTTGTTGTTGCTGCTGCTGTTCTTATTGCTGCTTTCATATTTTTCTCAGCACTCTCACACTCATGCATACGCGTATGCTTTTACT
The DNA here is from genome assembly GCA_035044765.1 of Leucophenga montana. Lineage (NCBI taxonomy): Eukaryota > Metazoa > Arthropoda > Insecta > Diptera > Drosophilidae > Leucophenga > Leucophenga montana. The sequence continues at coordinate 239,382 of JAWNNQ010000178.1, forward strand.
ACTGCCTACTCACTCACACATACTTTTTATTATATAGCACTTTTTCATGCATGCTCATGCTCCTTTCATGCTTTCTGTCTCACTCACTCGCTCATATGCGCGCGTTTCGCTTTTGATTAATAATTTATCATAATTCATTCATATCACATCGCATGCTTGCTCTGCCCTTTTTTGCAGGCTATCTCGCTTGCACTTGCGCATTTCAATAAGCAGACGCCATCTCGTTTTTGTTTTGTTTGCAATTGTTGTTGTTGTTGTTGTTTTAATAATTTTGGTTTATAAGATTTTTGGTTGTTGTTATTGTGTTTGTAAGATATTTAATTGGTTTTTTTTTGTTTTTTTTTTGTTTTGTTTTGGGTGGCGTTATTCAATTCGCTTATTCGTTTGCTCATTCGTTCCTTCCTTCGTTGTTTCATTCGTTCATTGTGTTGAGTTATTGTTGTTGTTGCTTTTCTTATTGTTATTGTTGTGTATAAATATTATGAGCTATTCATCAACATACTCAACTATATATACGTACAATACATATATATGTACATATATACTATATATAAAATGGCTTTTGCGCTGAGCTGACTTTGTTTGCGTGTCGTAAACTATTTTTTGTGTTTTTTTTTTGTTTTTCTTTTTTGGTAACTCCCACTTCTTAAATTATTTCGTTTGCGTATTTTTTTGACTGACAGTTTTATTGTAGTTCTTATTGTAAGTCAATAAGCTTTGAAAAAAATATGCGAGTTAAGAAATACATATGGGGGAACTTTAGATTTTTTGTTTTGAATATCGTTATTCATCCGTTTAATAAAAATAATGGAAATGCTAATAAACAAGTTGTTTTATTGAAAAATGGAAAAGTTTCTATCGTATCATTAAGTAATCACGACGCATTATAATGAAATAAAAAACAAAGTAATTCGAAACAAAAATTCGACTTCAATTTGGAAATAACACTTGAAAACAGTTCCAAAAAGTTTTACACCTATCATGTTAGATATACATATGTATGTGTCTTTCATATATGAACATACATACATACATACATATATACGTTGGAAAGAGGCTTGTAAGTTGAACATGCATTTAAGTTGAGCACCACGCAAAGATTGCACAATTTTGCCAGCAGAAACACTAAAAATCAAACTGTCATCATCATGAAAAAAAAAGCAATATCAATTTGAATTTTTTTCCGTTTATTAAATCATATATTGCTACTCAGCAGTGTTATTTCATTCAATTGAAAAGTTGAGTTTAGATAGAATGGTGCACTATTATTGATAAATTTTCATAATCCACAAAAATTTGTAAGCAAATCGTTGTATGAAACAAGTTTTTCACATCATTGCTAAATAGTCAGAAAGTTGTTTGTAGGTTGAACACCCATGTTTTTTATTTTTTATTTTTTTTTTTTTATTCACATTTTGATGACACTCGCTTTATTGTTTGATGTTTAAAATTGTTGTAGAATGCATTTTCAAGTGTTATTTCTTAATTGTGTAGTGAAATTTTTGTTTTTAAATTTATTTTTATATTTCAGTATGACGTGTAGTAAAGAGTAATTGCCATTATCGATCTCAACGCATTGCTCAGCCCAATCAAAGCAATTAAAATCAAAAACATTTTTCGAAATATGTATTTTTATGTTCGAAGTAATTTCCATGTTTAAAATTAAATAAGTTATGAAACTCAGTTGCTTTTACTCAATACTTTTAACGTTTTTCATTATTTTACGAAAGTGTTCAACATGCAAGTCTATTTTTTTAAACCTCAGTTTTTATGCCTTTCAAAAAAAAAAAAAAATGGGAAACACAAAATTTTCTAACTTGCATACAGAAATATTTCCTAGATCAAATTTGTAAAGTTTAAGGCGCTGTTTCGACTGAAATTTTCAAAACTAAACTTTATTTAGACCACAGAAAACTATAGGCAATAAGGCTAACTATGTTCATCATACAAAGCTCTCGGTAAACATGTACTGTGAAAACTTTCATAGCGCACATTCCTATTATTTTTTCTATCGCTTTTGCAAACGAAGTAAGCACACTTGAACACACCATATTTTTCCAAAATCGATTTAAATACGCCATTTAACCGGACTCAGATTCTTTAGTAACGGCTGATTTGCCCGTTATAGCACAGTGTTCGATTTTAGAAATGTCAAGAACCGTGAGAAAATCTTCGGCAGTTCAAGTGCCTTTTTTTATTGAACCAAATGAATACAAGTTTTTAGCGAACTTATTTATTAATATACTATGAGTTTTTCAGATTATGACATTGAAAAAATAGTTAATAATTTTTGTCAATGCGAAAATAACCAAAAAAAAAAAACGACTTTGGTAGTCAAAAATTGTATTTTAGCAAGTTAGACACGTGTTTCGAACTACGCAACGAATTCATCATCCGAAACAATTTGACAAGCAGTACCAAAATTTGTGTTTATCAGCGACAACAAGCATTATTATATCAGCCCAGAGTGCCGACTTGAATCATATCGTCAAGATGTGGGTCAATTTGAAGAAACAAGTCGCTAAAAGGCATTCAAAGAAACTGTACAGCATTTAAAACGGCAAAAGTAGAAGAATGGCAAAAAAGTTACCAAGCGATTGTGATCTACAGAAGTTGGTGAATTCCATGAGAAAACGGCTAAAACACGTGATAGCTGCTAAAGGATGTCTAACTAAATATTAATATGTGCTAAAACTAGTTTTTTAATTAATAATCAACGTTAAATTAATGGAAAAACAGAACATGGAAAAAGAGTTGTGAAAAGAGTTTCTTGACACTCTTTAAATTGACTAATATTTGGTTTTCTTGTACTTTTCACTTGTTTTGCGTTGAATTTGTAACGTTTTTGTTATCAATGCTTTTTAAGTACATATGTACTGCGAAAAAATTATGTACACACATATGAAGAAGTATAGTTTTGTTTAGTAAGTTAAAAAAGATAATATATTTTCAATGTGTAAACTCATTCTTGACATATTTAAAAACCGTGGCGTAACTTAAAGAGTTAATCCCATATCTTTTAAGCCACACATTTTAACTTTAAATGCATTGTAGACAGAATAGTTGAAAGTAGATAATACTCGTAAAGAAAAGCAACGCTCAACTGCTGAAAATTAAGAATAGATAAAATATAATGTCATAAATATATTTCTCCACTTTTTGGCAGTAACCAATAAAATACAGGAGCCGTGGAAAAAAGAATATACGACCAGACTAGCAGCAAAAATAGTTCATAATCTTTCCCAAAGCGAAATAAATATTCACACAACAACAATAAATAAATAAATAAATAAGAGGAGTGACTACGCTGATGCAGTAGAGTATGCAAGCAGAGTAAGAGTGAAGAGCGTAGTGAAACGAAAAGCAGCGCAGAAGTCAGTAAAATGTCATAAATTTAACAAAACACAAGTGAAACAATGCGAAAGGAGTTTATGTGTTGTGTGATGGCATGAGGAGGCATGGGGAGAAAGTGTAGTAGTAAGCATCAAAGTCAGCAGCAGGAAAATGAACAGCTTAACAAGCAATGGCGACGATGTTGAGTATAAAATAAAAAGGAAGCAGTGAATAACTGCAAAATGTGCCCAAAAGTTATGTACAACAAGCAACAATAACAACAACAACAACAACAACAGACATTTATATATAACAAACACTTGCTCATATTTCACCCAAGAGCAGCAGCAGCAGCAGCAGCAGCAGTTGAGAAAAATAAAAAAATAACTTAAGAAAATGCAGAAAAACCAAAAACAAAAACAGTAAATAAAGTAAATAAAAAAAAAAACAAAAAAAACGTAAAAAATATAATAGCCACCTTGCGCGAACCAGTAAGAAAAAGGCGCGCTCATAAAACAACAACAGCAACAGCGAATAAGATACATAAACAAGTAAGCACACATACATATGCACATATGCACAAGTGTGTGTGTGTGTGTTTGTATATATACAAATACATAATTCATAAATGAAAACGCTCATATTCGCTCATTTTGTTTTTGTAACTGTCGCCCACCACCACCATTTACAAAAAAAAAAAAAGAAAAAAAAACCAAAAACGATAACAACAAAAACCAAAACACAATATGCGCTATCTTCGTTTCGTTTAATATCTTCCATCATATTCCAACATATACGATTTAGCTACGCACCAACACATGCACACAAACACATGCACACACACAATAAACGATGATGCCCGACAAGCAGCAGACAAGTTTTGATAGACTCTCATAATCATAATGAAAACAACAACAACAACAATATGCTATAAGATTACAAAAACAACAACAACAACAACACACATAAAAAGGCGTCTCGTGCTGTTAGCAGTTTCAAAAAAAAAAACAGCAAAAACAACTAAAATGCTTCGTTTTTTGAGCACAAGAGAGAGAGAGAGCAAGCGTGTGTGTGCTGCTGCATTTCCCATGCGCTCAGCACAATTCATTCATACCGGTTTTGAGCAATTACTCTCTTACGCTCCGAATTTGTGTTTATGTGTGCATTGTGCTCAAACAATTGAGTAATTGAGTTGTAGGCAACGAGCACTTATTTCTGCTCATTTTTAGCTATTGCTATTGCAGTCACACATATGCATTTATATTGTTTCATTCTATGCCAATTGTGCGCTTTGCTCTACAGCGCTCTTATACTCAACCAACTCTCATACATTTGAGTTTATATGATTTTCACCATTTTGGTGCTTGTGGTGAATATGATTTTTGAATTTTTTCGATGAAAAATTTTGCATTTTAGAAATTTTTATAAAAGAATAATTCGAAACGCCAATCAATAATTTTAAATTTACAAATCATTATTTTGGTGCACAGATTCTTGGCCTTCTGAGTTAGTGAAACTCGAAGTTAGGCATCTTTATCCAGTTAATTTCACCGCAATACCGCATGGCGATGTTACGCAGCTAGTCTATGAACAGGGTCTTATGCTTAGTTGCGTTGCCATGGAAAGGCACGCCGGCCATCTCGACGTAACCATTGCCAGTGTTGTACCATTGTGATACCATATGATATTTCATTCTTCCTTTATAGCTCTTAAGTGAACCAATTTGTCTCTGCCAGAAACTTCAATACCTACTTGATCTCTATTAGAGATATCTTTGAAAGAGGGATATAACTAGGACGGAACTACCGCGTAAAACTAGTCGCTTCCTACTATGAGTTGGGTAGTGGCAGAGCAAATTATTATTATGCAGAAGTCCTGGAAGTTGAACTCGTACCTAATGGCGCGCCTTCCTGGCAGTAGCCCATAAAAGCATCTCCCAGTAAAAACATGTGCGTTCTTTTCTGGCGTAGCAATGCGATGGTTCTTTCAAGGTTTTAGTTCGGTCAGATTTTTTACCAATGTTCCGATGAACAGGCAACCAGATGAAGCTGATCTGAGGCCTCCAATATTGTTTAAACTCGAATGGTTTCTCTACGTCGATTTCCTCTCTGATACATATTCTACTCAACACACGCTACTTTATTGATGTGCTTAAAACCGAATGGCGATAGAGATAAGCAAGCTGCTGCTTTTGGTTGTATTGGCGCCTCACGATTTTCTCTTACTATCAAAAGGAGAATACAACAGTTTATATTTACCCTATAATTGGTCTGATTATATTGAGCGGTCATACTTTTTGGCTTAATTTTCTTTTAAAGAATGTTGACAATGGTTTTCAACCACGCCTCACAGCGATCTACGAGAAAAAATATGGGCTCCTTTGACAACCGCTTCGCAATGGCTAGGAAATCCGCATAGCCGACACCAGATCCCTAAATTACTTGAAAAAAGAGGTTCCGGAAAAAAATTTATTTGTAAAATTTATGTGTAAAATTAAAATCGAATGGGACTTATAGTAGGAATCAATGGTGGTCATCGGTAAAAATGAAAGGAAGTTGACAGTACGCGAACGCATTTTACTACCATAAACTATGGACTACACACCGAAGACGTGTTAAATAGCATGCCCGAAGTGTTAAGTTTCAAAGGAAAGGTTTTGGATACACAGTTCTCATATCTTCGTAAAGAAGAACACGAGGATATTGCCACGGCACATATCGACGATGTAGATCGGCATGGAGTACATACCGAGAAGGATATCGCGTGGTTCGTGCAGGTGGAAGTGGAAGTGGCGCTTTTCGATAGGATAACGAAAACGAATGTGATAACGTCCTATAGCATAGTTTTGAAAGATATTCTAGGCTTAAAACATGATATTTCCCGCGTAATCCCGCCATGCGGGCGGTTATCAATGAACAAAACGACGAACTGCTTGTCAAAAGGGAGATAGAACCATTGCACAGTGCATATAGTCTACCAATTGTACTTGAAGAAGAATGGACAATAGCGGCTATGTGTCGATTACTGACAACTTAACAAACAGTCAATGGAAGACGCATACGCACATCAACTAAGTGTGGCGAACTAGAGAAGTACGATTGATCTGAAAAAAGTTCAACGCCCTTACTGTTCCCTGAAGAGGGTTATTCCAATGGAAGGTCATGCCATACTACTGCTCACGGCTCCGTCACACGTTCCAGCGGGCAGTAGACAGTGTCATCGCACCGGACATAAAACCATATGCATCCGATTACCTGAATGACATCGTGATGATCGGGCGGACTAAGCACGAGCGCTTGGAGAAATTACGGAATGTATTCCGACATCATTGAAAGGCCTATCTACGAATCAACGTGAGAGTTGAAAGTGAGCTTAGATACATCGGACATATTGTAAGTGTGTGGGGTATACAAACCGACCCTAATTGCAGATTGCAGCAGTGGCTTAACTCGAAGCATCATCGTCGATACAGGGAAAATTTGGTGATAGCGTAGTTGGTCGAAGTGGACTATCCTTGTTTTTTGTTTGTTTTTTGTTGAAACGAGAAAGTTCTACAACAGTTCTACAAAAGCCTTTCGATCTATAGCTTCACCCACCTCCGAAATATTGTATCAAGAAGAAGGGCGAGAAAAAGTCAAGTTGTTTTCGACCTTGGGGTGTTCTGGTAGATATAATGAATCTGCCCTTGAAAGTTAGGTACTTTCTGAATGCCACATTCATTTTCTATTGAGTGATATCTTGTAGTGGAAATTTCATTCAATAGTTTTTCCACAAAATTTAAAATGGTCAGCATAAGAAACAGTAAACGATTTTTCAATATGAATGATCTCTGGGCTCATTTAACCATTTTCTATAAATATGCTTAAAACTTTCATTGAGCATGTCCGGAAATGCAAAGAGGCCCCTGTGAACACACATAATCGGTGTTGCTAGAGATTTTGGCTTGGATTGGTTTGAAAATCGCTCGAAATCCAAATTGTTTGCGATATTTTTGGATGTAGCGTTTCACATTTCACCATATTTCGGCTTAGGGCCACGGCCACGAAAGCGTCGAACTACTACAAACAAAAAGAATACCAAAAAAGAAGAACAAGAATTACCCGACTCAGGATTTACATTTTTATTAAATTTATACAATGCTGTTACAAGACTTGATTATTTTCCTTTACAATGGAAAGTGTCACAAATTGTACTGATACCGAAGAGGAAAAAAGACTCATATAGGCCAATCAGTCTGCTACCAGTAGTTGGTAAAGTTTTTGAGCTGTTATTTGTAGCTAAACTAAGGCCAGTTATAACAAGAAGAAATTGGATTCTGCACCACTAGTTTGGTTATAGAGAACGCCATTCAACTATCGAGCAGACTCACAGAGTTTTCAAAACCAAACGCAATGCAATGGATCAGAAAAATACTGTACTATAACCGCTCATCTTGACATAACACAAGCCTTCGACCAAGTGTGGCATATAGGCCATCTATATAAACTGAAAAAGGATCTTCCTTACTCATTCTTCGACGTAATAAAATCTTATCTTATCATGGTTAAGAGTAATAACGAATATTCATCAATCTATGAGGTACTATCAGGTGTGTTGGGTACTATTCTATACACACTGTTTACAGCTGATTTGCCAACATCTACTGAAACAACAATTGCTTGTTTTGCTGATGACACCGTTGTAATGTCAGTACATGCGCATCCAAATGCACTGAAATGAGTTTATACGATATTGAAACGTGGCCACAAACATGGAGATTTAATATAAACCCGTGAAAATCAATCCAAGTGACGTACTCGCTTCGGAGAAAGAACTGTCCAGCAGTATTTTTAAGCAACCAACAACTGCAGAAAGGGGACAGTGCCAAATACTTAGGGTTCTCGTCTCGACAAGCGACTCACATGGCAGAAACATATTTTCACAAAAAAGGAAACAACTGGGGCTAAAACTCTCAAGTTTATACATAGTGGCTGCTAGGTACAAGTTCGCAGCAATTACTTGAAAACAAAAGACTAGGTCTACATGCCAGTGATTAAGCCAATTTGGATGTATGGTCAACGACTTTGAGAATCAGCAGCAAAATCAAACAGCAACATTATTCAACGATTCCAATCGAAAGTTCTACGACTCATAAGTTATAACGAAATCGCCATGTCACGAATGCAACACTGCACCAAGACCTCAAAGTACCTTCAGTTGCAGATCAATTGAAAAGGTACAACATCCCCCCTCAAAATTCATCCAAATCCAGCTGCGAGCGCTCTATTGGCACAATTCCAAGAAGTTCGAAGGCTATTTAGATTTAAAGATACAACGCTTGCCATCACAAAATCAAAATATCATAAGAACATATTGAGTATATTTTTCGTAGATGTAAATAGAAGTGCAACAATTGGATAAGGCATCACATACGAGTGTATTAAAATCAATTATTGCTTTTTTCACTTGGAGTTTGAATACCTCGTTTGTCTTAGGAGCAACCAAATATAGTCGCCCATTATATTTTCATTACAGGATCCTCTGTTAGCGTCGCTAGATGGATTTAATTTGTTTGGTGAAAACGTTCACCGTGTTGGTCACGGACATCGCTAAGGTTCGGAGGAAGTAAAATTCAAGTGGGAATGCAAGAATTGCACCTTCAAAGACATATTTGCTCCTGTTTAAAGCATGACAAATAAATATGAGGTATGAAATTATTTTGAAATTTGAATTTCTTTGTAAACAAATTGCATAAATTCGAAGCTGCAAATTATAAACTTGCATTTAAACTTAAAACTTATAATTCGACAACAGTTCTTTAATATGCTACGTCAATAGACGTCCGCTCTGTGGTTTTATATTACTTTATTCTAAAATTTTATTTTAATTTTTATATTTAAAAAACAAATTTTCCATCAGGGTGTATCAGCAGTTATGTTTTTTCTTATTTGACCGGTTTTGCAACATGTGGCCGAGCGTTTTTATGCTGCAAAATCACCTTTTAGTCGTGCCCTTTCTTCGTATTCCGTCTGTTTTTGCTTCAGTTCGCGGCTCGAAGGCATAAGTTGAGTCCGATAGCGTTCCCCCGTGATCGTTTCATTCGATTTGAACAGCTTGTAGTAGATCAAGCCGCGCTGGTCCCTCCAAATACAGAGCATAAGCTTCATGCCATGAATATGCGGCTTTGCGAAGCTTGTTGATGACTGTCCGTATACAATTGGATACTCTTTTCATTGCCAGTCACAATGCAATGCAAAAAACCCTTTCTTTTTTGGCTTTAGAGGAGTTGTTCAAAAAAAAAAAAAAAAAAATCGCCGTTCGACGTCGCGCGGCTTTAGCTCGTATGTCACCCAGTTTCCTTGCTTTTGAATCAATTCTATGGTTTCTAGACGTTTGCTGACTTTCGACTCATACACTTCCAATAATTCTGACAACTCCTGAAGCATTTGGCATTGGTCCACATAGAGCAATGATTCCAATTCTTCGTCTTCAAACTTTTTGGCTTGACCCGGCCGTTCATTATGTTCATAGCTCAAAATCACCACTTTTAAAGCGACCAAACCACGATTGTTCAGATAGAGCATGCTCGCCATAAACTTCATTTTAAAGTAATGAAGAAGAACTCCCCGCAAAAACAGCCAATAGTTCCGTCTGCATTATGCTTTGGTGCAGTGAGGAGTGTACGTTTGCCTTCGAGGCCAACTTTTCTTGTTGTTATTTTCAGCGAGGAAGTCCATCTTCACTTGAATGAATGTGTTAACAAACGGAACATGCGCCACTGTGCTGAAACCAGTCTCCGCAAATTGTGATTTTTTTTTTTTGGAAACGTCCGATTAGTTCAACAAAAACATCATTTTAAAAAAAACATCATTTTGCTATATCAGAGGAGCTGAGCAACGCACAGCGTTCTTCATTCGAACTTCTTCTACGCCGCTATCGGGTTGTATTCGCCAGAAGGGTCTACTGATACAGGACGTACGAGCTTAACACAGCACAAAATCAATACCGACAAAACAAGAACCATTCGTCAACAGCCTCGACGTATGTCTATTGCACGAAAGCAAGAAACTGAGCAGCTTATCATGCATATGATAGCGCGAAACGTACTTCGACGCTTAAACAGTCCTTGGTCATCACAGGTCCTGCTGGTGAAAAAGAAAGATGTTACGACCAGATTCTGCGTTGACTATCGCCGTCTTAAAAATGTTATGCGTAAAGATTCGTACCAGCTTCCTAAAATGGATGACATTTTGGCTACATTATACCAGTCAAAATGGTTCTCCACGAAGGATCTTCAGTGTGGCTACTGGCAGGTTCAGATGGATGAGGCGTCGGGGACCTAAGACCGCATTCTGCTGTGACATGGGCTTATTCGAATTTAATGTTATGCCCTTTGGTTTGTGCAACGCGCCGGCCACATTCGACATAAGACACTTTGAAGAAATATTTATTCGCCTGGTGGAAGCAGGTTTCAAATTGAGTCCTGGAGTGTGCAATTGCTATCAAACCCATAACACTTACACCACTCAACCGGTTGGAAAATAATGTGAGAAGCGACTGTTGGCTAATTTTTCTTTGATATTTATTTAGTCTGCTTCAAAATAATTCGCATTCGATGATGTACACATATTCCAATGTTTCTTCCGCTCTTCGAAATACTTTTCATAGGACGATTTTTGGAATCACTCAGAGCACTCCACGATGTTTTTATTCTACCCAATCATGTCAAAACGCTTTCCGTGGAGTGCCAATTTGTCAATCTATGTTATGTTCTAGAACATGGAAGATAGTTTTTGTTATAGAAAAATAATAATTGAAACTACGAACAAACAAAATATGCTTAAAGAAAATCGAAAAAAAAAATTAAAATTTTTTAAAAGCGCCATTTTGAAATGAGTAAAAATATGAAAACGGAAAATTAAAAAAAAAAAAAAAAAACAAAAAGAAAATTCAACCAACTGAAAACGTTTGTCACCCTATTTTAAACGATTACCCTTTCTAAGCCATCTTATCTGCGCTCAAAAATCAAAACGCACACAAATTCTAATGAGAGAGAGGAGGGAATGTAATGCGGCACTTCTGAAACAACAATTAAAATAAAAAATAAAATACAAAAAAGAAAAAAAAAAGGCGAAGAAATTGTAGCATGGAATATTAAATCCAATTGTAATGACAAATCGAGCCCAAGAGCGACATAGACCGGACAAGTGAAGCGAAAAAAATACAATAAATTTCGAAATGGGCATTTGAAACTGAATGCAATTGCTTCCGTTGTGATTACGAGCGGCAAATTTATTTATATGTGGAAATGTTTCACTGCAATATGCGATGTGATGACTTGTTGGAAGGAAGCAAAACGAACGGAACTGAGCTACAAACCTCAAAGCCAAAGCCCAAAGGGATAAAAAGAAAACACATCGAAGGGAGCGTGGAGTGCAGTAAAATAAAATAAAATAAAATAAATAAAAATGAATTTCAAACACGGCGGCGGTCTGCGCATGCGCGCCGCGCATATCAAATAATCATCTACGCTGTTCGCTTCAGTTTTTTTTTTTTTTTCATTGAGCGGCTTGGCTTAAAAATAATGCAAGGCTCGAGCGGATCTTTGCAGTGCCGCAGGCGAGCGGAATACTTCTTTTTCATACAGATACAAACGCTGGCTCGTTGGCTGAAAGGAAGCGCTTAATTATTACAAATTTCCTTTGATTTTTTTATGGCAGCCAATAAAATTTAGCTATCCCGCTCATACTTTATAGTAGCTCAAGATACATCCCAAGAGATGGCTGCGCCTTGTGCATGTCTTTTGCTATTTGTATTTCATTTCTTCATTGCTTCAGCGGTCATGCTAAGCGTAAGCAGTATTTATGTTTCCTTGCACAGGACAATTAGGCATATTTATTATTTTATTTGTTTATTTTTTTGTACAATATTTTTATGCATTTTTTATTTACAATGCGCTCATTTTACGCAATGCATTTTCACACTTCTGTTTCAAGGTTTTTCGCATACTCATAAAAATTATGGCTGCATTTTTTCTTGTAAATGGATTAAAAAGGGTTCGCACTGGTTCGTCGAAGTCGGCGGTATTTAAAATAAAGTAAGGCGAAGTCGCGCATGCGTGCCTTCGCCTGGGACGTGCCTAATGCACATTTTTATATTATGACCCTAAATTCTCACTTTTGAGCTATATTTCTTTCTTTAGGTACGCACGCTGCTACCGTTTTGGAATTCGAAAACCATTTTTAGTTTTTTTTTTTGTTTTTTGTTTTATTTACTTTTAATGTTGCTCAATTTTGCCGCCTTTTTGGTTAATTTTCAACTTCTTCTTCAACTTTTGGAATTGTGCGTGATTCGCTGCTTCTTTCTTCATTGTTTTTCTAGTTATCTAGCATGCTATCTATGTACATAATATTGTAGTATCTGTAAAATAGTATCTTTTTTAGCTTCTAATCATATGCCAGACATGTTCAAAATTTCTTAGCGCGCACTCATTTAAATCGCTTTTAAAATTTTTGATGTTCTTTTCAGCATTTGTTGTAACTTCTTTTTGTTTTAATTTTGTTTATATTTATTTAATTTTATTGCTATTAATTTAAAATGTTGGCATATAAAAAGATTTTAAGTGCGCTATGTGAGCATTGTAAGAAGTATTTATAGAGAGGGTTCTCCAGAGTTCATAGAAACAAGTAAAAAAACGTTAAATTCGGTTGAACCGAAGCTCTAATACTCCCATGGGCTGTGCTAACCCAAAAAATGTGCAAGAAGCGATGTAGTAGATGTGTAAGATGCCGCCATATCGAATTTCATGTTGATATTGACGTTTCCATACAAATGCATAAAAGCAAGTTGTGGGTTTGTATGGGACTACCTCAAAAAGTGGGCGGGGCACGCCCATTTGTATATGCGGCTGTCCACTAAAATCCACCAAATCAAATTTCAAGCTAATATTGATTTAAATTACGATTTTTTTCATAAAAAACACATACAAACTGCACGGTGGGTTTGTATTGGGGGCAACCCCAAAAAGTGCGCGGGCCACGCCCATTAGTCTATGTATGTTAAACGGCTGCCTATAAAAAGGCGCTACATTGCATTTCAACCCTATTATTTCATACAAAAAGTCAAAAGTGGGCGCTGGATTTTATTTGAGAATACAAAACATTTATAATTCGCAAGTAGTTTATCCATTAGACTGATGAAGTGTGGAGCAGATAGCTTGGAGATATGTCTCTTATTATATTATATTATATTATCTTACTTTTGTTTTATTTTTAATTTCATTTTTTAAATCACCGCCGGTATCAAAAGCGCACGGTTTTTAGAATTCTCTGCGAGCGGTTTTAAAGAGAGCCTTTGATCAATGGGTCAAGCGCTGGAATATAAAAGTGAATAATAGTGAAAAGTCTAGTCACTGCACTTTTTCATAATATTCTTATGTATTAAGGCCCGAAAAAATATTTGTTTATGGATTGGTTTTCGAGATACTAAATTTTTAATTTTCTTCTTCCGTATTGCCTTACTATCTCACCAATGTGAGCAATCTTATTGAAAGACGTTCAGGAGTTCCTTTCAGTAGTGTGTCCAATTCCGCAGTGCAAAACCATTCGAAACAAAATAAGTTAAAGTGCAGATCGATATGTCGTATTCTAATTAAAAACGACAAGATGATTTAGAAAGACTTACTTATGATGTTTGTGCTGCTGCTTATTGAAAGCTTTGGTTCTAGAAGTTGATATAAAAACTCGAAATAGTGGTACATTTTGTTTTGAACTGTAGTAAAACTGGGGGAAAAGAGACACTCCATTTCTAAGACTTCTTTGTCCGTTGAATTATTATCTTATTCAAATTCATTTTAACATAAACCTATTAAGCATTCTAATTGCAACGAAAAAAATATCTCGAACAATTAACAAATAGGGTGGAAGGTTAAATCAGACAGACGGACATGGCTCGAGCTGATCGAAATAGTTCGATGCCTAATTTAATTAGATGCAAACACTGTGACAATAATATAATGCCAAGATCACTCAAATCGTTACTCATTGGTACAATATGTGCAGCTCAAGCTGCTGAAAAACATCAGTTTATGATGAATTTGTTGCGAAGTTCGAAACACGTGTCTCACCTATAAATAAAACTTTTGCGAATAAAATGTGTTTGTTATTCTTTCTATTCGCATTGATAAACAAATACTTTAATGTGCGGATCACGAGCAAGCCAGACAATCTCGATATGTTCATTAATAGTGTTTGCGAATGTAGAAGTTTCCCCACGAATATTTTGATATTTTGTAAGATGAAGCGAACTAATTTATAAATAAGTATCAATGAAGCTCAGACATATAGATTAAGTAATACCAAGATCATCTTGCGGCATATTGTTGACATAGCATACAGAGATAGCCTATCGTACAGAGACTCTCGCTCAGGAAGAATGGAGAACACAATTAGAGATGTTCTGTAAAAGTGTTTTCGTTACAAAAACTAAATTTTATATGTTAATGGTATAAAGTCATTAGATCGTTGTTATTATACCCCGTATCCAAAGGGGCAAGGGTGTAATGAGTTTGTACAAATTTATGTAACTGGCAGAAAGAGGCGTGGTAGTTTCCATAAAGTATAATTATACTTGGTCAGCATCGGTTACTGAGTCAATTGTCTCAATTTGTCCGTCCGTTCATCTGAATGTATGAGATAACAGATCTCAGACTTAAAAATTGGACAGTTAAATTCTCATTGACCATACTCAGATGTCTTCCATTAAAAATTTTGTTTTGCTTTTCAATTAATTAATTAACTTTTAATATTCTTTTTTTGTGCTTTACAATTTTGAAGTCTGCACTCGTTCGTAGTCGTGAACTTACAACTACTCCACGAATTTAAAAACAGTTCTGGTTATATTGGATGCTATATTTTCTAATATCTCATATAAATGATGAATCATAATGAATAGATGCTGTCCCATAGTAAAATGGCTTCAAGAAGGCTTCATTGTTTGGTCGAATCTATTATTGAAGCTAGTTACAAACGCATAACTCGAACCACTAGGTTTTTTTACATAGTCTAAAGAAGGGAGAAAATTTATTGTAGTTGTTGAGCGCGTAATATGGCGCAAAAAAAGGCAACTTTATTGGTACAAAAAGGCGAGTTGGTCGAATGGGAACAATTAGTGATATGAACTGAAGCAAGTACGGAGAATCAATTATAATTTTGTAAAGAAAAGCAACCGGGAGTATAGATCGGCGTGATAGAAGGGTTGGAAGATCAATTACGTTTAAACTGTCTTGCTAGGGTGGAAGATTTATATTGGGATTCCAATTGAGACTCAAAAGAGCAAAGTAACACTATTCAAAAACTTTCAGGTGTTCCTCCTGAGTTGTGATATCTCGTCCATCACATTCGAGTGAACACAAGTGGGATCGTCAAAGATTTTTACCATCCAATTCCGCAGTGCAACACCATTCGAAACAAAATAGGTTAAAGTACAGATCGATTCGATATGTCGTATTCGAATAAAAAAAAGGCAATATGATTTAGAAAGACTTACTACTTACGTTGAGGTTTCTGCTGCTATTGGAAGCTTCGGTTCCACCGAAGTTAACATTTTCTTCTTAGTTCCATAAAATCTATATAAAAACCCGAAATACTGGCAAATTCTCTTTTGAATTGTAATAAAACTAGACAACAATAAAAAAAAAAAACACTTTGCTATGACTTCTTTGTCCATTTAATTATCATCTCATTCATAATATTTGAGCATAAACCGCTCCATTCACCAGACGTGTGGGTGCTCCTTCCGATTACAATTTATTTCCACCAATGAATTTTGCCAAAGAATAATTTTTTTTTGTTCGTTTGCTCAGGTAAAAGAGAGTATTGGGCATCCCACGGTAGCCTTTTTATACCATTATCAGTTTGTTACGCATTGAAGAAGGCATCGTAATCTGCATAAAGTATATATATTCTTAATCAGCTTGACGAGTCGATCTGTCTGGATGTTGTTGCACAGCACACTGTGACTTTGTGTCAATGCAAAGGCCTTTCATGCAATTATCGGGGATTGGTTTTGGATTGGGACATTTTAACTGCACTCTTTCATTCCAAATGTCCTTTTTGTTATCTTCTGTGGCGTTACATTAAGCGTTAAGTTTATGTGAAACGATCAGAGAGCTTTGACCAATTTAAGCAATAAACGGCGATAAATTCCCACAGAATTCTAAAACGTGCAAATCTTCAACTAATAAACTATCTTTCAAATACCAATTCATCAAAAATAGTGCACTTAACTTCAAAATGAAGCAACACTTCAAATTGACTTGACAACAAACAATTCTCTACTATGAAAATGTTTGGTGTGCGTCAATTGAGGTTAACCACGACACAAGAAGTCGAAATGCTGCAATTTGATTGCTAGTACAATCAAAATGAACTGAAGTGCGAAAATTGTGCAAATATAATTTTCGCAGCATTCAATCAAAATAAATAAAAATACATAGATTGAATCATATACGCATTCATGTGTATACATCGTAGAATTATATGGCGCGACAAAACTCTGATTTTCAAGTGTATATACTATGTGTGTGTGTGAAGTGAAGTACTACAATGCGGAGATGTTTCACAGAAGCAGTTCCTGAGCAATTGACAAAGGAAGCCAACAATGAAGGCAGTCAGCCAGACACTCAAGCGGTCCACTTCAGAAATTATGCGTGCGTTTTGGAATGAAGTCGGGAGTTACGTACGCATGTAGTGGCTATAGTGAGTGCGAATTTTGTGCAAATTATTACAAACTCAGTAATTTTCTTGCTTAAGCATGCTGAGTGTCATCAAAATGCGTTTATCTAAATTAGATTAGTGTCAAAAATAGCATTTGAGTTGATTTGATTTTGTGCAATTAGCGATTAAATTGAGCGGAAATGCAGCGCAAAGGAAGTGAATAAAGTTGCGGTTACTTGAAACAGTTAAAGGAATAGGCAGTAGTAGTTGTTTCTAGAACACCTGTAGGAAGTTGAAATTCTATTAAAAAAAAAATAACTCTTCAAAGCCGGAAGCACAAACGGTTCAGCTGGCTCATACTCAGCGAATTTAGGGCGCCAGTGGCTGCCACAGGATGCACTAAATTTATTCCTGAAAGCCTTAAAAATAACTGCACTTGCCATATTAAGTATATTAAATTAAAATCAAATGACAGCAGAATGCTTATCTTTTGCAGACGCGACAAGTGTAGAGAAATATGAAAATTATATGCAACGTCTAGAAACCGAAACAGAAAAAAACTGAACGCATTCTTTCTGAGACTGTGGCGCCTCACGTGTATGGAAAAAAGAAAAAAAAAAACAAAATTATATTAGTTACCTGTACAGCGCTACATACACATGGACGGACGACCGAACGGACATACGTACACATAACGCACTGATTGCGCAAAGAGCGTCATGCATGATCCTTAAAAAAGGATCAGCGCTCATGCACTTGTGAGTGCATACCCTCATATACAAGTGTGCATACAATTTCTGGCACACACCTTCATAATTTTTGTCAAGTTAATCGATAATTTTGTCGCCAATTGACCTTTGTATCTGTCCGGCTGTCTGCAGTACATTAGTACATTAGTTCATTGAGAAGTCTTAAACAAAAAAAAATTAACTCTGAAATATTTTTCAAACGCCGACTCAGGTAGCCTGCAAGGAACACAAAAAAAGGTCGACATTTTTAATTATTATTGGTTTTTTTTCTCTTTGTTTCTATTTGAAGTTTTTTGTTTAACACACTACACACATGGGTATTATAGAGTTTTTTAGAAAGTTTGTTACACACATTGAAGCAGGCATCGTGGATTATATCAGGGGGTGGATGCTTTATTGGTGGTTGGGAACTATACTGCCTTTGGGGGGAGGGGGAGAAAACAAGACGATACCTTATATAAGAAGGTATCGTCTTGTCCTACATTCTCAAATAATCTTACCTACTACGTACAAAAATACTAATGGGGGGGGGGGGGGGTGGTTGAAAGTCTCCCAGTTCACTTCCCCCATTATCCGCCAATGATTATATAAAATACCCAAATATACCTACTTCCTCAAATACAGTTGATCTAGCCATGTCCGTCCGTCTTTAACAATGTTGGTAAGCATATTGCAATGCATATCAATTCACATATTGTAAAATATTCATGAGTAGCGCAAAACGACACCCTATTAGCTGTAACAAGTACAAAATCCAATGCTACATATGACTCACTCCATTTTTATCAAAGTTAGAGATTTAAATTTTGGTTTGAATACTTCTAAAACATTGAATTCTCAATAAAATTTTCAACAGCTGTTCAGATCGGATCGCTCTGCATATATGAAACGCTTAGCTTATAGTGCGACAACTGTTTGAATTTTTAATGTTCTATGTTTCACTTGTCATACTATGTACCAGCTCCACACTAACCTATATTCCAAATGGGGTGCCCTGTAATCTGCCACTTCTCTATTCTCCAGATCCAATCATTCCGCGTGAATGTTAGCAATATTCAGCATTAGTTGCTTATTTGTTTGTGCTTCATAGTCGTCTAAACTCTTGGGAAAATCGTTATAATATGGAGTATGGAGTATGTTACTGTCGATTAAGAGAAGGTTTCTGGCTGTATATCATTTGGAAGAACTTAGTGTAAAAGTAACACCAAATTCGTAATTTTCTCAACAAGGATGCAGTTATATGCATTCTATCAAAAAAGTATCGTATTATTTATTCAAATTTATTATATCGCATTCAAAGTATGCCCCTGAATGAAATGATGCACTTGTGCAAACGTTGAATCCAATTATCATAATTGCATTTTTCGCAATCGACCGCAGTTATCGCTGCGAATTCTAATTAAGGTTTTCTATCGATTTAAAATCGATGTCTCAAAGTGGTAATTTCAGTTTTGGAAACAGAAAAAAGTGGGCGGGAAGCATATCAGGTGAATGATGGTTGTTGTTCCATGGTTGTCGTTGAGTTTTTGTCAGAAATTGGTTCGCAATAATAGCCTGTGAGATGGTGCATTGTGTGGTGCAAAATTCAATAGCATTCTTCTCCACAAATAATTTCTTTTCAGCATCTGAATTTGCGAATATCAGATAATATTCTTTAACTTAATGTCTAGACCTTTGCAAGCCTTGTTGCGAGCGCAGATATACCGCGATAATAAAAGAACACAGTAAACATTGCCTTGACTTGTTTTTGATCGACTTTGGTGTGTATATTTTCAGATTTCACTCTCAAATATAGTCAGTATAGAGTAACATCTACAATTAGTGACAACAGATATTTAGACAATGCCTTAGGACATATATAATAATATTAATTCGCGTTACTCTTTATTACAGCATGTGTCTATATATAGCGTACTAAAATGATAGAAAAATTACCATGAAAGTCGTGGCACAGTAACACTGATAGCAAAATTGGCAGGCTGAGTGCTAGGATAGTGTGAGATTTTAAGCTATAATTTATCTATCTATCTATCTATATATATATATATATATATATATATATATATATATATATATATATATATATATATATATATATATATATATATATATATATATATATATATATATATATATATATATATATATATATATATAATCTTAACACAAAAAATACTTAGACAAGTATTGCAATATAAACCTGAGGGCAGCTCCATATATATATATATATGTATAAAGGGCACTAGAATGTATAAGAAAAAAATGATTTACTGAGAAATTATGCTGTGCCACGACCCAATATAAAAGAAAACAAGACTGGCCTAGCAACGCACGCCGGGTACGCTAGTAAATATTGTATTAATTTTTCTTCTAATCTATATTATAAATACAATATGAAGCGTATTAAGACTTCGGTTTAAAGCCAAAATGTATGGTTTACTTTTTTTCGTTTTTAATATAAACAAAAATCCTTTTTAATTTCACATAAAACAAAGTAAAAAAAAGAAAACCGTAAAATCAAAACAAAAACAAAAAACTGAAGCATTTACACTTGAAATTTATTGCCAATGCACGAAGTTGTTGACATTTTTGTTATCTATGTACCAAGGACTGCATAGATTGTCTATGTATCTTAACGTACTCATTTCAGTTCTCAGTTTTTTTTCTTAGTTTATACTCGTATATAGTTTTTATTAAGCCTATCAATGAATTATTAGTCGTTGTCGTTTTTGTCTCGGACATTCTCACTCTCACTTTGATGCACTTTGGTGTCTGTCGACAACGCCAAATAGTAGGTACATACATATTAGATATATAAAGATATCAATGTTATACTGATTTATTCCTGATTAGAGCATATTTAAATGTGAAACTATAAAATTTCATTATGCACACGGTTTTTGGTTTCGATTTCCTCGAAGTGTCATTGGTGCTGTTCAGTTTTATGAAGTTAATGTATTTACCCCTTGATTTCTTTTTTTTAATTAAAGGACTTAAAGTCTATTAAAATGCTTTGGATTCTATTGATTTATGCTCTTTTCAAGATTTATTCAATTTTAATGTTTCATTTCAGATCAGTTGGCGATGTGTTTAAAAATTTATTGTTGTTTGTAAAATTAGTGTTAACTATTCATAAATATTGTTGGTAGAGTTTGTATTCCTTCGATTTATACTTAATACGAAATGAAACTTTAATATAAAATTGCTTAAATAACAAAAATAAAATTAACAAATATAATTTGTTCTATGCATATATCCAAAATTATAAAGGAATTCTTAAAACTCCATGAAAAGCGCAGTCTGATATCCGAAAGTTCAGAAGCAATAGATTCGAGATTTGATCTTGTTTTATCTGCACAAAATGTGCAAGGAAACTTACAATTCTAGTGTAAAACTTGCAACTTCAAGTATTTAACTAATAATCTGCTTCGTTTTTGTTGATTTTCCTCCTAAGAGCGGCATACAAACACTGTTCAATTTACAAAAAATGAGTCCCCCAGATCTGAAAGTATTAAAATATCTAAAACTTCAGAAGAAGTTTCATTACAAGAGCTTCCTAATCTTGAATGCCTTATATTGCAACCTGCTGAGCAGTACGAAGTCATCTCACCCCTATTATAAAACTTAATGGACAGCACATGATGACGACAACCATAATTATCACGGGAAAATGTCCATCGATTCTCAACTCAATCATGGACCGCACGTTAAAAGAAATACTTTGATGGGCTACAGCAGCCGGACTCAGTATCAATGCGGTTAAGACAGACCTCATTATCTTTACTAAAAGATAGCAAGCTGACGTCAAGACTCAATGTGAAAGAAAGGGTAAAAAAAAGCAACCAATACACTCAATGCATCGGAAAAATTATGTGCTGCACCTATTATCAAGACTGATGCACAGGATTGTTATTTCATTAGTACGATCGATACTATTTCACGGAGTTCTGGTATGGTAGCAAGTCTTGAAGAAGTACACATACCCAAAGCTTATGGAGAAGACCCAACGGCAGGTGTTCGTCTGCATCACGGGTTAGTTGATGTCTATCTCCACAAGAGCACACTGAACGATGCTAGGCGTATCCCTGGAAATTTACGCGCGTCTACCTACAGAAATCTGTCCAACGTCACCATGACGGCCGCAAAGCTATGGACACAGCTAAGGACACAGTTCATCAGTAGAACGGACGACGTGACTTCCAAACCCAACTTCGCATAAGCACCAATCTCCCTGGCACCAAGAGACTGGCACAAAGGACTGGACCAACGCGCAATACAAATATTTACAGTCGGATCCAAAATGGATTCAGGAGTTTGAACGGCGTTATACTGTGCAGCGCTCAATCTAAGGCTCTCGTACAAACTACCCGATTATTGCTGCATACTCGCAGTAAGAAAAGCAGCAGAAGTAGCTTCGTTCACCTCGCAAGTACGAATAAACATTATCATCGGCAGCTAAGATGCTATAAACGCTCTGCATATGGTCTTCAACTCTTGCAGAAATGTTATGACGAGCAGGGACGCAGTTGATGTTCTCACCACCTCAAGAACGGTGTACATCTTTTAAATTTCCATCCATCGGGGCATAGACGGTAATGCAATGGCGGATAGACAGCCCCGGATCTACGATTTTTTCGAACCGGGGCAAAAACTTGAGAGAAGTAACAACATACGTATTAATCTTTCTACAGACGCTATATATCAAACTGTAGGATGACGTCTGGATCAAAACTGGAGAGAGATAGAAGAACACCTCCAGCTGTAAAATATCCAAGGCAATGTGCAAAGAAAAATATAGTATTTCCCTAAGAATGTTTTTATATATAATATAAAAATTCCAAAATCACCCCATTGTGGGCGTGGTAGGGGCGTAAATGGTTTTTAATAATCCAAGAGATTGGTGGTGTAATAGGTATGTAAGTACCAGAAAAATTCATACATAAATACACAGGGTGTCTCAAAAGAAAGTTCACATTTAAAAAATCGTTTATTACATATTAAAATACACACTTTGGGAATTTATTTTTCAAAAATGCTATTGTCCAAAATAAACCGTTGCGTTCACGGCATTCATTTAATCAAGCACTAAAATTTCCTATGACGGCTCGGCAGGTATTCTCCGTGATGGCTGCCATTTCGTGACGGATATTTCCTTTTTATTGTGCCAGAGAAGTCGGTTTGTTGCCGTAAAATTTACATTTGACGTAACCCCAAAGGAAAAAGTCCGTAGGGGTTAAATCGGGACTTCGTGGAGGCCAATTTATGTCACCTCTCCTGGAGATCAATTTGCCAGGAAAAATTTCATGAACTCGTGGTAGAGACCTGTTGGACGTGTGCGAAGTTGCTAAAAATGCACGTTTAAATCAACAGCACGCTTCCGAATCGAAAGATCCGGGTTGTCATGATCAGATTGAGTAACACTGCGTTGAACCGGTCTCTTCAAACTTCTCGACCCATTTTCCAATGAGTCGAGGGCTTGGCGCATCATTTAAATGACGAACATGTCGAATACTGCAGAATTTTCTACGCGCTACAGTCGCTGAATTACCGTTTTTGTAAAACTCACGTACGCACAACGCACGGACCGCTCCCAAGAAACGCTCCAGAGCGACTAAATTCCCAAAAGCTAGGCTACCAATTGACATACCCCCGAGCCCCTTGGAATAGTTGCGTTAACGCAATCAGCAAATCAAATGTGAACATAAAGCATTTTATAAGTCAAATTCTCAGAAAATTCACTCTGCTCTTTATTAATGATTAATAGAAAACTGTTTAAGGTCCTTCTACAAAAGAAAATTTGTATTTTTATACAAAAGTGTTACTTGTGAGTTTTATAGCTCCAAAAGAAAACGATTCGCCTAGCACAATTAATGACATAATAAAGAAAGAAGGTGAAAACTAAAATTTCTGTTTTTTAAACTTAATGGAAGGATAATTTTGTTTTTCTTCTAAGCTTCGAAATAAAATAGTCTCAATAATAAGCTTCCATAATGTATTAAAATGTTTGTAATTTTGTTAGTTTGCTTGTTATGTACAAATCTTAAAACTCTGTTTCTACTGATTGGATTGAGCTGAAAAGAACACGCGCATGTAGATGCGATAACAATACAAAAACTGACTTTTGACCACCAAAATTCTTCTTCGACTAACAAAGTAATTCAAAAATATCGTTTCTTAAATTCTTATTAATTCGCTGGTATTAAAAGAGGATGTACAGATGGAGTGTTTGAAGCTTGTACTTGTATATGGGTTTGGCTATTTAGCTATCTTAATGCTAATGTAAATGACTCATTTTTTGATGGTCAATAGTACTTTTCTGAATACTTGCATACAAACAAATTGTCTAGAAATTCCTGCGAAACATACATGACTCTCTATTTATAGAAATGATTGCATCCCAGCTGTTCTTTTGAAAAACAAAAAAGAAAAACAAAAACAAAATATTAAACTCCTTTTAAAGTAATAAAGCGCATGTTAGCCTTCACAATTTCATCAAACTCTTTGACAAACAATTGACGAATTCATTATGTAGATGAATGGCGCCCACCAAATGTGCGACTGGCAAGATACTCGGATACTCCAACGGACGGACGAACAGTTCTACCAATAAACAACATTTAACCAAAAAGTTTCACAATCTCGAATGACAAAACACAATCCAACCTGTTTCTGTAGACTGAAACTGGTGGTGGCGCTTAGAGTTTTCTGCTGTTGCTTTTAGCCAGCGAATTTTAAACATTTCTCAGGCTCATTTTTTGAACATTTTTTCTACAGCTGCTTTTTAATAAGTTATGCTGACAGAGTGAAATGCTTGTTGCTTTTATAATGTGACTGACTTAATATGATTTTTGGCATCTACAAAAGTATAAGAAATAAAGTTGCGTCCAACGAGAAAAATGATAAATACTCTAAATTCCAAAACGCATTTTAATGTTGCTGGCTGCAAGCGGATTCTCGACGAATGCTTCGCTGGAACAGGAAACGTCTTGCATACATGTTGAATGAGTGAGTTTTTGGTGAGTGGCGTCTGCGAAAAGTATCTGTACAGCAACAACAGATCAGTTGACTTGTCAAGAAGTTCAGAGTGGCGCTCGACATGCATCCAACGCACCAGCCATCCAAACAGTGGCGGATCTAGGAGGGCACTAAGAAGGCGGTTTGTTCATTTAAAGAAATTAAATCAGCTAGTCGCGTATAATTCGTATGTCTCATCGGATTGGATGGATTGTTTTGCTGCGAATATTTCAAGCCTAAGTTGAGCAAAATCGATTAGAATATTATGAAGTAATTTGGGATGAAGCATTGAATAGAAGTTAATTTCAATTCAATAAAAAGGTTGATTCTTTAAATATTTTGCTCAAAGTAGGCTTGAAATGGAGTTCACAATTCCGAATTGGATATGATGGAAATGCGATTTGAATTGAACTTTTACGTTTCAATCGGATGAGCTTCCCTTTGATTTCAATACTCTCAACTCGTCTGTTTTAACAAATGAATTAAATCTGAATTCTTTGGAAACTGGACTTCTTGAGAATGACAACAAATAAGATTTAAGCGGGTATCTGTAAAAGTCAAAAATTTCAAATGAATGAAAAAATCAAGGATATAGCACATGGTCTGCAGCTGCCTGCAATTTTTGAATAAACTATTGATTTACATGGCCAAACTTGGCATAGTAGACCCTATCGTTCGATCGCGCTAGTACTGGACTAGTGAATTAACCGGCCACCAGAGGCGGGCACCAGTCTCCTGCCTATGCACCGGCAACTCATTTTGTTGCGACTTTGGAGTTCCTTTCCCCGGAAACGCACCGGTCTCAATAGACTAGCCATCTCACTCTAGGGAAAAGGACTATCGAAGGGACGAGTCGAGTCCATTGCTTTTTCATTGAATGTCGCTGACGGTGGATAGACAGGGGACTGTTACCCGGTCGAACTACAGGGAACTTATTTGTTGTTGGAAAAAATTATGCAAATGACAGAAATGCCTGAAATTACCCTCGAAAATTGCTTGGAGTTTTAAACTTTCTTGGGTGTACCACAGCCCTTTTTAAAACAAGCGAAATGAATTTGGGTACAGTTGAACGCAATATAACCGTCTTTCTGAAGCCACATCATTTATCTCGTCCGGGTTTGCCGTTCAGTTAGGCCTCTGCTTAAAGTAAACTCCTAAATCGAGTAACACAAATATACAGTTATATCTAGGTGAGTGGCCGAATTGAATAAGGAAAAGTACGTATTTCGTGTTCAGCGCACTCAAATCAACATAAAAATTGTAAAAGAAAGTTTCTTCCTCGCTGTTAATAAGTGTTATTCAATTCATTCCAAAAATAATTATTAAGTTTTCATGCTACTGAACTTAGATATGTCTATTGTTATGCAAATATGGGCCACAACTTTAATTATAAATCATAAATTTTTGAGTAAAATGTTCAAACGCCCCAAAATACTAATTCTGGAACCGCCACTGCATTCAACCATCCACCCATCCATCCATCCATTGAACGACCGCTGTCAATTGTGGCGCACGAAGTTTGTCAAAATGTCATATGCCTGTCGTGCATATAAAAAAAGAAAAACAAAAAAATTGCGATGGACAACTTCAACTCAAACTGTAGAACGAGATATATTAGCTGAAATTTTAATTACGCGCCCGAAGTTCGCCAGAGTTGAGACAGACGCCACTCACAATGGCGACACTGCCAGTTTATGAGGTTCAAGTTGGGCTTTCTTCTTTTCTTGTTTTTCTTGCGCTGCCCCGAAAATATTTTTCATGCTCGCTCATATTATGTTGGCATTTGATTGCGGATACATCATAAAAATTTAATTGATTGATTTATTTCGTAAGCATAGCAGAGTACGTCCTTTTTCGATTGCTACTCATTCCTTGGCAGCATATTTCGACCGACTGGAGCCTGTATGACGGCTCTCTGCGGTAGTTCTTCAAATGCATTCGGGTGGTCAATGAAAAATATTTTGGTATGTCATTCGGGCTGGCTGTTTTTTGACAAATCAATTGTACATTTACCTGAGAATAGTATTTAATGTACGAAGAAGATATACCATCTAATACTTAGCTCGATTTAAACAGTTTGATCCGCTTTTCCGCTTTTGTTTCTAATAGCTACCAAAACATGCTAAATCCGTTCTAAATGTACTCTAAACTGGCTCAATAACAACGCCTACCTAAAAACTACCATGGTTCCACAGTACTCGTTTAAACTACTTTTCGTACGGGACGAGCTAATCCGTTTCAGCGCACAGCTGGACGTATGTATGGCTACGATCTCCGATTGAAAGGCTCGCCACACAATGCTACTTTTGATAATTTTACCGCATACGTATGCGTTTGCTTAAGATACTTTTCAGTTGGCAGCGCAGCGCACCACAGGCAAACAGGATCAATCAATAACAAATAAATCTGCAGGATCATGTGCGAAAATTAGTGCAAATTTGTATAGCTTGAGGCAGCAGCAGGTACTAGCTTTAAGCAAAATTGCGGCCGCTCGCTGACCGGAAAATCCTATCGAAGGGATTATAATTTCTACGATGCATCCCAGTATATCCTTTTTCCGCTTTTGTTTGTGTTTCCAGCTCTAAGCAGTTCGGTGTACTTTAAAACAATTAAGGCAAATATTTTGCGTACTAATTAAGCACGGTTTAAAGTGTTTTGCATTGAAGTGGAAGAAAGTAACTCAATGCATATGAAAAATTTGCATTTATATTTTGTCTGCACAAGCGGATTTGCAGCCATTACCCTTTTGTCTACTCTATTTTTCTCTGCTATATAATTTCTAGTGGGCGTTTCATTTAGCATTGGGCGCGCATATGAAATGTTGTACTTTCTCGGAACTCAAGATGCTGCCGGAACAATGTACGTCACGCTTCATGCCGGCATTATAGTACACTCGGTGTGGGCTGTTCTATGATATGCAAATATTGACATGTATCATTTTTCAAATTTGTTGCTAATGTCGCGCTAAGCGTGAAGTTTTGCATTTTGGACAAGAAAAAAGGATATTTCATCTTGCAACAAATTGTTTAGGGAAAGGCGTAAATGGCAGCGGGTAATGTATGCAAGTAAATGCTGCAAGGTCAGCGGGAAAAATAGCATCTCATACTATGTTGCTCAAATATTTCTCAAGGTTTTCGAGTAGAGTTTTGAACTACTGTAAGAGTTGTCACAATAAATAATGGTTTTGAGTCAGAATACCAAACATATATCGTGTATACAGACTTTAGTAAAGCGTTTGACAGCGTGTGTCACGAACATCTTTTATTTCAATAAAAAACTATAGGATTTCCATCTTATTTTTTAATTTGGTTTATGCAGGGGCGAATCCAGTACGTTCTCTTGAAAAACAACAGAAAACAAAACGATACCTTATGTACGCATTTTCTTCGTTCTTAGCTTATTTTTGCCTATTATTTCATGAAAAAGAGGCGCCCCTTGGATCCGCCAATGACTTTAGTCATAGTTATTCGGTAGAATCCTAAAAGTTTTATTTAACAATGGTGTGTCTAAAGCTACTGTTGTTTCTTCTAGTATTCGCCAAGGGAGTCACTTAGGTTCAATATTGTTTAATATTTCTTGGCTGTGATAAGCGTTGGTCTAAGGAGTTTAATGTAAAAAAGGATCATTGAATGTCTTACTTACCTTCTTCATCCTATTTGAGAATTTGGCTTCTGTGTTTGCAACCCTACTCACAAAGTTCGTATTGAGTCTGTTCGAAACAGTTTCTTCCTTTGCTCTTTTGAGTCTCAATTGGAATCCCAATATAAATCTTCCACCCTAGCAAGACAGTTTAAACGTAATTGATCTTCCAACCCTTCTATCACGCCGATCTATACTCCCGGTTGCTTTTCTTTACAAAATTATAATTGATTCTCCCTACTTGCTTCAGTTCATATCACTAATTGTTCCCATTCGACCAACTCGCCTTTTTGTACCAATAAAGTTGCCTTTTTTTGCGCCATATTACGCGCTCAACAACTACAATAAATATTCTCCCTTCTTTAGACTATGTAAAAAAACCTAGTGGTTCGAGTTATGCGTTTGTAACTAGCTTCAATAATAGATTCGACCAAACAATGAAGCCTTCTTGAAGCCATTTTACTATGGGACAGCATCTATTCATTATGATTCATCATTTATATGAGATATTAGAAAATATAGCATCCAATATAACCAGAACTGTTTTTAAATTCGTGGAGTAGTTGTAAGTTCACAACTACGAAGGACTCTGCATCCTTGCGAGTGCAGACTTCAAAATTGTAAAGCACAAAAAAAGAATATTAAAAGTTAATTAATTAATTGAAAAGCAAAACAAAATTTTTAATGGAAGACATCTGAGTATGGTCAATGAGAATTTAACTGTCCAATTTTTAAGTCTGAGATCTGTTATCTCATACATTCAGATGAACGGACGGACAAATTGAGACAATTGACTCAGTAACCGATGCTGACCAAGTATAATTATACTTTATGGAAACTACCACGCCTCTTTCTGCCAGTTACATAAATTTGTACAAACTCATTACACCCTTGCCCCTTTGGATACGGGGTATAATAACAACGATCTAATGACTTTATACCATTAACATATAAAATTTAGTTTTTGTAACGAAAACACTTTTACAGAACATCTCTAATTGTGTTCTCCATTCTTCCTGAGCGAGAGTCTCTGTACGATAGGCTATCTCTGTATGCTATGTCAACAATATGCCGCAAGATGATCTTGGTATTACTTAATCTATATGTCTGAGCTTCATTGATACTTATTTATAAATTAGTTCGCTTCATCTTACAAAATATCAAAATATTCGTGGGGAAACTTCTACATTCGCAAACACTATTAATGAACATATCGAGATTGTCTGGCTTGCTCGTGATCCGCACATTAAAGTATTTGTTTATCAATGCGAATAGAAAGAATAACAAACACATTTTATTCGCAAAAGTTTTATTTATAGGTGAGACACGTGTTTCGAACTTCGCAACAAATTCATCATAAACTGATGTTTTTCAGCAGCTTGAGCTGCACATATTGTACCAATGAGTAACGATTTGAGTGATCTTGGCATTATATTATTGTCACAGTGTTTGCATCTAATTAAATTAGGCATCGAACTATTTCGATCAGCTCGAGCCATGTCCGTCTGTCTGATTTAACCTTCCACCCTATTTGTTAATTGTTCGAGATATTTTTTTCGTTGCAATTAGAATGCTTAATAGGTTTATGTTAAAATGAATTTGAATAAGATAATAATTCAACGGACAAAGAAGTCTTAGAAATGGAGTGTCTCTTTTCCCCCAGTTTTACTACAGTTCAAAACAAAATGTACCACTATTTCGAGTTTTTATATCAACTTCTAGAACCAAAGCTTTCAATAAGCAGCAGCACAAACATCATAAGTAAGTCTTTCTAAATCATCTTGTCGTTTTTAATTAGAATACGACATATCGATCTGCACTTTAACTTATTTTGTTTCGAATGCTGTTGCACTGCGGAATTGGACACACTACTGAAAGGAACACCTGAAAGTTTTTCAATAGTGTTCCTCAGACCTTTCGAAACAGAGTTGTATTCATGCTTCGCAACAAGATTGTGAGATAGTAAGGCAATACTGAAGAAGAAAATTAAAAATTTAGTATCTCGAAAACCAATCCATAAACAAATATTTTTTCGGGCATTAATACATAAGAATATTATGAGGCAGTTCCCTTGTCTCAATGAAAAAGTGCAGTGACTAGACTTTTCACTATTGACTTTTATATTCCAGCGGTTGACCCATTGATCAAAGGCTTTCTTTGAAAACGATACTTTATGGGGTCTACGATGCCTCCATTAATGCGTTATAAACCTTCAGTCGAACTGATAATACCATTTCACACTATAATTGAATGGTATAAAAATGTAGTGGCATTAAATGTACAGATTTTAGTTTTCATTTTGTAAACCAGTGAATTAAGCATCGGTTAGACTCTCTTCAATGATCAAAACTTCATGGGTTTGGAGTGGAAAACAATTGGTTAAGATAATGCAACAGCAAGTTATTGCTACTGATAGAAGACTTTATTAAAAATTCGTACAAGAATTATTCTAAATTCTGTGTGGCCGCACTTTACAATCACAATAAATATGGGGGACTAATAAAGCTTCGGTTATTTACTCAGAAAAAAAAACAAACAAGAGTATTTTTAGATTATTATTATTATTCTTCATTATTTATATTATCTTCTCTACATAATTACCATTCATTTCAATACATTTCTTTATTCTGTATATCCTGTACCTGTTAAAACAGCCCTGAAAATCATACTTCTGTAGCTTCTCAACTTCTTCATTATCTGCCACATCACCTCCACATTGTTACTGAAGACTTTTCACCTTAAATATATTTTTAATTTTTCGAATTATACTGAAGTTATACCTATGTATGTCGCCAAATCCAGAGAATATAACGAATTTCTTCAAAGGAAGATAGAGTAGTAGTACTTTCAACAGTGTAGGCTGCCTCATTATCGTGATGTAAAAGTATCGACGCAGTTCCCATCTCTTGCGCTTTTATTACATGGCATTTAAGCTCAGTTTTGAACGATTTAAAAACGGTCGCGATTATTTAAATGTTGATCCAAGACCTGGACGACCCGAAGCATCTAATCGTGCTGAGTTAGTGGAAAAATGAAGTGAAATGAATAATCGCAAATTTTACTGTAAGAATGCTGGCAGAACAATTTAATTCATCTTACTGTACAATCTACAAAATATTAACTGAAGATTGGTGTAAAATAATGGTGTGTGCACGTTTTGTTCCACATCAGTTAAATCATGATCCAAAAATCGCTCGTGTAGAGCATTGCTGAGACATCATTTCAACAGCTGAAAACGATCCAGATTTTCTTGTTTCGATCAAAACTGGTGATGCAACGATCGACAATCTACAGAATGGAAGTCAAAAGCGAGGCCAAACCTAAAAATTGCGTTTTCAGAAGTCAAAAATCAAGACAATGTTGATAACTTTCCATGATTCCAAGAGTATTATTCACAAGGATTTTCTTTCAGAAGTTCAAACGGAGAATATTATTTACAAGTTTTACATCGTTTGTGGTCGAGAGTTCTACGTGTTATGTTCGAATATTCCAAAGGAAAGCAGCTGTTTTTATTGCATGCTAATGCCGTGTATGTTTCATATGAAGTTTGCTATGCATTTAAAATTTATTCTGACTTGACTTGAAGCCGAGAGCCGTAAAGAATCGCATAACGAACTTCTTGCCGTGATTGATCTTCCAAAGTTAATTTTTTTGAAAACAAATAAAATTCCAGCAGCTAGCCGGACTTTTGTTAGTCCCCATTATATCTTTAGCATTGTATTTTATCAGTAAATCAAATTTTTTTTCGATTTTCCAGTAAACAAAGATAAACACAATTTTTATTTCCTTTTTAGCAGCAAAAATCACATGCGCTATGGTTCTACTCACTTGCTCCAACTTCGCTGCTGTTCCATACTCGTACAATCCATTTATCGTTCGATCTGCCACCGCAATGTCAATAAAAATTTTCAAAAATATCATAATTTTCGATTTCAACGAAAAGCACATAGCATATCTAAGCCTAAATGCAGCCATTAAAGAGTTAAAATGAAGCTATAAAAATACAAACGATAAATTATGGAAAAACTAACATCAATTAAAAGTCGTAAAGATCGAAGGCGCGGAAAACTTTGCAGTTGAAGAAGCCAACTGACTGACTGACGACGGATGGTGATTTCTCTGATGATGATAATGAACCACAATCGAAAATGAATAAAATAAAAATGCACTAAAATGAATTAAAAATAGAAAACAAGCGATTTGAACTCGTTATACATAATAAACTCAGACATTTTCAATAGAAAACGCATAAAATTTTTGTTCGAAATTGAATTCAAATAATTCGAAAATGGGAGAGAGAAAAAGGAGTTGCAGCAAATGAAAACCCAAACAAAACCAAGAAAATAAAAATTTAAAACAATAAAACTGCAAAAAGGGGAAAAAAAGTTGAAAATTTTTGTTGATATTTGTTTTTCACTGGTAATAATGCCACCACCAGTTGTCTGTGGCTCACGGAACGATCTTATGGAATGGTTGCCCGCCTGCGCTGAGCCCTTGAAAAATCTCACAGTTTAAACAAGCCTCTCTCATTCACTCATGCATACACGCAAGCACACACGCTTTCGTACTCTTTCTAACATGGAGTTCTATGCACTTTTATGGCTTTACAAATGTTTCCGCAAATAGAGAAGAATTTGTCTAAATACGTTCATAAAATTTTGATTTTTCCATAAAGATATCTTCGGCTGCCTGCAGCATATCTTTCTACACTATATCCTTGTCCTTGGTCTGAGAGATGCTGTTTATATTTATTTAGTGGCTACAATAAAAGATAAATTGTTTGGTTTAAATTTAGAGCAGTCTGCACAATGCAAGTTCTGGAATGCATCTTCAGTTCGGTTCGGTTCGGTTCGAGCAATGCTCGTAAAAATAATTTTTATGACAATTGTTTATCCTTTCGTCGAACGATTATGCAGCAGTGTCGCAATTAAGGATCACACCGATCTTTCTTTCACTCTATGCATAACCTTTTCGTTTATTGTTTAATTGTTTGTTTTGGCTGCGCATGTGCGAATGCGCCGAAGTTTTTGGGCATGGTGAAAGTAGCTTCCACATAAAGTGATATAACTATCCAGATGATGTATCTTTAGAGTTCAGAGTTTGGTGCGGCATGCGCGGAGAATTATTTATCATTACTTTTTTTTTTTGTTTTTTTTTTTGTGTTTGTGTTGGTAATTAAAACTAATTTTCGACTGTCGAGAAACGCCTTTATTGTGCTGGAATGTTAGTGCATTCTTATCGAGATACTAAATTAGTTGCTAATTGTTGTCTAAGTATTTTTATGACACGGTATTTTTATAACCAAAGGGTTGAAAATATGGTTTTGTAAGATACTTTTTTCCAGGCAACGTAATCTAAGTAAAGCTTCTAAGACATTAAATGTAACAAAAGTAACAAATACATTTAGTACACCGCATCGCAAAACTCTTCGAGTTACTTTTTCCAACGTGAATAGTCGGAACTGAAATGCCAAATGTACAGAAGTGTATTGGATTCGATCGATCAATAAATTATGTCATAATAACACCATAAAAAAAAATTTAAATGTTCTCGAAATTGAAACACATCTATCAAGATATTAACAAATGGGAACACCATATACAGTTGTCTTTAAAATGGAGTGCGGTGTCCGTAGCTGTGGTATTCTTAAAGTATATCGCACAATGTCGGGTTGCACGTCTGGGGAAAACACAAAATTCTGAAAGGATAAAGCCATTCCAACGGTACAACAGAAGTCTTTCAAGTTGACTACTGGTATAGCCCCACCATATCAAATTTTGAGATAATTTTAATTTAAAAAAGTTTTTCATATAAAAATACAAAATTGGGCGGTGGGTTTGAATAGGGGCTACACCAAAAAGTGTTCGGTTCATACACAGTAATGTATACATTAGAAGCTACCATATCAATTATTAAGTTGAAATTTACTACAATAAAAAAATAAAAAAAACAAGAAAAACGTTACCTTCGGTTGAACCGAAACTCTAATACCATTCACACAAAATTTTAATTAGTATTGTAAATCATAAAAGTGGGGGTTTATATTGGGGCTACCCCAAAAAGTGGGCGGTACATGCCCACTAGTAGATGTGTATAAAGAGATGTAGTAGATGTGTAAGTTGCCGCCATATCGAATTTCAAGTTGGTATTGACGTTCTACATACAAATGCATAAAAGTGAGCTGTGGATTTATATGGGCGGGATACGCCCATTTGTATATGTATATGAAGCGATTGTCCACTAAAATCCACCAAATCATATTTTAAGCTAATATTGATTTAAATGAAAAATTTTTTTATAAAAAACATAAAATTGCACGATGGGTTTGTATGAGGGCTACCCCAAAAATTGGGCGCGCCACGCCCAATAGGCTAAATACGCTAAGCGGCTGTCTCTAAAATGGCACCATATCGCATTTCAACCAAATATTGACTTAAATAAAGAAGTTTTTCTTATAAAAACACAAAATTTGGCAGGAGCTTTGTATGGGGGCTAACCCAAATAGTGGGCAGGTCCCACCCATTAATGTATATGTCAAGCATCCGTAAACTAGAAGTTACCATATCAATTATTAAGTTGATATTGACTACAGTAAAAAAGTTTTTCCCATAAAAATTCAAAAGTGGGCTACCTCAAAAAGTGGGCGTGGCGGGTCAATCTTGACACTCTATTAAACTGCAATAAAAAGAAGTGTATGTGCAAAATTTCAACTGGATAGCATTAAAATTGGTACCCAATGCGCAACAACATACAGACGGACAGACAGACAGAGACAGAGAGAGAGAGAGACAAACATGGCTAGATCGACTCGTCTCGTCAAGCTGATGAAGAATTTTAATACTTTATGGAGTCTACGATGCCTCCTTTAATGCGTTACAAACTTTCAAACAAACTGATAATACCATTTACCATACTTTACAACTCCGAACCAGTTCTCAGCACCAAAAGTGAAATTCCTAAGCATAAGTTCGGTTTCTAATACCCTAATATCAAAGCAGCGCAGAGTAGCTGCAACACATTCCGTGCTTCAGCACATAATTACTTTAACAAGAATATGATGACTTCAATGCGCTCTTCTTCAAACAGGCCTTTAAGGAGATCAGAATCGAATGTATGTTCCATAATTTCAAAAAAAAAAAAGCTATAAACATGACTAGTTCTTGGCCAAACTAATGATTTCATACAAATACAAAGATATTACAACAAAAATTATGCAAGCTGTCATACAAACTTCCGCTATAACAGTTTCTGCAACTTCCGGTTGTATAAAAATAAACTGAATCATAGGGCGATACAAGTAACAATTGCATATAAAAACCGGAAAATAACATCATCGTCGTCATTAATAATGTGTTGGCAATATGAAATCAATAGACTTTGAATGACGACAAGTCCAAAATGGAAATCAAAGAATTATTTCTACAAAAGGAATGAGGCGCTTATAAAAGCGCAGACAGCAGTAGCGCCAAAAGATGATGACAAGGATAATAAGGACATGAACATGAACATGAACAACATACGCCAGACACTATGACATGGAAAATCTGTTCTTCACATAATCGACACTAAATAGCGACACGCGGCGCATATTTTCCGCATTTGATATAAAGATATGAATATGATAGAACGAGGGGCGACACATTGACTTCTTATTAGCAGCGCAGCGGGCAAAGAAAAAAGCGACATGCAGGCTTATTATGGCAAATAATTTCATAATTCGTGGGGATGATAATACAT
Source organism: Leucophenga montana (assembly GCA_035044765.1). Taxonomy (NCBI): domain Eukaryota; kingdom Metazoa; phylum Arthropoda; class Insecta; order Diptera; family Drosophilidae; genus Leucophenga; species Leucophenga montana. Next base: position 275,548 of record JAWNNQ010000178.1, read on the forward strand.
AGAGCACCCCTTAGAGTGCGCTCTACACACGCGACAAAGTGCGAACAACATGCAAGGACATACAATATCGAAGCGCCTTCCGGGGTGGCATAATACTACTACCCTCGCCTATCGACTGCGGCCTTCCTTCAAACGGCTTCCGACTTGGTGTTTGTTATAATTTTATGAATGATTTCTTAGTTATTATTAATATTGTATACGAGTGTGTATGTGTTATATGGATAATGTAAATTGTAGGCAAGATTGTATAAAAAAAAGGATAATGAAAACGTCGGCACGTGGCAGGAAGGCGTTATGTTTACACTGCCAAGGCGCCGCGGAATTGTGGCACTCAATCAACGCCCGTTTCGACTTTAGAGTAAAGTTGGCAGGACGTAGCGTAGCGTAGAGTAGAGAGCAGAAGGACTACTTTTATGTGAAATGATTTCCTTTGTGTCTGTGTATATTTATGGCAACTAATGTAAATATTAGTTTTGTTGTTGCGTTTCCTATGCGGCGGCGTGTGTCCTCTGCGCCTTTGGGCGTCGAGAGTTCGCTCAAGAATGTGTATGCAAGTGCACAAAAAAGGATTTGCACACACATTAATGCATAATTACGAAGGCGCATAGCTTTTGTGTAAACAGGATTTATTTATGCAATACAGACAAGGATATTTTTTTTTAGCGGCGTGATTTATATGCGTGAGAGTGATGCAAAGGAAGTAATTTAGAAAAAAAAAAAAAAAAAAAACTATAGTTGAACTTTTCATATTTTGTGTACTCCTTTTATTTTTTTAATTTTGGGAGAGGCGTAAACTGCCACGCGCCAACAACAAATCACTTAAGGAAAAATGTAGCAAATTACAAATGCGACAAAAATGCATTTATGAAAACTTCAAATGTGCTACTTCGATACACAATATATAAGATGCAAGCTACAAATGAACCTACCCTCTTCCCGAAACGAAAGTACGCATTGCAGTTTTATTTTAGTGCAGCCGCTGGCAGTACATAGCAGCTCCTTGTAGCTACTTTCTCTAGAACATTTCGCCCTCTAAATAGCTCCAGCTACATGCTGCGATGCACTACTTCATGCCGCCGCACACATCTGTCAACGTTTAGATTTACGAGTGAAATTCAAGTGTTTTCACTTTCACTGAAAATTCAACCAAAACCAAAAAAAAAAAAAAGAAAAAAGGAAGTAAAAGCAAAAGCACTCGCTACAAATCGCCTTACAATCCAAATATTCAGCTTGTAATGACGGTTTGTCTGCGTGTATCTGTGAGTTTGTTTTTGTATCTGTGCAATCCAGAGCGCATCTTCTATTTAGTTGTATCGTATATGTGCACCCAGTGTCATTTGCTGCCAATTGAACTTTCTCAAATGTATTTGATAGTGAGGTCAACAAACTGTTGACTGACTAGTTTCATCCCCTCATTTTGATTTAGAGTTCGACTGTTCAGATTTCGGCTTTGCCGAGAATAGTTTATAATTTATATGGCACAGTATTTTAAAATATACGATACATTTTAGTTCAAAGAAAATAGTTGAAGAAAATTGTTGATGTTAATCGATATGCGCGCCTCTAAATTTGCAGTAGTTCGGCCGAGTACCAGTTCCCTGCCTAACCCCCGGTAATGCATTTGATTGTCGAATTTAACACGACAAGACGCTTTTCCTAGCCACGCACCAGTCCTAAAAGACTAGCCACTTCACCAGCCATCGGCACGATTCAGTACAGTTTTGTTGATCATGGTTCGAATACTGGCACCAAACAAAAAATTTGTTAATTTTTACGCTTGTCATACAGCATTAGTGAACTAGCCACTCACCACTCACCAAAGACATAGCCAAGCACCAGTCCCAAAAAACTCGTCCCTTCGGTAGTCCTTTTTCGGTAGTGAAATTGCCAGTCTTTTGAGACTGGTGCGTGACTGGGAAACATCGCACCACTCGGTCCTTTTCAATAACATCACGGTGTTAAAATCGACAGTCAAATGGATGGCCGGTGGATCGGCAGGGGACTGGTACCTGCATCTGGTGGCTGGTGAGCTAACTAGTCCCGCACAAGTGCGACCGAACTACAGGGTATCCTTAATGAAAATCTACATATAAACGTACGCAGCTTAAGTCTATTTAGACCATCCATTTTCACTCTCCAATTTTATTCACTGTACCCATTAGCAATGTAGTACACATATGCAGCTCTTTGTATTAACAAAATTACACCAACAATTTCATTATTCTTCGTTATTTTATACACTGTATAGTGGTAGCGCCACCAATTGGTTGGTACATGCGTTGCAAAAGGTACATCCTTCACTGACATCTTGTAAAAATTTTATGACAATCGGACCACTACAAGCGAAGTTATAGAGCTAAAAGTGACACTATCTTTTGGGCATCGGTCGAAAAATGAATCTTCCTCATAATCCTCCTTTCATTGTCCTCAAAGCGGTGTCCTTTCATCCGCAAATGAAGTTTTCCAAATAGATAAAAGTCACACGGAGCCAAATCAGGTGAGTACGGTGAATGGTTGATGGTTAAAATGCCATTTTTGGTGAAAAAAATTACTGATAAGTGTCGACCGATGAGAGGGCGCATTATCGCATTTTTTGTCGTCAACCATTTGTGCAGCACAAACTGTGAACACACCTTCCGTAGACCAAATTTCTCCGTCAAAATGCGATGAATCGAATCTTTGGGAATATTTAATTCCATTTTCATATAACGCAACGAAGATTTCGGCTCATTTTGTATGAATTCACGCACTTTTTCAATGTTCTTTTGATCACCATTGATTTTGGCCGGCCCGACTTTTCATCGTCACAGAGGTCTTCACGACCTTCTTGAAAACGTTTAAACCAATCGTGAACATTGCTACGGAGTAGACAATTGTTACCATAAACTTGTTTCATCATTTGGAACGTTTCGGTGAATGTTTTACCAAGTTTAAAACAGAACTCAATATATGTTCGAGATTCATTTTTCGACCGATGCCCAAAAGATACTCTCACTTTTAGCGCTTGTCATAAAATTTTTACAAGATGTCAGTGAAGGATGTACCTAAGTATTAAGAATAACTGTGTGAGCCTTCCTACGTGCAGCCGAAAAACGATAGTACCACTTACTAAGTACAGAGAAAAAAGGGATTCTAAATATAGGTTTGACATTTTTGTTTTTATCCAAAACCTTACTAAGAAATTTTAAGTACGGTTCGTACTCAATTTTCTTGAATTAAGTATAAAATGGAATCGATTGCGGAAATACTTAGAATAAACATAAAATGCTTGAAATTTATATAAAAATCTAATTCCAAGAATAATATCTGTACTCAAGTCTAGTTCAAAAGTCTCAGAATATAAAGTAAGTAGAAAATTCTTAAATCAATCTCTGAGGGTGAAAAAATATGAGAGCGAAACCAAATTTGCTCTCTCAGCTGTTCTAGTTTCTTTGCACCGACAGTAAATGGGGAAAGGAATGGGTTGTGATTCGGTAAATGCATGTGTACAAAAACAGTCAAATATATGTTAAACCCTCTTGTACTCAAATTTTCCTTAAAATCCTTAAAGCCTACAAGCTATAATTTAAAAACTTCAGCAACGTTCTTGAACCAAGATTTTGTACTTGGTTTAAGAAAATCCGTACTTGCCATACTTTTGCTACCGCTATGGATCAATTCAAGTACGGAACTCCTGTCTTTTTATCAGTGTAAATAAATATTAAACATTCGGTTCCACCAAAACTAAAATTTTTTTTTTTTTATTATTATTTTTGTTATGCTTAGCCCTAATCAGAAAGAACTCCCATTTTTGTTTTGTGTATTAAGTGACTTATGTAGATATAATTGTTACTAAACTTAAAAATTTATTGTCTGGCATATATTTATTTGATTGATGCATCAGACATTTGATGCATTTTGATGCAATTTCGCCGACAGTTCGATTTTTCTTGGTATTCTAAGTACCAGTTTTAACAGATTTTGTACGCAACAAAACGATTAAAATGTAATTTCGATTTTCGAAACTTCCCAATCGGATTCCATCACACCACTGCAAATAAATTACCAAATTTCATATATTAAATCAAAGATATTGCTCCCATTGTCATGTTTTCATATTTGCTTACATATTCGAAAATGCATAAATATTTCATATGGCAGCCACTTGAAACTGGAACTTCATTACTACGGCAGTTGTTTGTACTCAACACATTTGTAACAATATTTGAAAACTAATTTTAGAAAGAAAAGCAAAACGCACTTTTGAAGGAACTACCACCATCAATGCCAGATTTCAAGTGGAAACTGAAGCAAACTACTCGACTGAGCGAATTGACAGTTGAAATATTTTACGACAGATTTTTGACGTGTGCGCGAGATTTGTCATTGATGTCATTATGAAGTTACGCGTTCCCCTAGCGCTCATCATCAGCGGCGTTCTTGTTGATGTTGACGTTGTTGTTGTTGTTGTTGTTGTTGTTGTTGTTGGTGCCTCCGATGTGGCAGACAAACTGGTGAAGCTGCAAAAGCAGCGACTTCGGCTGAGGCACTTCATTTGTGCCGCTTGAATAAACAAATCAGGGAAAGTTGCAAGACTAATGCTATGTGCAGAGAGAGAGAGAGCGAGAGAGAGAGAGAGGGGGAGAGAGTATAGCCCTTGACAATATAGTTACTTAGGTTTGGCATCCATAGTTCTCATCTATTGTGGATTGTTGCCAGTTCGTCATGCGCCATGCGTCGCCACATTTTCTAATTGATTTTAAAATGTTTCAGTTTGTATAAATAATTGCGTTTTTGACATTCTGTCGCATTTTCCATATTTCAAGGGGGCTGTGCGCCTCTTGTTCCTGGCATTCTATTATTTCGGGCAGATTATGGCAAGCGGTCTCGTTGGTAGGCATTGGCGTCTTTGGGGACGCTACGATTTAAGTTAATTGCGCACCAGACGCACTCCATGCCACTCCATGTTTTTAAGCTTAGTCGATCTCTTAGATATATTTCGATATTACAATAATTTAATTTATGTTTGCCATTTATTATTTACTAAATTGTTTTGGAACGTGCCGTTGACTTTGAAGCACATTGAAGTCTGCTATTTTTAATACAAAATATAAATTTTATAAATTATAGAATGGAGTCTATTTTTACACAAAACGCTTTTCTGTTGCAGGTTTTAGTTTGCGGCAGGAAATTGAGGAAATTAAAAGGATTATGTGTTGCCTTTGGATTGTGGTGTATTTTAAAATCTTAATTGAGTTGAAATGCATTAATGCATAGAATATTGAAGAGTGTTCTTAAGGGAGCAATAGGAAACATTTAACTAACTTTTTTTGTTGTTCCATTAGGTTTCATAATATTTTCAATTAATTTAGCTCTTCATTACGAAAGTGGAACATAAAGAAAACGGTTGTCTTCTTGGGAGCACGTCGGACTTTGGTTCAGAGTGTATTTATCTATGTCCACGTTCCACTGACATTTTTGCCAATGTTTATCTGCATTTTTATCCGTACACAAAATATTACAAAGATCAACTTAGAGTTGCTGAAATATTCGATTTTTAATGAAATTTTTTTAGAAGTGAATGGCTAATTGTTGTGCTAAGATGTATTTTAGGGGTGACGTGCCATGATAATGCTAGAAAGTGGCTAAGATTCAAATTGCTGGTCATATTGGCTCCTTACCTGAATCTACAACCGCACTTTAAGAAGATAGATTTCCATAGAGTTACAGTACTGATCTCAGGTGCTCAAATGAAATAGATCATAGATTTGATACAATTTCTACTCTGAGCCTAAACGACTAAGCTTGAGTCAGTGAGCAGAGAACTCTGTATCGGTCTATACGTGTTAAGATCTTTTCGGCTTTGGTGTGATAATTTTCTGTACAAGTTTCCTCTAAATTCAATTGGTAAATTGTTTGTTTTATTACACGATAACCACTAGTCGGGAGTTCCTTAAGTGTTTTTCCAGTAATGAGGTATTATTCAGTATTTTTATTCTTTGATATTTCTTTATTTACTTCGCGTAAATCGCGAATATCTTATGCGGAAAATCAATTTGCAGAGTAAAATCCACATATTCCAATATTTTCTGCTTAACGACTGTGTTACTGATTGGAAAAGGCCGGAGTACTTTTGAGTTTCTGCCTTTCCTTTAACGCTTTTGGCCCATTTATTACATTTTTTCCTTCATTTGTGGAATACAATTTGTCGGTTGTCCTATTTTGTTTAAGTCTGTCAAAGTGAGTCGATTGTGTTGTAGACAGATTTGCTGTACAATTTTTGAATTTATTATTATGCCATTCACAGATTGTATTATCAGTTTTTCGAAAAGTTTTTAACGTATTAAATGAGAAATCACAGACTCCATAAAGTATATATACACTTGATCAGCTCGACGAGGAATTCGATCTAGATGAACCTGTGTTTTGCTGCGCATTTTTTTGTATCAATTTTGTATACAATATATGTAATTAAATTCCGGTATGAAGGCTTATTTTGGTCCTAAGCAGATATAGTATCCATATCAATATGCCACGCCCACGTTTAAAGGTAGCACCATACAGACCCACCGCCCACTTTTGGGTTTTTGTATGAAAAACTTATTTATTACAGTTGTAGTTAACTTCATCCTTCCAAACACTGAAGAAGTTTATTTCTGATGTTTATCGTGACCCTTATCAGCATATCAGCGAGTATGTTGGCAATTTCTGCCAAGCTGTTGGCCTTCACTTGTATGAATAGTACTGAAGGTCTTCGTAAGGAATTCACCTCACTGAACGGTCGGAGAGTACAAGGGCAGAAGCATGGCTGTGTGCAGAACGCTGCAGGGATTGCATAATTGAAGCTCTCACTGCCTCATTGTTTTCAGGTGATCTGACAACCGAGAGACTCCAGTTCTTCGTCTTGTCACACACGAGATTTGTCAGAACATAGTTACTCATGTAACAATTGATTTTCGGCCCGGAACTGGGCCCAGTAGGCTAAATTGAAGTGATTTCAGAAGGCGCGCTGGGTTGCGATCACAGAACATCCCTTCTAAAATTAGGCATCGACATGTTGATATTAATGGTCGTATCTCACCCAGTTTAAGAGGTAGCCCCATGAGATCCTTCATTCACGTTTCGTTTATTTACTTAAGTACACTATTTGAACTTTCGTGTGAATGGTATCAGAGCTTCGAATCCACCGAAGTATTCGTTTTTATTTTGTTTTTGTATTTCTTCAGCGTATGTTTAAGAGTTTTTACTACTTGGCTTAACATTGGTTAAAGAGGTTTCTAGTTGTTTGCCATATTCGCCCCAGTTTGTAGTATTATTCTCTTCTCACATGGGTATATATATTCGTCGCAGGCTTAGTAGGTGGAGCACATCATGCTGCTTGTTTTGGCAATGTACAGACTTTATAGTGAGTTGAATATTGTGTAGTGTAACCGCGATTTTGGTTGCTTACTGTTTCTTATAATAACCGCTGTACCACTTTGAGCCGTACCTGCAGAATGTTTGTTGGTATAAACTGAATATTGTGTTACAAATGAAACTTCGGCCTTATTTACCTATAGATGTGGTAGGTATTAAATAAAATACGACTACTGTTCATGTTGCTGAAACATTTTAATCATGTATCATGAACTTTTAGTAACTCCCGTTAGAATCACAATTTTTCATATTCCAAATAATCTGCTTCTTTGTTCTCCATTTCTCATAATCTTCGCTAAGCTCTACAACTGTTACTCTCCCCATCTCAAACATAGAAAACAAATAATACAAACATCGATCGATTATCATAGTTCTAGAATATATATAAAGCTCATCAACGATGGCTAAATACAATAAACTCAAAACTAAAATCAAATAAATTTATAAAATATTGAATTACAATGTAAAATAAATTAAAATTAAATGCGAATTTCGTCTGAAATCATAAAAGAATATTTAATTGCTTCGTATTTCTGTTTAACTTTAAAGAAATTCGATATTTCGCCGCTCTTTGAGTATGCAGATGTATAGAAAAAGTAAAGTAGTACTAAAATGTGCTTGTAAGTCGGTATTAAACTTTAAAATCAGATCTTTAAGATCAATTCAGATGAAGCACATAATCAAAGTATAATAATGAATTAATTGTATATAAAATGTTATAAAAAAGCAAGATAATAAAATAAAAAAATAAATAAACCAGCGAAGAGCGCCGATCGAATGTGGCATATCATAAAAATTATACACAGAATGAATAGCCTGGAATGGTTTGTAATTGCCAACTAAAACTGAGAAAAGAAAAACTGCCGACAGTATAGGCAGGTAAATGTATCTATTCGTATGTATTTATATGTATAACAACAATAAGTATTTCTTCGAACAATAAGAATTTTATGCTAATGTTGAAATTGTGTCTCCGAGACTGACTGTGCTGCGTGCTCAGATGAACCAACTCGGCTGCATTAAATCAAGCTAATGGCGCAGTTCACTCAACGCCTGCTCTGTAGCCCTCGAATCGCGTTCGTTCATAAAAAGAATTTAACTGATTAAATTGATTAATTTAATGCCGCTGCGCTGAATGTCGCTTCACTTTGAGCTGCGCTCAGCTAAATTCAACTCAAAGTCAAGTGAACTGAACTGAACTGAACTGAAAGAGACAGTGGAACAAAAATGAATCTATAAATGAATGAGAGACGGCATTTGTAGGAAATAAAAAAATAGGAGGTATGTATACTGGGGTGTAACCGAAGCGTTAATGCACTTTACACATCACTAAAAATTGTGTAGGGTGAAATATTTAATAGATTCAAAAGTCTTTCTATTGACCGTTGATGTTCTCTGTTGATTATATACCAGTATATGTAGTAGCACAGACATGTAATCGAAAAAGTACCGAGTATTGTTAAAAAAAACACACAATTTTTATTAAATCATCCATATTTCTTATGTCTACTTCAAAATAGGCTCCATTTGAAGCCAAAAAAACTTTTGCCCGCGTTTTTTACAGTCCTCGAAACATCTTTTATAATCGCTTTCCGGTATAGGGTTCAGCTTGTTCTTTTGTTTTATGGGCTCGATCAGCGATCTGAACTCTCTTGTGTTGAAGTAGTTTTATTTTTCTTTTGTGATTATATTTCAACAAAGTGAGTCTGGAGATGTTGCACGTGCCAAGGTTGCATCATCTAATGGTTGCTATACCGATGAGTCTTTGATGAGTCTGTAGTTTACATGTAAGTAGCCATGGGTATACCTACTGTGGCCTTCCCTGGAAGGATATCAGCAGTGGTACCCTCTCTGGCTAGTTTGTCCGCTTTACAATTTCCCTCTATGTTTTGGAGATCAGGCACACATATGAGATGTATAACAACAACGTAGAGATTTACGGCACTCCGTTGTGGTTTTAGTGTTGAAGCTGAAAGAGTTCAGCGCTTTCAGGGCAGCCTGACTGTCCAAGAAGTTAAACACATGCTCTTGAGTATGTGAGTATGACCTTAGAAGATGCGTAGCTTCCTGAATAGCTATCATTTCCGCCTGATAAACGCAACAATGATCGGGCAGTCTAAATGATGCTCTAATCCCCAGATCCGGTGAAAATACACCTCCTCCTACCCGACCATCCAGCTTAGACCCGTCTGTAAAGATATTAATAGTGTTTTCTCTATAGTGAGGAAGATTGTCGCATTGTAGTCTTGTGGGTATTATGACGCCATACTCTATAACGAAGTTAATGTTTGGTATGCAGTAATCCGTATTTGATGGTATATTTCCTTGTAATTGTAGTATCCTTAAATGTCCGAAGGAACTACTATGCCATGCTGAAGATTCCCTCAGTCTAAGGGCTGTAACTGTTGCCCACTCTCTCGCAATAGGATCAAGTGGGTTCAAATGTAACATTACGTTTAGTGCATCCGTCGGTGTGGTACATAGAGCTCCACTGATACACAGTTCAGTATTCCTTTGCATCTTATGCATTTGCTTAAGAGTCGAAGCCCTTTCTAGTCCGTAGAGCAGAATGGGCCCAACTACTGCCGTATATAACCAGTTGACATTGGATCAATCTTCAATGTTGTTTGGGGACTGAAATAGGGTACTGACTTACGAAATTTGGAGTCTACATATTGTATATATAAGATGGAAGACGTCCATACTAAGTATACATATCGGAAATTGAAGTTTAAATTTATTGATTTCGGCCGAAAGCATATTTAAAATTTTAAATATGATTCTCATGCAATTCTCAAATCAAGTGAAGTTGGGATCAATTAAAAAATCAAATAAGTATGAAAATCGAACTTAAATTTCAATCGAAATTATGTATATCAATCGCTGAGAGCAAAATAACATAGGAGCAAAACAAATTTTACTATCTCAACTAATTCAGCTTTTCCATGGTGAAAAAAAATAAGGTGCTACAAATGCTTTTTGCCTTTACGTCGACAGTCAATGAGAAAACCAATTGCTTGTAATTGGGCAAGTCGATGTCTTGGGTGACTGTTAGCCGAAGTAGCTAAGATGATGTGCCTTTGCACTCAGCTCTATTGGTTGTGGGTCGAATACCAATATATTGAAAATATTATCGAACTTCTAATCCGAGGCTGAAGTTAAATAGAAGTTTCAATTTAAAACTCGAAAATGCGCAGTGAGTTTATAGATGGACTATGCTTCACACTGTTCATTTATCTAAACAAAGAAACTAGTCGAGTCGAGAGCATTCATTACGACTTTCAGTTCAATAACTCTAAAACTACGTTAGTACTTCACATGGAAGACAGATGAACATTTCTAAATGCATTCGTCGCATCCATTCGTCTTCAATACATAACAATCTTTACAGAAAACTAATAATACCCTTCTCTTACCATATGTGCAGGGTATAACATAAAAAATGAAATGCTGTGCAAAAAGCATATTGCTTAATTTCATTTCCGTTTTACAAGCCTCAGCCGTGCGTAGCACTTTATGGCACTCCTCGCAACACCCCTTCCTAAACCCTTGACGCCTTCCTTTACGCCACTTCAATCCATATCTGTCCAGTCCGAGCATTCATTCATTCATTTATTCAATCCGTTCCACTCGCCCTTAGTTCAGTTACACTTTTCTGATTTTTTATGCCGCTTCATTCCAGAAAAAAAGGGTTGTGCCAAAAAAAATTGTACGCATTATTTCGTCGCTATTTGATTTGATTCTTTTTTTTGCGAACTGGCGTCAAAGGATTCCGGGAACGCATAAAAAACAACAACGTAGACTACGATGATGATGATGAGGACGACTAAGTGAAATTATTGATGTCATGCCTTGGCGCTGTCAATCTAGTTTGATGCATCACCAGCGCATGTTTTAGTGAATATTACTCCGAGTATTGTATATAAAAGTCTAATATACGATATATTTTATATGTTTTCATGCTTCACATTGTCATTTTTGGCTGCAAACATATGAAAATAAAAGGATTTTGAAATTCGCATGTATTAGATTTTTGCATTAAACCATGGAGTTCCTGTCTCCGACACTCTCCTTCGTGCATGTAATCCTTTTTTGAGCTGCTTACATTTTCAAATTTTGCGTGCGGCATTTTTGCAATATGGTAAAAAGCGTATTTTCATGTCAACTGTCAAAGTGTTGCTGATGTGCGAAGATTCCTGAGGCGCATTATGCGCCAGTAGCGAATTTTAAGTTGACAGATTTGAATATGTTGGAAAGTTGTACGAGAATAAAATGAAATATCTGCATACACGTATGTTGAAATGTAACCACGTACATGCATAAAATATATCGAAAAATTCAATATTTTTATTTTGCCTTTTAAGCATTTTGTTTAAAATTTAAATACATGGTGACTTCAATAAATGTGAATAATCAAAAAACCCGACTGGAAATAAATAGGGTGACGTGAGACGCCCGACAGAATCAAAGCGTCTACGCAAACAAATAAAACAAAAGTATGCCTGTATAAAGTGGGGTCTCTCGCCAAAGGTGATCCTGCATATCTAGACTTCAATGGTGTGACCTATAGTAACTTACGCCGCCCTTGTATGGTGGCCTAAACTGCTGCAGACATGTGCAATAAAACTGCAAACTGCAACGGCTTACCAGCCTGAGCATGTCGGGCGCCATGCGGACATGTCCCACTGCTGCAATGGAGGCGATCATCGGTCTACCTCCGAGACTTCAGACTGTAGGCAGTCGGACGCTAGGTGAACTGGGTCACTGTAGTATCCTTAAACTTATCCCTGGCATCGAAATCTGCAACGTTTCAGATTGTTTGTCCACGGAACTGAGTTCCGGCAGACGCTTCTCAGTTCTTCTTCCCAGTCGATCGGGCTGGGAGAGAGGCAGCCCTGGTACTGGGCCATCTACGATCAATTGGTTCGCTGATGGTTCACTTACCGATACGGTCACATTTGCGGATGTCTTCGGACCCAACACAAGGATCTCTATTGCCATGGGTGCCTGGCATACGGTTTTTCAATCTGAGGTCCACGCCATCGAGGTCTGCGCGCGACTTCTTTTGGATAAAAGTCCCAAAGGGGCCAATATAACCATTCTTTCAGATAGCCAATCGGCTATTAAAGCAACTTGGAACTTCTCCTCGAACTGGTTCTTCGATGTTGTGACATCCTCCAACAACTGGCAATCGGCTGTAAAGTCGCCATTTGTTGGTTACCTGGCCATAAGGGAATCGAGGGCAACGAAATTAATGATGAACTAGCCAGGACTGGTTTCACAACTTCTTCATAGGACCAGCGCCTTTTTGCGGACTTAGCTGGGCTAATTCAAATCTTTCATAGTAGATCGGTTTAAACGCACGGCCTCCCGGTACTGGATACAATATCCTGGCAGGCCAAGCTACTAACCCGTCCTATATACCCTAAAACCAACGCACCTGAGGTTGCTTTTGGGCTACCTCACCGGCCATCATCCACTGAGATATCACTTAAATAAACTAGGTCTCTCCTCAGAAACAGAGTGCAGACTTTGTCTTGAGGATGACGAACCTACATCTGCTATGCGACTGCCTGGCCTTGCCCAGGCTCAGAATTGTACAGATGAACAAACCTCTTCATGTATTTTAACATATGAAGTACTGTTAGATGCGTCTTCATTATGAATACAGTGCTACATAATACATCACTTGTATACAGAATGTGCCAATAATGAAATAAAGAGAGTTTTTGTAAAATATTTTTGGTATTATTGTACTGTAGCCTAAAAGACTTGATGAATTTTAACGTGAGTTTTAGGTTTGTATTAATTGCGGAAGTTTAATATTTTTATATAACGTCTACGAATAAAGCAGAGGAGGGACTCTTTTTGAAATTTGTTCAATATTACTGTTACCTAAGCGGATGATGCTTTATAGTTATACTTATATGTCAAAATCCATATAGCCGTTTAGGCTAAAGAGCGTGCCAAAGAATTTGCGGGCATAAACTCAAAAGATATAACCATCCTTAGAGCATTTGTATTAGATAGTCTGACGCTAAGTGAATTATAGTACTTTTAAACTTATTCCTGGCTTCGAAATCTGCAACGTATCAGATTATTTGACCACGGAACTGTGCTTCGGCAAACGCTTTCCTAGGCGCTCAGACTCGGAGGAGGGCAGGTTCGGAAGTCCTTGGACCCTACATCAGTATCTTTATTTCCAAGGGTGCCTGACCCACGGTTTATCAATCTGAGGTCCATGCCATTGAAGTCTCCACCCGACAGCTTTTGGATAAAAGTTCTAAAGAGGCTTGGATACAATATCTTGGACTACGACTGGCTAAGCTACTTACACGTTCAGTATACCTAAAACCAACGCACATCTCAAAAGAGGCTGCTAAGGCTACTTAGTATATGCTACCTCACTGGCAATCATCCACTGAGATTTCACCTAGATAAACAAGGTATCTCTCCTCAGGAGTGTGGAGAGAAAAGAGAAGGGTAGTTCATACATAAATTAATTTAACCTTATTCTGGTTAGGGTACAAAATACATCATTTCCTGTCGCAGTACCCGTATTCCATCATGATGACACTGAGTCCAAGTTAGCCAAACAGGCAACTCGAGCCTAATTCGCAGTGACCACATGATTGTCTTGCGTCCTTAGCCCATACACTACGTCACGCATTGGTTAGAGAACTGAACTCTGTAGGAACTGATATGAATAGTATGAACAAAGATCCGTTAATAAAATGTTATGGTGAATATTCATAAGGTTTGTGACCACCTGAAGTTATGTTTTAAAATTCTTATACACAATTTGAGTAGTAGATTAAATTTTTAGCAACAAGAAGTTTACGTTGCACATCCGGTGTATGTTTATAATTCTGAAAACGGAATGTCGCAGCCACTGGATAGCCTTCACGAAAGGAAGCACACATACAACAACATTTTTAAATTAAGTTTTGACCACCTTTCTGGTCCAAAACTCCACACACATCTTCTTTGGAAGGTATGCATACAAATTGGCCAAATAATTTAGCGAATTCGAGCGCTAAGCTAATTCTCCAGTTTGGTTTAATTCGGCTATACTCGAATATTGTTGACCTGATCCATATCCATATCCATATACTTGACGTGTTAACCATGCCCAAACATTTTCCATAATATTCAAATCCGGTGAGTAGGGCGGAATACTTAATAGCTTCACATTTTGGTTGTATTTTATAGTATAAAAAAAATTTTAAACATGAACGCTCAAATAAGCATTACAATCAATAAGTACCAACAATACAAATGTAGACTAAAAATCTTTACTTTAATTTTGTATATGAGTACATTTTCCGTATCTCAGCTAGTTTCCTTAATACTGGCCAAAATGTTACAAATTTCTGTTTTTTTTGCCAAAAAACTTTAAAAATAAAACTTTGTTTGGAGACTTTCGCTAAATAGGTTCAGCGGTTCACTGAGTTAAGCGTACAGAAATTAAGTAAAATATACCTATCTCACGACTCATACAAAAAAAAAAATAATAATTAAAAAACTACAACAGTGGTATTAGTATCTCATTTCCCACCATACACATTAACTTCCAGCCGAAATCTGTGGGTATCTATTGAATGGTTGATATTTAGGATAATAACATTAGACAGAATTTCACACGCTAAATTGTAATAACCCAAAATAGTACAATACATAGAATGCTATTAAAACGGTCGAAAAGAGTCAGAGAGATAAAAGTATTTAATGAAATGCAATTACAAAACGATGCCAAGCTAAAACAGCATCAAACCGTTGAATATGATGATGTAGTTGCATATACAAAACTTCACTAGAAATGTACAAATATCACATGCTTCACCTCCAGTCCATCCCATCCCATCCCATCCCATTCCATCTCATCCCAATTCATGCAACAAAATCACTTTGAGGTAACGTCATCTAAAACGCCGCTGCCGCCTACTCACATATGCAGATACATTAACCGTAAATGTACATAAATGGAGAAATGCCATTTTTCGGTGCAACTGCAGCTCGATTGTTTTTGTGCGACGAACGTAGATGAAAATGCACTAATTTTGTGAAATGCGAATTGTGCAATGCACTGTGGAACAAAAGCGAAAAAAAGTGCTAGTTTAAAGTCAACAAATTTAACGTCAATGTTAATGTTTAAGTATTGGAGTATTGGTGTTTAAATATCATTAGTGAAGCTGTTAATGGAAATAAAGCTGCTTATTTTATTTTCTAATTTGTTACAGACCAAAAAATTGTCGTCATCGCATGTTAAACCTCGATTCTCCTACGAAAAACAACATATTATTTGTAAAAGTTTCTCTTGTTTTGCTTTTTTATGCTGGATAATGAATGTTCTTCCTAAAGGTATGTATATAAAATTATTTTATGAATTGTATTTTTTGTTGTGCTCGAAAATCATGCATTTGTGCTAAAAAACGATGCAAGTCCGCAGGGTGTAGCTTAATAAAGTGTAAGTTTTGACCATAAGGTTAAACGGTAGCGAGGAGATACATTTAAAGGTACCTGTAAAACTTGATCTAGTAGGACAAATATCGATGGTTAGATCGACTCGTCTCCTCACTCGTTTGGAAACTATCCCTAAAAGTGGGCGTGGCATTTTGATATGTATACTCTATGGGGTTAGAACAAAACTAAGCTTCTCTAACACAGTGTTTGTTAAAAATATATATGTACGTGTGTTAAAAATACATCCAATTTAAAGAAGTTTCTATCCAATATCAAAGTGGAAATATTGTCAGAAGTTGTTGAAATAAGGTGTTAGGATATAAATAAATATAGAGAACGTTTCTTTGAGAAAAGTACTCGGAAGACCGTGAAAGAACTGCATTCATAAGAAAATCGTAAAATTTGTCAGAAAATGTTCAATTCGTCTGAATTAAGTGTACAAACAGTTAACGGTCATGACATGTTTTTTCGTCGACTTCTCATGCCTTTCTTTCAAAAATGAGCTGCTCGATTATAATATATGAAGCACAATTTATATTTTATCATAGTAGGCCTTGGTATGCGCCCAATTTTGTTTAATTATGTTATAAAGCAAGGCTAAAAACTAAGATAACAATTTTTTTTGAGAGGAGTTAAGGCATATTCTAAAATTCTTATGAATAATTCACACAAAAATTTCTAAAAGATGTAAATAGGTTATTTTACAACTGCGATAAAACGGTTTCGAGTTATGATATATTGAGATAAACTTTTAATGCTACGGCACCTAGAGAGTCTACACTGTAAATTAGTTTCGCTAAGTCTAAGTCAGAGAATTTTTCAACCACAAAGACTGATGAAGCGGCATAGCTGAACTCGAAACAATTGTTCACGTAGCTTAACATGTTCTATGAATGAGTCTCAATTGTTCTCTCTTTACATTGATGTATTGTACATATTTCAAAATGTAGAAAACAATTTGAGCAACTAAAAATTCATATTTAATATTTATAGTTTATGTCGCTAAATAAATTTGACATATTTAATTTAGTTTAAAGAACTTTTGGTACAAATTTTGGAAAATTCTACTACAGAATTCTATTCTGATTTTAGAGATAAACTGATGTAATCATCTATTTTGTTTTTTCCTGAATAAGCAATTTTAATACTGTTATACATACTTATATCAATATTTATGTATATATAAATATAATTATTTATGCCACACATTTTTGCTATTTGAACCACTGTGCAAGTGCAGAAATTGCAATGTAGTGTAGGAGTGAGTGGAAGAAAGGACTACGGTGTAAAAGGTACATTATGGATGTGGGAATGGAGCAAATGGATGACTTGCATTGCAGCAGAACGCGCAATTTACGAATTGGATACAATTTTTGTGTTGAATTGTGTGCCTGATTGTAATTCATGCGATGCGAGTTGAGTTGAGTCGAGTTGTGTTTAGGGAGAAAGGGTGTAGCAGTTGAAGGCAATGCGTGGCTTTTTGCAAAACGTTGAGGACTATAGTGCGTTCTATATGTATACGCATACACACACATGCACACACAGATACACAAAGTGAAAATTTGAAAATTTTGATTGCATGTTTCGATACAAAATGGCGCTACAACAACAACAACAACAACAACTCGACTTGATGTTGTTGTGCAAATGCAAAGATTGCATGAAATTGCTATGCCTACGCACAAAACTTGCATAAACCCACATCCACTTTGTTTATGGGCTGGAAAGGGGAGGGGGTGGGGGTGGGTTGGTGTTGGTTGTATAGAATCCCACCGAAATAAAAAAAAAAAACAAAAAACCTACACTCAACTCAATTCAATGCGTTTACAAATGCATTCGAAACCGGCTCTCTTTCGTTGCAAATGTGCATTTTAGATCGTCGAAGCGTAAATTAGGATTTCAAAATGACATTTGGAATATTTACGACTTTGGTTCGGTGTACGGAGTATGTTTGTGAACCTATCTATGTGGACCTACCTCATCAGTCCATTCATTGTTGTTATGCATGGTAATTGCATCAATGTGTATTTAGTTTCCGGTAGTAGTGCGGCGGCTCTATGTTCTATCCCTCTCTCAAATAGGCTTTTGTTGAATTATGCAACTTAAAATTTTCGTATGTAGTCATTGCAAAATTGGCAAAATAGAAGCTTTTGATTGGAAAATTGTTTGATTGGTTGCAATTTCGAATTTAAATATTTTCACAGAGCACAATGCACAAAAAGCACTGCTCAAATACAAACTTCATATATAGATATATGTATATACATATAGGTATGTATATCGTATACGAAAAGTAACTACTACAATATTCTATTAAAAGTAGTTCAATACAAGTACTCACACTCCTACTTCAAATCAGCAATAAAGTCGCACCTAATGCATTTGATTACGTTTGCCTTATATTGTATCTATGTTATTTATCCACATATATATTTTTTTTTCATTAAAAACTTTTATTCTGGCTGGAAAAAAAAACAAAATATAAAACCACTCATTCACTTCCTTCTTTCCTTTTTTGGATTGTAATCAATCTTTTTTTCATAAAAGTCAAACTTGTCTTTTATACAAAAAGTAGAAATCGTATTCAAAACTAATATAAAAAGCAAGCGAAATAAACTGTCGCACAAAAATTTTCACATTTTCAACGAAATAAATAAACATCATCAATGTCAAATGGAAATCACTCGCAGCCATCCAATCATCTATACATCCCATACCATACCATACCATACCATACCCTACTATACCATCTCATACCATCGAACTGTCCATCCATCTATGTTCTATACATTCATGTCTGTCATGTTTGTACCTACAAAAATATCGAGATTGCTTTCTTTTTATGAAACTATTTCAAAATGTGAAACCAATTCGCATAAAATTTTTGGCAACGCGCAAAAAAAAAATAAAAAAAATAAGACGAAATTTTTATATCTAAAAACATTCAGCCATTCATTCACTCACTCACTCACTCACTCACTCACTCACTCAGTCTCTCATTCATTCATGTGTTTATTGACATTTTGGCAGCACAAATTCAAAATAGAATGCACGCCGTTGATTCGAATCCGCTGTCTATGTGGGTGACTGGCTGACTGATCAAATGTATACAGTCTGAGTAGGTGGCTTCTTCTATGACAGACTCATTGAATGGTTTTCAGTATTTTGCAAATCGCTTGGGAGGTTTCGGTTCAGTTGTGGATTTTTTATATACAAAATTTTTTTCTTTTTTATGCTGCTGATGCTCTCTATTCATATGTGTCGCTGAGTACTTTGCAAGTTATCCGTTTTCGATTTGTGTATTTGGCACATGTCCTTATGAATGATGTGTTAATGTGACAGTTGGAAGCATCATTTTGTGTGTGTGTGTGTATGTGTAGGTGTTTTTGATATGCAAGTTGTTTGAGTATGAGTAAGGGGAAGCACAGAAGTATGAATAACTAGCATTTTTTTTTGATGATATGCGCACATGATCAATCTATGTACTCTATGTATAACTAAGTTCACCAGAGAACAAATATTTTCATTACGCCAAACTCTAACAAATGCATCGCGGGACAGCATCTACTTATATATCCACCATAAGTTCGCTTCGACATGGCGTTTCGTCCGAACTTTGTACTCTAGTGACGATCTTAAGTTTTGCATTGTGTGCATAGAAAAACAGTACTTCGATCATTTGTATACCAATTACCGGAAAGTATCGAATAAAGCGTTACACTGCCTGAAACCACCAGGCAAGGTAACGCGTAATCCGGTAATTTCTACAATCTCCTTATGAAAAATATTCTATGCCAATGATACTAATCGCGTATACTGACGATGCTGATATAATCGTCGGAAAAATAGAGAAACTCGCACGTCTCGTTGGTCTAGCGGAGACCATTAAGCGTATTTGAGCTTTACAATTTAATAAAATGTATTTTGTGTGAGATATGATGAAAACCTTCATCTCTGGATTAAAATACATTCAATACCATTATGTTTTGAAAATGATATCATTGAAATGGCCTCCACACCTTCGTTTACCTAACTCGATCCGAATGGTTCCATTTTGTACTACTTTTTTGCATAAATCGGGCTAGATCTCAGCAATGGTTTGTATGTTGTTCGCTAGTTGGTCTGTTATCATAAACCAGCGACTTAACGTAGCTTCAGAGAAAACAGTCTAAGGATGTTAAATCGCACGATCTTGGATTCCATTGCACATCACTTCTGAAAATAGTGCGTTCTGGGAACTTTCTTGGAACAACTCCAATGTAGCATTCGATATATGACACGCTGCTCCACTTCTTCTTGGACACTCATGTCGTCTAGATCTATGCCATCCAATTGAGACCAAAACTAGTCAATTAGCTGGCCCGGTACCGTTCGCCTCTGACAATCACCGTTAGGCCATTCTTGTTTCAGAAGATGTATGGCCCAATGAGACCGTCCAACCAAAATCCAAACCAAACAGTGAATTGCTTCGGATGCTCTGGAGACTCTTGATACTACTCTGGATTACTCTCTTCCCAAATACGACAATTTTGCAGCAGAGTCGAATCAGCAAAAGTACAACAAGCTTGGTGGCCTTGTGGCTTCAGTTCTTGTTTTAATAGAATCTTAAACGGATGCACGCTTAAATCTTCTCGAAAAATTTGCCATATTGAGATCGCCGAAAGACCAACTTCGAGTGCACGACAAGGAATCTAGAGGCTTAGGATCTTCAGCCACAGCATCTTGACTGAGAGTTTCGGCTCCATCAGCAGTACCAGCGTTTTCATCGAATTTCGCGGTAATTCGTTAAATTGGTCACTTGGTTGGATGATAATTTCCGATGATAAATTTTCCGTAGCTTGCAGAACACGAATTTTTTAATAAATTTTTACAATTTGGAAGCGTTGTTGAATGATGTAACGTTCCATGGTATAATGGTGACTATGACAGAACACAAAATTCGAAACCCTGTTCTTGGTGTCTACTTGGACAAACATATTCTTAAATAAATGCATTAAACTTTAAAACGATGTTTTTGAATTTTCTAAGAAGTTGTTTTAAGAAAAAAAGTGGTTGCGGAGAAGAAATTGAAAACAAACTTGTTGAAGCTCTCAGAATGTTAAGTAAATATAATTTCAATAGACGTATCTAGCTTTACAGATTTCGAAATTTAGGCGGTAAGGAAAAACAGGGAAGGGCAGACAGACTTATAGGGGTATTAATACTCTAGATCGCTCTTCCATTGGATATTTGTTTCCGATGTCTGATTGCACTGATATATGTATATACTCGTATGTGTGAAGAAAGTGAGAAAGAAGAAATTAGATGTGTTCAGCAGAGAATTTTGCTGACTTATTATTGATCTACGGCATTGGTGGATCCAAGGGGATAACTGGGCAATCCAACAGCATTTTAATTCAGTACAAGAATTTTTTTTTTCGCTTCATTTCATTTCATAAAATAATTGTAATTGTTTTTCAGAATAGTTCCCCCACCTCAAGAGAGCGTTGTGGATCCGAGCCTTATTTACGCCGACCATTTCCAACATCTGCTACATTTTTTGTTTTTATTTCTGTAGCCATTAAAAACCATTTGGCTTGCATAGATAACGTTAACGTTTCTGTAATAGGCGTTGATTGCGTTGTAAAATTAATAATTAGTCAGCGAATATATGTATTGTTTGTATATTTCACCACACACACACAACACCATGGTGAAATATAAACGAATGGCAAAAATGTATGTGTTTCAGTTCACTAAGTTTTTAGACGAATATGTAGAAAGTTTGTTCTCATCTCTAGCACCCTCTTACCTTTTAAGTTCAATAAAATTTGGAGGAATGGTAAAAGAGTATAAACAGATAAGCGGTCAAAAATCAAAGCGACTCCTTTAATACATATAAATAAGAAAATAATCGAGATTGAGTGTGTGGAATTCAAAAAAGTTTATTAACCTGATTTGCCTATTTCTAAAAAACTCGATTTGATGTCTCTTCATCTTTTAATGTCTGAGATATTTTATTTCATAAAATCAGACAGACGGACAGATGAATGAAAAAAAAAACATGAATATACATATATGTGATGAAGTAACAAGGTTTACTAATGACAACTGATATGATGTATCAAATATTGGTCACCATGAAGCATGAAACTTGTGGAATCCCTATCGGTAAGTCCTTTACTAAATGTAAATACAGCTTAATAGGTCTGCCCTTGCAAGAAATTGTATCGTGGGCTAATTCTTGACCATTGTAAAGTAATATACTAATAGTTCTTCTTCAGTTTCAACGGCAACTTCATCTTTGCAATGCAGTTCTAGTTTTTTTAAATCTGAGCTGTTGATTCCGCATACTGATTCTAATTTTGTTCCATTTTTGAATATTAAAATGCGAAGATTCTTAAAGTTTTACCAAAATAAACTTTTTTTCTTTTATGCATTAATCGAGCTACTAAAACATTTATCAGTTCGTCTAACATATTCCATAAAATAATTTAATTCGGTGAACATTAATCAACAGACTTAGTAGTTCTGTTTATCTATATTAAATGAAGTTCATATAATTGTTCTCTCTATTTTCTACAACATTTTCCACATCACAATTGAACTCAATTAGCTCCAGAAAACTTCACTGAAAGTAACTCCAACTGCATAAACAACAAAATGAATCGTATAAAAATCAAATAACTCCCCAGGGCTGCATAAATTATAGTGGTATTGTGTCAAAATAGAGACAGTGAACATTTTGTTATTCCGAAGCAAAAGAAGTGACACGCGATATGCCTGGACGAATGAAAATCGAAGCAGAGAAAGTACCTAAAGCATAAAAAAGCGATACTTTTTTCTTAAATAAAAAATACAAAGTAAAAATAGAAAATAAAATGACAAAAAGTAGAGAAAAAAATCGCACTGGGACAATGACAGGCCCCAACAGAGAAGCTGCCCTAGTTGAGAAGAAGAAAACCGAAGCAGGATATGCTGATGATGCTGACATGTAACAACATATCCTTGAGAAAACACAGGCACATAAGAAGAAATTTTTGAGAAGAGTGTGTTGCTTTCTATTTGGTGATTTTTTTTTTTTTTTTCATTCTTTTTTTTGGTTTTTTATTAGGAAAATTGACACGCGGCGTGCGACATTTATCAAAAAGTGAACGAAATAAACACGGAACTCGAGGAAAATTGTGATTGATCGCATGGCAAGTGCGCCGTTTACGTGTGCCTTGGGAGGAACTATGACGTAGGCAGTGTATAAATGTGGCATAATTGAGCGTTACGCATATACTATGTACGTACTTCCCATCCATCTAGTATTTTATACAATGTCAATGTCAAATTGATTTGCTTGCGTTGGCGGATGTCTTGTGGCCAGAGAAAAAGGATTCGAAAGTGGTATTTTTAGTATTTATTAGCTGTCAATTGTATAAGACGAAGTTGAATATAATGTTGTGATATTTGATACTTTTTTTCAAATTTACGAATTCGTAATAGACTTTTCTTCTTTTTTATATGTGTGTGTATTTGAGAGTGTAAAGGGTTAATATGGTTTCTATGTTATTTGAAATATATTGAAACGATCAATCATAACAAAAGGTAGAAAGCTATTTTATTTATTGAACGACTTTGGGATGTTCAAATAAAAACTTGTGTGTAAAAATCAATAGAAAACTGAGAGTAATCAGAAATTTCATGAGTTTCGGAATAAAGTCTTCAGCTCATTCACAGCATCACCATCAGAATCACTTATTGATTAAATCAGAATACAATAAAATTCAATACTTAGTTTAATAGAAATGCTTCTTTTACATACATTAATAGAATAATTAGAATCCGGTTTCTTAAAGTCCGCTTAAGAGGTCTGTAACGTGCACTTCAAATTAACAAACTGTTGAAGAGCCGCTTAATAATTTTCGTTATCCCATATGTGGGCTAAATTGTCAACTTGGTTAAACTGTGAATGGCGAAAACAACTCAAAGTGTGGAAACGCTGCCAAAACATAGCGGTTCGTCCTTTTTTGTGCATATAAGAAGCAGTACACGAAAAATATTAAAAATTGATTAAAATTATATTGTACGAATATCAAAAGGTCCGTCCGTCCATTTACTTTCATAATAAAAAATATTCAGCAATAAAACTTACAAAATCTCCAAAAGAGATAAATATTCAAGAAAGTATGTGCACCAAATTTAGTAAGAAATAGAAGTTTCCAAAACCTTAAGAAGAACAGAACTGGAACAAGGAACAAGGAAACTGGTAATGTTGCTTAAGGAAACTGTCCCAAAACGCTTGTTTCACGTATACAAAATGTATTCAATGGGAACCCTAGTAGGATTAAAACATAGAAAAACGATTATTTGCTTCCTTCTTCCAATGATAATTCGAAAGAAATGGAAGAAGTAAGTTCATTAGAAGAATTTTCTTTCAAAGTTTTAAGCACTTTTAATACTCATTATTTGCTTGTGGATGCTAAATTATAATAGCCCGTTTACATACAGAAAACAACAAAGCAGAACAAAAGTGGCACAGCGGAACTAATGATGCAGAACAGCTGAGTTTGTTTACCTCTAAAATTTTTTTCTCTGAACAAAGTTGTCAAAACAGTGAAAATTGTGCTAATAATAATAATGGATAAATTATAGCAATATGGTAATCTTCTTATTCAATATGGTATACTTCGAGTGCGTGCCCATTGACGAGGATAAACGCACTCAAGCTTTACCTTATGTTGCCCTGATTTAATGAAATTGTACTGTTACAAACTACCATTTTCCACAAATTTGCCAGTGCTACCAAGCAATGTCATAAATTTCTTAATGCAATCATATAAAAAACTTCTTGCCACAATGACAGCGACCCGACCCATCAGAATTAATAATTGAAACTCAACTGACATCTTATTTTATGATCTGCAGCCGTCTTGTGGCCGGCCACTGCGAATTTTTGCTAATTCTCTTCTAGTTTTCTGTATGTACAAGGCCAATAAATAGCCTATAAAATTCACTAATTACTGCTTTATATTTGCTCTTCATTTCTTTTGGGAGTAAAAGAACGCTTTCAAGACGTTGAATGGCGCTTGTAGTTTTTAAACAAGTTTTTATTTTGAGCGGCATCACCTATCATTAGACTAAACGTATTGTAAAATTTCTAACAATCTGCAACATTAAAATTGTTAATGACAGCCATTGAAAGCAGACATGAAAGACAGACAGAAGGATATGATAACTTCGAAGTACTGTTTGGCGTTGATCGCTTTAGGGTCAAGAAACATGAATTCATCGCAAAACATCAGTGGTCAAGCAGTAAATGAAACAGTAGGTTTCTCTAGCCAGTTTGAGGTCACAACAATCTGATTTCTGTCCACCTGTCTGCCTTTCTTGTCTGCTTTTAATGGCTTTTAAATACTAACTTATTGATGCAGATTGTTGAAAATTTGATCCGACATCAAGTATTGTACTTCTGCAACTCCATTAAAATTAACATTATTTGCAAAGATTTCTAAAATTTTTTGCTCAGACAGACAGACGGACAGTTATCAAAGCTTGATAAACACATATTCACTTTGTAAAGATTGCAAGTTCAAGAAAACTTATATACCACTACACAGGATGTAGTTTCCTGTATTGCTTCAATTCTAGTTAGCTTGAATAGTTTTATAAATAATCATTAAACTGACATCAGATACATATTCATTCTCCACAACATCTCAAATAACATTGCAACCCAAAGCAATGCAATGAGAGCATAAAACTTATACTCTACTACATTTTATACAATGCTATTAATTAAATTGTGAATTATGGCATGCGCTGCACTTCAATTTCAAACGTTGCAAGGCGATGCGCTGCGCCATAAATGCCACAAAAATATGAGACACTCTAGATACAAATGGAAAAAAAGTAAAAAGTAAAAAGTAAAAAGATCGCAAAGACAATCAAACCGAAAGCCAAACTTAACTGCGACGGAACTGCAACTTTTGATGAGCATAAATAACACAACGAGGCACGCATAAAGTTTTATCACCAACGTCAGCGAAGACTTTTGCAACGAAGACTTCTCTACAGAAATTCCAATACAGATTTCAATTCCTAAAACTGACAATGACGATGAGGATGCCTGAATAGCTTGAGATACATTCGCATACGTTGCATTGACGATATATTAAATTATAAATGAATGAATGAAGTTTTATGACAGTACACAGTGTGCTATGTGGAAAGTGTCATGCAGCATGCAGCAGACAGCAGACAGCAGAATTCAGAAGGATTGCAGTCAGTGCAACTCACCTACTCAAAACACAGTGGGAGCTCAATTTTAGTGCACTGTAACTTAAAGTATCTTTCTGTGTGTGTGTGTGTGTGTATGTGTGTATGTTGTCATCAAGGTTATTTCCATGCACGATGATTCGAGATACAATACAGATATCATAAGATACAATGCCCAAAGACAATCAACGACTGCGATCAAAATGTGTAAAAGAAAACCTACTTAATTGATTTTTAATATTTTTAACGTTTAACGTTTTCGCAATCGGTCATTCCGCATGAATTATGATCGGGCTGCAAAATGAAATATAATGGTTTCGTTAAATTTTATTTAGCATTTTTATTATGACGACCACAAAATCATTTTCATCAACGCGAACAAACGATCCGTCGATCGGTTACGATACGACTTTTTGAATTGCAGATCACATAAATTCATTGCCTGATGCTTAACCCCCCCCCCCTCACCACACCATATGCGAAGTCATCGTAGATGGCAAACTCAAGGCGTTCATTGAATGTATCTATCTATCTATCTATCTACGCGTATAATATCTTGTATATTTTCTGTTTAGTATCTGCCTGACTGCCTGACTGACTGTCTACTCGCAGCACATTCGTCATAAAGATATTTACGAGCTTTGGCAATTAATAAATTTGTGGCTAGTTTCGAATAAATCGCACAGAGAGCGCAAAGAGATGTATACTGACTTCTACTTCTATATAATGCTCTAGCACAAATTAGTGACTTTCAACTTGTTTGCGTGTTTCAATTAATGATTTTCTTATAGAGAAGTTTGGCTGCTTGGTTTCTACTTTTTGTTTTCGTTGGCGCCAGTCCCCCAGTGTGCGTCTATTAAATAGAGAACTTTGACTTTTCACTGTCTTGGAATTATGATCTTTATACATGTTGTATGTCATAATTCATACATTTTTATGATTTAAAGCTTTTTATGTTTGTACGCTAAGAAAAAACAACAGATTTACGATATATTATGCTAACGATATTTCGCAAATAGTCTTGTTAGGTTTAGTATTTTGTTTTACGCTGAATTTACTCCGGCGGTGAATGTCAAAACAAACAAAAAAAAAAATCAAGGAGAATGACAAAAATCATTTTACACTTTCAAAAATTGTTGTTGAAATTGAGTGAGAAGAAAATGAAATATTTGCTAAACAAATAATAACACTATGTGGTCTCACATACACTTCTTTCGACTGTAAAATAACCTCCATTCCACGATGTTTAAATAAAAGAATGAAACCTAGTATTACATTTGTTTCCTTCTTAATTTAGGATTGAAAAGCTTTAATACATTTATTCTTATTCCAAATATAAAAAACAAAAATGTTTCTTTCGTTGTAGCTGAAGATTTAGTATCCTAGTATCCTTCATACGAACAGATTGTATATCTATAGGTCTCAATCCATTTAATCTTTCTAATACTTAGTAAATACTTGAAATCTAGATCCAGATGCATATGAATGTGAATGGTAGGAATTTTAATCTGTTTCTGTACGATCAAGTCTTGATCCTTCTGATACCACCAAATACAGAGCATGAGCGTGGCACCATGAATATTCGGCTTGGCCGTCGATGTTTATGCAAAACCGGGTGGTCCCCATGATTTTTTTCGCTTTGGGTTGTCTCAATCGATCCACTTTTCATCGCCAGTAACAATACGATGAAAAACATTCTTCCGATTATGGCGTTG
The DNA here is from genome assembly GCA_035044765.1 of Leucophenga montana. NCBI lineage: Eukaryota > Metazoa > Arthropoda > Insecta > Diptera > Drosophilidae > Leucophenga > Leucophenga montana. The sequence goes on from JAWNNQ010000178.1 coordinate 303,363, forward strand.
AAGCAGGTGAAAAATCGCCTCTCGACGTCTCTTGGCTTCAATTCGTACTGCACACAATTTCCTTGCTTTTGAATCATTCCCATGGCTTTGGGGCGTTTGCCAACTATTGACAAGTCAACTCCCAATGATTTCTGACAATTCTTGTAGGTTTTGACACGGATCTTCATCGAGTAATGCTTCAATTTGTTCATCTTCAAACTTTTTGGGCTGGCCCGGACGTTCTTTGTCCTCCGTATCAAAATCACCACCTTTAAACCGACGAAACCAGTACTCACAAGTTGAAATCGATGAAGTTAATGGATGGAGTCCCCGTACAAAGCGTACTATGGGCTTAAGCTTTTTTTTCTGCAAATGAAAGCACAAAAGCAAACCTTCCCGCAAATTGCGTCTTGTTGGAACAAAAGTCGACATGTTCACAGAGCAAAAAAAATATGTTGTTTACACTTCAGTGGAAAGATACTTACTGAAAATTGAAGCTTATGAAGTAGGCTTTCAAATGAATATAGTCGCAGGTTTACCCGATGCGATTTAGTGCTAGTTACGCCATCTCTTATGAATACTTTAAAACTAATTCCAACACCCAATATATTAATTAGAGAGAAATTAATTACAAAAAGCTTCTATATATCGATCATTGAACTGGAATTGAACTGAAATCCGCTGCAAACAGTATGGTAGATCGCTTTTGATTGTTTTTAGCATTGATGCATACTAAAGTTCTCTCAGTGGTTGAAATTCGATCTTTTGTTTTAAAAGTACCCAATAATAATATCAATATTGCAAGAGTGGCAATGCCAGTAAATCAACAATGTTCAGCCTGTAGCCTGGGGGGGACGAACACCTTCGTGTGATATCGATGTCGCCAACATGTTTGAAACTACGCTCACAACACAACAGAGCTTAACGTCAAGCTGCTCAACCGATATCCTCTACAATTGTGAATTATGCTTTAGAGCATGACAGAGATTGAGAATAGTTTTTCTCTAGGCTTCCAACTGAAAGCAAAGCTACCGAAAGAAACAACAAAGAGAGCAGCTATGCAGAATACGCTACGTTATTATACTAATCTACCGTGTGGTAGGCTTTAAAGTGCATTCCTATGGCAATACTAACTTTGACTTTCTTGTTGTTGTTTTTTTATCAATTTGAGAGAGGGAAAGAGTTCAGGACTTTGTGATTGACCGAGGGTGTCAGCTGGATTTTACTTACCTTACCACTTGCCTATTTAAATACAGATAGTAACCACCCTGAACCAACCTCGAAGAGAATTGAAATGTATTGGTGAAAGCACTTAAATAGTGTTTTATTAAGGGCCTTGAGCCTGCAAAAAATATTGACGTATAAAATTTTGCTTGACATTGCAAGCGAACTGATGGTCTGCTATGCGTTCTTTTAGCTGATACATATTTTTCATTTGGAACCGTCAAACCATTACGATTTTTACTATGTAGCACTACACATCAAAAGAAAGAGCTGAAATAGTAAAAGTCTACAAAAAGTGTTGTGAAATAACCACGGAAAAGTGTCTTGTAATATATATATATGGAGCATATGGATATGGAGAGATGGCAACTATAGCTCAATTCACCTTGACTCCGAAAATCTTGATACATCATTGTCTGTACATGAATAAGCCTGTTTTTGAAAGTTGTTTAATTTTTCCTTTAATATTTTTACGATACTTTCAATAGTTCTGCATTAAAGCATTGTCATTAACTGTGTATTAAATTTCTTTACAACTTAAGAAATAAGTACAATTTGCACGACGTAGGTATGCGTCACTCACTTATTTATCGCCATTGCCGTCTTCATTATAAGAATCCAACGTCCCCACGTGAACGCTAAATATAAAATATAATTAAAAAGCATTCGAGTATGACGTCAGACGGTGTTAGAATAAATAATTGACTAAATGAAAGCAAATGCAGTCATGCGCAAAACAATCTTTTTATCCTACGAGTATTGTTACAGAATTCTCGTACTTGGCAAATCAGAGCGGAACTGTCCACTCGCTACTATTGAAAATTGCAACAAGGACAATAATGTGACAATAAGACAGAGAATTAAATTAATTTTAATTGCAAAAGGTGCACGAACCTAATGCCAAGATGACAATAACTTCATGCAAACAAAGGCAATTAACAAGCCAGGACAATTGCCAATGGCTTTACTACAATAGTATGAGAGCCTAAAGGGCCATAAGTAGTATGCTTTCTTCTTGTAATGGCAGCGCCTGAAATATAATTTAAGTAAAAACTTTGCGCACTTAATTACGCAGCAAAATGAGTGCAAAATGCTTTATTGAAGGATTCACTTTGATTTGGCATTTTGGCATAAAAGGATAATTGAATTAGAATAACCGCAGCGGAGGACTAGAAAACTCAACGCAACTCAACTAATAGTTTCCGCTTCGTTAGAAAGCGCAGCAAAAGAAACAAGTGTCAAAGCGGAAACGGAAGTGAGGCAAAAGGATGTGCGTCAAGATTTCTATAAGGATTTGATTTTGTAAAGTGAAACCGCAGCAGCAGCAGCAGCAGCGGCAGCAAAGTCGAATAGGACAAAAAAAAAACAATCCACTTTCTTGTAGGTTTTTCAAACTTTACTCATTTTCAAAATTACAATGTTACCACTAGCATAAGCCGTATCTGAAGTGACGAGCGCAAGGACTCTAAGCGCATATGCATACGCAGCATCTGATCAAAAAGTACCAGGATATTCGCATTTAAACGTACTTCGCTTGAGATATTGTGAAATAAATCTTTTCTCATGGTTGATTGAACTGTCATGTATGCATTTCGTCAGATGGTTTGAGAGATATAACTTGGTAAATATGTTAGTGTTTGGCGAATTTTGAAGATTTTGTTTGCAAAGTTTGTCTAAAATTTAATGTTGCAAAGGAAAAAAAATCGAGGAGGGCTCTGTACTCCCAAGCATCCCATGAAGGTTGGAAGAAGTGTTGGAATATGTGTACGCGAATTTCAACTTATTGGAATTACTCTGAAGGAGACAAATATTGTCAATTTCCTGATACTTTTTGATCAGAAGGTACGTGTATCTGTTGCTTTTGTCTCAGGGACAAGCAAAGTCACCATAAAAAGAGAGTCTGGAAAAAAAAGCATCTAAACGTAAAGTCAATTGAAAAAGTTGTCTACAACAACAACTGCCACACAGCCAATAAGACCGCCGCCCACAATACGCAACACCAGCAGAGGCTTCTATTGAGCTTCTTAAAGAAGAACAATTTTCTGCGTTTAGTTGTAAAGTTTTCTTCTGCAAAAACCACTCGACTTCCTTTACTATCTTGCCTTTGTCTGCACTCACACCTTGCTATAGAAAAATGCTTTCTAACGAGCTGCTTTGATCCTGTTCAGGGATGTAGGCGTTGCCATCATATGGAAAAGTACGCTTAAAGCAGGCACAACATGCTGGCAAAGTCTTCGCTGCTGCGGCTTTTGTGGTAAATCAATTTCTCTCAATGAGATTTTTCAATTATAAATCAATTTTCGATTAAAATTACTTTTACGCATTCGCGCTATGCCATACACAGTAGTCAATTTGTTGTATTCAATTGGTTTGGGTTAGTTTGAGTTGGGGTTGGGGTTGGGTTGGAAGCTTTTGCTTGCAAATGTTTAAAAACTTTTCTTTTGCTAAGTTTTCGAAAGTATTTTGGTTGAAATTCTTCTTATTTGATGCAAGCAGCTGTGCCCTAAAAAATTTATAATGATGTCGATAATTGCATAAAGTTATAAAATTATCTCAACAATTTATAGATAATTTGAGTATGGAACTTTCATTCTCTAAAATTCATATTATACCGGAAAACAGAAACAAATAAGATTTATTTAAGATGGAACGAGTCTGGTTTGTAACCATTCTGTAGACAAAATCTTACAAAGTTGTTTTTTAATATACCTTGCCCTGGAGGGTATACTTAGTTTGTGCAAACTGTATCTTACAGACAGAAGGAGTACTGGGAGACCTAATATAGTATATATATTTTCTTGATCAGGAGCAAAAGTCGCATCGATATAGCTGTCCATCTGTCCATCTTTCGTATGTATGAACAACTAGATCTCGGAAACTCGGAGAAGATAGACCAACCAAACTTGGATATTTAGATTTGTTTGATGCATACACAGATTAAAGGCAGAAAATTAGATGTCACGGCCAGAACGCCCACAACACGGCTATTTGGCCTTCATATGCAACTGCATTTATAATTTTATTTTAAATTTTTGATGTGAAACATCTTTCAATTCGCTCCCGGTATCTCAGTTTTCAGCGTCAGTTCGGAGCAGCGTCAGGTTTAACTAATTATGCGCTATGTTAAAACTAGTTGTGAATTACAAGCGCATACTTACTTACTTATGTGGCACTACAAACGTTTATCGGTCATGACCGCGCGTAGGAAGTTGCATCTCTCACTATAGTCATCTGCGTAGCGGCGCCAGTCGTTGGCAGAACCAAGTTCGCTGAGGTCATCCCCCAGATCTGATCATTCTGACGCTGTTCATCAATTAAGTTAAGGTTTCCCTCATAAAGCCTCTGTGCTGAAGCTTCGGGGTACATTCGGATTAAATGACCAGCCCAGTGCCTTCGCTGAAGTTTTATGCGATAGGCTATGTCAGCCTCATTATACAGCTTGTGGTTCACACGGATCCCAAACTCGTCGTCAATTCTACCACTAGCAAAAATACTACGGAGAATCTTTCTCTCGAACACCGCTAAAGACGCAGTATCCAATGTTGTCAGGGTGCACGCTTATGGGCTATGCAGCAATAAAGGAATTATGAGCGTCTTATAAATTTTTACTTTCTTACTTCGAGAATGGGTTCTACTATATCTAATTTTCTTGCTGAGTTCAAAGAGCTCGGACAACGCTTTTTGTGTGTGAATGTGTCGTCATGTAAAGACGATAAAATGCAAATTTGATCAACGGTGTGAAGCCACAAGTCCCACTTAGCGTTGGTTAGCTACAAACAAAAGTGAAGTGAAAGACAGTTTTTGTTTTTTACTCTATTATCGCGCAGTTAGTTATGGTTCAGGATGTGATGCTGCATGTATATGTTTTGCGAGCACGTTAGCCGAAGTAGCTAAGATCGTTGCCGTTGGCTATGTGTCATGGTTCGAATGCCAGCACCTTCACCAAAGAAAATTTTTAGAAACAGCATAATTAGAATTTTCGAAAAATAAAACTTGGAAAACAAGAATTCACCCAAAGTTTCTGTGCTAATAGCAACATATAAAAACCCACTATGGATCAGACTGGTCTATGTGCGACCTCTATCAAGGGGTCAACTGGCGTGACCTAACAAAGGAAAAATTTGTTTAATAAACAAAAACAATCTTGAATAATTTTTACTTCTTGGGAGCCTGCGTTTCTACTTAGTTGGATACCTTCAGACCAGAACTAACTAACTAATGTAAAACATGAACATAATTATTTAAATATGTATATCATAAATTAGTTTGTAATATATTTTTGACATAGAATATTCAGTGTCTTTGCTATAACTTACTGATTTTGTGCTAGTTCACTTATGTATTTCACTTCAAGACATATGCACAGTAACAAAGAAATGTTTGTCCTGTAAAATACGAGGGTCGCACGCTCTCAATACGCTACCTTATTATTGTACCATGTAAGAAACCACGTTAATACACCAAGTAGTAGAGAGGCTAGCATGCAGTATAAATATTGAGATAGGAGCGGTAAGTCAGAAAGAGCCGACGAGAGGCAAAGCTGACTGAAACGGGACAACACGACGTGCCATCAGTACATTTTTACTCTAATCAGATGTTTCAAAAAAAAATATATATTTATTCGTCTTTTTAAGATAAAAATGAATATTAACGAATAATAATGACATGACGCTTTGACATTCAAGCTCAAATTCCAAAGCGAATGTTTATTTAATAGGAAGCCTTTTCCCGGATATGTTCACCACGACTATCCCGTAGGAACTCTACAGTTTTGGCCATATATCATATGCCATTTTGCAGAATTGCGATCGGAATGTCCCGAATAACCGATGTATTTCAGAGCTGGAATCGTTTTTGCATTATCATCTTACACTTGATCTTTTGTGTGACCCCCCCAAGACCTAGCAAACCCAATTTCGTAATAATTTTCACATTATTACACACAGTTGGGGTGTTGTAGCCCCCCCCAAGACCTAGCAAACCCAATTTCGTAATATTTTTCACATTATTACACACAGTTGGGGTGTTATAGCTGCTGTTCGATTTGAAGTTTAGTTTGTATGATGTTAAAGCTTTGGTTACACATAAGTTATCGTATATAGTCAAATTGTCTTACATATTTCTATCTCCTTTTCATCTTTATTATTTTCTTGGTCTGTACAATTTATTTTCAAGTGGTGTGACCGTGAATTTTACAACGTTACCAGATGGACATACACTTTCTGCCGATATACAACTATGTATGTCTGCAGGGTTGAGGCTGCAGATATATTTTCATATAATATTGTAAAATATCTATAGATATACGCTAAGTTGTTACGAGATCTGTCGTGAATAACTTAACTGTTATATATGTATACTATGCCCATACAAGTATATCCAAATATTAAACTGATACCTTATACTCATCCATTACCTCTTTACACAAGTAAACACAATACATTATAATTATAAGAATAAAAACTAAATTGTTCCAATTTCAAATAAATACATCTGAAAAGCGTTTAACATTCTCAAATCAAACACCTTCAATTGCAAATAATTTATGACCATATTTATGCAAAAGTACAATAAAAAAAAATAAAATAAATAAATAAAACGCTTACAAATTAAGCAAAATTAAGCAAACATGTTCAAAATCAGTCATTATTAGACTCTAATGACAAAACGCGGCAGCCAGAGTAGCCAAAGCAATTGTCGCATTGTGCTAAGCTGACCAGGGCAACTTGTACTGCGCCAAGCTGGCCATTGTGACAAAGTTTACAAATTGATTGACAGCTGTCGAACATAAAAGGAAATTCCACAAAACCCGGAGCAGCAAAAATTTACAATCAAATAATGACAGCGCACATAATTTTTATAATTACAAAACGAACGCTGATTAAAAGCGATGCCGACTTAAATGTTTATTAAAAAGAATAATAATAATAAAATATTTTAAATATATAATCGTATATATTATATCCAAACAATGCCTATTAATTAAATATACTAAAATGTTTAATTTCATAAACGTATATGACATAAAAATCCATATTGAACGAAACGATTTTGCTTCGTCAAAAGATTTGACTTTATTAAATTAGTTTGCAGCGCAGTTCGGCAAAACCATTTTGGGTTAACTTTGGCTATAAATCAAAAACAAGTTCAAAATTTATGTCATTTAAGATGTGTGGATGGGGTAGGAGAAGGGTGCGCTGTTTGGTGCAAAAATTCACATTTCAATACACGCACTATAAAATAAAATAATAAAAACAATAATATTAGTTAGCTGCGGTAGAACCGAAACTTTAATACACTTCATACAGAGTTTAATGATACATCTCGCAGTCTAAACTATTGAACCGATCGTTGTGAAAAGAGTGTATAAAGAGTGTATAATTATCGATCAAGAGAATGTTTATTGCTATACATCATTTGGAGAATATAAGCTGCTCATGACCATCTATATCAGTAAAACTATCTCAGAAAATAATTGACGAAGATGTATTGGGTTTTGGTATATACATATGTAAAGAACACCGCGAGACATACAGGGTGTCTCAAAAGAAAGTTCACATTTGATTTGCTGATTGCGTTAACGCAACTATTCCGAGGGGCGCGGGGGTATGTCAATCGGTAGCCTAGCTTTGGGGAATTTAGTCGCTATGGAGCGTTTCTCGGGAGCGGACCGTGCGTTTTGCGAACGTGAGTTTTACAAAAACGGTAATTCAGCGACTGTAGCGCGTAGAAAATTCTGAAGTATTCGAAATGTTCGTCATTAAAATGATGCGCCAAGCCCTCGACTCATTGGAAAATGGGTCGAGAAGTTTGCAAATCAAAATCCAAATTTGCAAGCAAATCCAAGGTCTGCGAGAAAGTTCGAAAACGTTGACAGTGTTAATCAGTCTGTTCGTGACAACCCGGACCTTTCGATTCGGAAGCGTGCTGCTGCTTTAAACGTGCATAGATTATCATTGTTCCGCATTTTACAAAAAGATTTAAAGCTGCACCCCTACAAAATACAGTTGGTGTAAGAATTAAAGCCTCAGCATGCTGGCTAATTGATCTGCAGGAGAGGTGACATAAATTGGCCTCCACGAAGTCCGGATTTAACACCTATGGACTTTTTGACAAACAAATGGCTCTGTACCTCATAGACGTATTTGGACTACCGTGGCTGTTTTGTCAAATTTTGCTGTATCCAAAGCTCACAAATCTTCTTGACGGTCTGAATGTTCAGGTAATATGTAAAATGTATGTTGGTCCCACTATTGTCCAAGGATTTCAGTGCAACTTACTTAAAGATTGTTGTCAGCGGACAAGCCACGTCGCTTGCAATATGGAAATACCATCGCAAGAATAATTAATGCCGAGCATGATTTTTGGTACAAAATTTTCATGACGAACGTAGCTCTTCTTACACTCTCTGGCGGAGTCAATAAACAAAACTTTTGAATTTGGGGAACAGAAAACCTACACGTCATTCACGAGACACCACTGCATAATGAAAAAGTCACTGTTTGGGCCCAAATATGCTCAAAAACTATTATCGAACCAATATTCATCAAAGTTGGAGAGATCGCCGATGGCGCACGCTATCGTTGAATTTTGGCGCACTTTGTTTGTTCAGAAATGCGTGAAAAAGGTGCACCAAACTTCTATTTTCAACAAGACGGCGCCAGCCGCTACGATGGAGTTCTTGCAGCTTAAGTACCCGAGACAAGTTGTGGCGAAAAGTTGTGATTTGCCTCGGATTCCAGATTCAACTCCAGCAGACTCATGTTTGTGAGTTTATTTAAAAAGTAAAGTAAGCTTTTGCCAGTAATCTGAAGACAATTGACGAAGTCAAAGCTAACATTCGAGCCGTTACAGTTTTGCGAGCAAACCAATCACAGCGAATGATATTGTTGTGCCAATCACAGTAAAAAATCACCCCAACTATGAAATATTTCTCACTTGCTTACTGTATAAGAGAACTATAAAGAATTTTTAGTAATATACAGCATCCAGTTCACAAAACTAATAGACAGACGAACAAGGCTAACATCGTTCAGTTGTTCAGCATATATAGACTTCATGGTGTCTACGTTGCCTGCTTTAGTGCATTACAAACACTCCGATGAAATGTTAACACCATTTTCAAACTATGTGTGCAGCGTATCAAACAAAAAAAAAAAAAAATTTAATTAAAATAGAAAAACCAAATCAAAACCACGTACGTGAAAATTTTATTGAGTACATTTGTTTATTATTATGGAAATTTAACATACATAAATAGAGGCATTGAATGTATCGCAATGTATTATTTATGGAAACATGATTTACAATATTGTGCCGTAGTCAACGTTGCCGCACACGCCGTCGCCGGACACGTAAAAATCTTGTTGCGCATACGCACTGTTGCCCCCGAAATGATCCAAAAATGTATTCAATTGAAATAAAATCGTGATAAATCAAAACAAATGCGCTTAACTTTTTTTTTGTTGTTCTCTTACATTTTTTTTTTTTTTTTTTTTGTTTGCAATACATTTTTAGCTACAAATTTGGTTAAATTGCATGCCGCATGCGTTGCATATGAATAAATATATTCTACGATCTACAAACAGTTTGTAGTATGCAACTTTTTATGGCACATTTGGCATTTTCCAGCGTTGTTGTAATTAATTTAAGGCGTTTTATTACAACATTTTTTTGTATCTGTTGCTCTTAACTTGTCGTCTACGATCTGTCACTTTCAATCATAATTGGATTTGAGTAGCATCCGTGAAGGTTCTTTTTTATGTATTTTATTGTATATAAATACCTCAAACAAAAGTGTGCTAAATGTTGTTTGTACAAATTTAATTTAAACATATAGCGTAATAAAACATGGGTGTAGCTAGGGGAGCAAAGGTGAATGACCCCTCGGAATTTGTACTTGTTCTTGCAAAAAGAGCTATTATATTTATCAAGCGAAATTATGTATTCATAGTGCTGCTAGTAGTTGTTAATACCAAGTTTGCAAGGTACTTCCCAGACTTGGTCTTTCCAACGCGTGCTCATTTGTTCACTCGAAGATTGTTTATCTATTGAGTTAAGGTTCCCTATGTAAACACTCTGTGCTGTAGTTCTGTTGTTTATACTGAGAAGATGAACAGCTTAGGGCAGCAAGCTAACATTTTATGCGCTGGACCATCCACCTCATCATATAGCTCAAACATATTCGTGATTCATACGAATGTCAACGTCAACTCTTATAGGTGAAAACATTTTACTATTCGATATTATCAGGATCAGGATCACGCTTCTACGTCATACAGCAGGAGCGGGACTATCAGCTTTTTATAGATTTTTACCTTCGCACTTCGAGAAAGGGCATCACTTCCAATTTAGCAAGCCTGATTCTATGCGTGTTCTCCAGACTAATGTTGTTTTTGAAGGTTATCTGTTTCCAGGATGACAAATTTGATAGCGAAGTTCTCCATTCTCACATACCATCTAAGAATCGATCAAGAATCGTTACCAAGTACTCCTCGTTTGCTGCTAGACACATAAGACTTAATATTTTGTATATATGAGGAGTCTAACCGCAGTCCTTTTAGTTGATTGGAAAAAACAAACATTCAAATTTTTCAATCTTCATTATTTCTTATCTTCTATACAGAATCACCATTCATTTCAAAACATTTCTTTTATCTGCAGTTTCACCTGTCAAAAAAATCCTGAAAATCGTACTTTTGTAGCTTCTCAATTTCTACATTAACTGTATAAATTATCTCCTCATTGCTACGGAAGACTTTTCCCCTCAAAACGTTTCTTCATTTGTAGACATACAATAAAAACAACAACTCTCAAGGCACCAGATTCGGAGCATTCGCAGTTCAAATTTGGCAGTTAGAGTCTGACCAGTATTCAGGAGAATAGCAGCTACAATTTTTGCTATCCTGAAGTAAATAGTCATCATAACTTTTGTTGCTGACTTTTATTCTCCTTCTTTCATTCATGGACTATTGTATGCTTCCCGGGTAGTACTTATAAATCCAAGTTTCGTCACCTGTTTCCATTTAATTATAACAAATATTTTTTTACCTCTGCGGTAAAACGGTTGCGAGTTATGAAATTTTAAGTTACTCTTGTAACAGTGCGGTACATAGAGAGTCTATACTGTGAGTTTAGCTTGTCTAAGTCTTCTCTAGACAGAGAACTCTTCTCTCTGACAGATATAAAGGCGAACGGGCATGGTTATATCGCGTTGATCATGAATAAATATACTTGATGAGGTCTCCGAAGCTTCCTTAGCTATATTAAGAAAAATAAATTAAGTTAAACGTATAATGAGAACAGATGAGAGTAAACGAGCATTATGCTTGAGTATACTCTCTTTTACATATCTCTCTCCTCTTGTTGTCTATTATTTTTTCTAACATAAGAACAATATTTAGATGGTTTGTGCTCTAGTATGTATAGACAAACGCTCATAAGTATATAGATGAAAAAAAAATATGTTTGCTCGTAGAATACAAACGGAGCGAGAAGAAGAACGAAACAAGCTATGTTGAATAGTAACTGAATCCTGAATCAGAAGATTACTGTGTAGTTTTGCTCATTTCCTTTGTCTTCTCATTCGGTTTGGTCCTTTCTTGTATCGAACCAACTTCATCATAATATAGAACTGATTGAACACATGTCGTTTTCATTTGCAATACTTTTTAAAGAACCAAGTGAAAAGAAGTTTAGAATTGATTTGCCACATTTGCTTAACGAGTGTTTTTGAGCAATGGTCTAGTACAGGGTAAAAAAGTCGATATAATATAGAAACGATGTTTTTAATTTTTAATAACGTACAATAAAATCGGTACACTATCATTTTATAATTAAATATCAGTTTCATTACGTCAAAAGCTCTATGATTTGTAAAGTTTACAATATTCATGAAGTAGATATGAGAAGTAGATATGAAGTAGATATGAGAGGTTATATGAATTATATGATAGTTTAATTAAACTGTTCGTTTATACATAACTTCAGTTTTTTAGATACATTTTTGATATAGACGCACAATACGTCGGTTTGTTTGGATTTCTCTTACACAAGAACATATGCACTGAAATTCCTGGCATTTTTCGCGACTAGTTTCAAAATGTTTATATTCGATATTACCTCGGCCCACAATCATATTAGAGAGTATCTATTATTCGAGCACACCTCCTAACTACAGTTTTCTTTCTTCTTTCATATTGATTTACAATATTCAGATTTTACCTATTTATTTGTTAAATAGCCTCAAACGCCCACATTTATTACAAAAACATGAGCAAAATCGTTCGTTTTTTTTTTTTTTTGTCAATGTAAAATCGGAAGCAGATTTTTATTGCGTTTATTAATGATCATTTATGCACATCTATTTCGGATTTTCATATGCACTCCGAATTAAGCTTTGCATACAAAAAGTAACTACATAACTTTTTTTTTCTTATGCAAATTTGCCATTTAGCAAAGTTTTTATTATTATTATTATTATTATTATTATTATTATTATTATTGTTTTAATGTATGTTTTCGAATTGATTGGCATAAATTTCGCATTACAGTCAAAATGTTGCTGTTTTTTACGATTTAATTTTGTCGTCTTCAAAGTTAGTTGTCGAACTTGTTATCACTTCACGGCATTTAGATTGTAGATTTAATGGCGTCTATGGTTTAGTTATGGCATTTAGCATGTGCAAATTGAATTAGCAACCGGTTTGAAGACGCTTTGATTTGACAAAGTAGGCAGCCAAGTAATAAAATGGTAAATTTTAAACCATAATTCAAATTATATATGCACTTTTCTAGTTAAATATCATAACACAGCCGTTTCAAGAGCAACCGAAAGTTGAGTGTTTTATATTGATGTGATCTTGTAACGTCCATCGTTTATAACCTCATTTAACGAAAATATATAAGCATTTTAAAAATTTGTTTGTGCGTTTCAGCGACTAGGCCACATTTAAGAAAATTTTGCTACTAACTACTTACTTTTTCAAAGAACTAGTTAGCAGACTCTCTATAAGTCTGTCCAATTTACTTTTTTGTTATGGTTCAACTCTTGTTATTAATTTTAGGCCCTTAAATCGGCTGATTTGGAAAAATATTTGAACTAAATTTAGTTTAATCTTAATATATATAAAAACGTTCGTGCAGGGTGAGAAAATCAAAAACTCAAAAACCGCTGAACCAAATGACACCAAATTTTCAATATATGTTAGTTAGATCTGCAGGAAGTTTAAAATATTCACGAAAATGTGTTTCTTCAGTACAATATATTGTTAGTGATAAACAGCATTGTATGACGTGAAGTTGTTAAAAAATACACTGAACAAACTTTCGACGTGAAGTTGGTAAACAGTGTACTAAACCAATTTTTTTATGAAATGATTCGGCGTGAAGTTCAAGTGGAAAGGAGGCAGGGAGAAGTTGGAGTCAAAGGAAGGTTGGCAGGGGGAAGAGGCAGGGGACGTGGTGGTAGGGAAAGAGATGGTAGGGAAAGGAGAAGTCTTGGAAAGGAGAGTTAGTGGGAAGGAGAGGTAGAAGGAAGGTGAGTTAGGGGAAAGGGCAGGGTAATGGTGCAGCGTAAGGTTTGGTTGGAGAAGGGATAGGAGAATAGTAGGTAGGGGAAAGTGGGGCTTTGTCATCAACGCGCCGGGTACTAGCTACTTGCTTACGCTCTCACCAGAACACTTCGTTTTGATTCTTTCGTGTCTTCTGTTTCATGCTTCTCGATGAACAAAACACACGAAGCTCTCTTACGATAATGACTTGATGGGAACACTCTCAGCAACTGAGCATCAGCAACTGTGGTTGTGGCTTTAAATATTTCATCGATGGCAAAGCGTGAAAGAGGGAGGGAGAAAGAGATAGGGCGCTAAATTGTGGGCATAAGTTAAAATATAAGTAACACACATAGTACATGTGCAAAAGACACAAATTTTGAGAACCAAAGTGTCGCAAGTGAACAAATACTTAAAGTGAGCGATAAAAAACTGTCGTTGATTGAACCGTTTGAAAATGAAACATAGTTGTAATGTCTCTTTGCTTCTATTTTAAATCGTACCGCACGCAACGGTATTTTTTTTTCTGACTGCCTGTAAAAAACAGCACTTGTTGCGAGCTCTGCTGACTAGCTTATCTCTACGTTACACCAGTTAATTTGTTAAGAGTATGCCATTAAGAGGTTTCAAATTTTTGCATATATTTAAGCTTTTTTTTTTCGATTTCGGTCTCACAGAGTGAACATTTGTTTCAGTACATTTTCGGGTTTTTTTCCCAAAATTTAAGCTTTAAAGAGGTCGATTAATTAACAGCAAAGAAATGAAATATTGCAAACCAAAAACAACAGAGTTGAATGCATGTTGCATTGGCATGAGAAGGGTACTCGCATAAATTTTCTAAATGCTTCCTTTCTTGAGGAGATTTTTACATATGACTGCAACATGCAATGCAGTTTGAGACACATCGGCAGTAACTACTTCATTGCTGTTGGTATTGGTGTTGGTGTTGGTGATGTTGCTGCTGCCACCTCGAACTTTTGATTTTGTTGTTGCTACCATTTGAACCATTGCTGGAGTTGGTGTTGCCTTAGTTTTGGTTGCTTTTGTGCGGCTTTAGTTGCCAATGCTGTTGAGTTTGTTGCTGACAATGTCAGAGTTTGACATGATTTTTTTTCTTTTTTTTTTTGTGCTCAATGCTGTTGTTTAGTGTTGCCACTGCACTTCAGCCAAATCTTTGGCATAGAAACACACTCGGTTTTTGCCACATACTCGCACAAATGTTTATTGCAAAGTGCTGTTGTAGTTTGTTGCCACCGCCAACAAATACGAGGGTGGGTAGATAAGTGAGACACAATATTTTTGGTCAACTCTTCAACATTTTGGCCTTGCTAAAACATCTTTTACTCCTTCTTTCGAATATATTTGCTAGAAAACTATTGAAAAACTCTAAATTAAAAATAATTCTATTATTAAATAGTTCTTTCCAGGATTGATCAAGTGCCATATCTTCACTACAACTTGTAAGGACTAAGGGAATACTACGTGAAACCGCAATGGTATGCGAAAGCGTTCTCTTTTCATATTATTTTCTTGAGCATATTGCATAAAAAACCCCAAGAAAATAGAAAGAAACATTTAGTTTTCCACTCCAGTGAAATAAACCAGATGCTAGCAGAGATAAAAGCCAACGAAGCAAAAATATTGAATTCAAAACAAGTGCTTAAATAGCTTAACTAAATATGATGTACTTACTCCCCTGTGAACACTACGTGTATGATACAATACTTCAGTTGAGCGACAGTCACAGCGACTGAAAATTACTACTATCAGTTGATATTTTAATTCATGGCGTATCAGAAATATATCATGGATATCATCAACTTAATACGTTAACACTTTTTGTGCAGCAAATCATTGCGCAGACTATTAATTAACACGGGCAAATGTCCATCGACTTTCAGCTCAATCATAGATCGCTCGTTGAAAGAGATGCTGGGATGAGCCGCAGAAGCAGACTCATTATCAATACGAATAAAAAATACTTCATTCTCTTTTCACAAAATAAGCGGAACATCGCTTATAATCAAAAACAGCGTAAAATACTTTAGAGTAGTATTGAATAGCAAGCTGAACTGGAGATGGAAGAAACGCTGAAAACAAGCAAACGATTCACTGGAAGAGACGGCTAGAAAAACTTCTAACGGTAACATTTTGGAAGAATAAATTTCAACAATTTGCAAGCCTTGTTCGGGCGTTAGTCTATACATGCTAAAAGCGCAGACCAAACTGAGCACAAATAAACATAGCGTTGACAGATCTGACCAATTTATGCCAGTTAAAAACCCTGTCGGAAAATGTAACCTCTCAGAAAACATAATATGCAAACATTTGATAGAGCCAATTTTTGACAAGACCCATTACTTATCATCCCACACTCGTAACTCTCTGACTGACTGCAGCAATCAAATGAATTGGCTTTGTGGGCTTTGAGGCGACACCAGGCAACACTTGACTTGCAGCGAAAGGATTCATTTTTTTTTTTTTTTTTGGGGAATTACGCGAATTGAACGTTTCGGTTTTCGGATTGCTGTTGCAAGTGATATAAAAAAGCAGAGCATGCAACTGCAGCAATTATTGCTACGATTTATTGACAACTTGCTTAGCAAAGAGGAAAAAAAATACAATACTAAAAAATTCAGTGCACTCAAAAACAATTTAATCACCAAAACTGGCAAAAAAAACCCAAAAAAAAAAGTATCTCAAATTTGAGCTTGAGTTGTCAGAGACTTTGTGAAGTTGTTGTTGTTGTTGTTGTTGTTGTTGTTGTTGATGTTGTTGATGTTGTTGTTGATGATGATGATTGTGCGACCACACATGCACAGAGGCAAATGGTTAAATCCCTAGTGACTACTCACGCAATCAGTCAGCCAGGCACTTGCAACATCATCAGCCGTAGAGCAACTAAAAGTCAGCAACATTTTGTAATTAATAATTTTTAAGGCTTGTGACATGTTTTGACAGTAACACTTTACCTCCCCAGAGACTGCGTCACATTCGCGACTTTTAAGGTAGCAATCGTAATTTTTGAGTGCAGTCACAGACCGCACTGACATACTCAAATCATATCTCACTCATGTACAAAAACCGCCGACAAAAACACAAATAACCAAAAAAAAAAAAAAACAAATAAGAAGAAAAAGACAATCGTCAATCGTCAACTTAAATTGCCGCGCATGATATTTTTATAGAATGAAATATTTTATTAACCAATTTATGGCACGCTCCGGCAGCAGAATTGTACGTAGCGGCCACGGCAACGGCAGCGGCAGCTGCTCAACGCGCTAAGAATTCGGAGCGATTCGGAGGCATGACCATAAAGTATCAGGCTGCGTAACGGGCAGCAAAAGCAATGTTCAATCGATCAGTAGCAGTAGCAGTAGCAGTAGCAGCAACTGCAACTGCAACTGCCAGCAGCAACAATTGCCACAAGGAATGCCGCCGCAGTCCAAAAGCAGCGCTGGGTTGTGCAGTTTTTAAGCAGAAATTATTTCATACTTGATGCTGATTTACGCTTTATGCGCATTGCCAACACTCTCTGCACTGCAATACCCTCTGCACTGCGCACACACTTATCAACTTCATGCAACATCTTGTTGCAAGTTGCGCAGCAGCAATGCAACTACACAAACTGCTGCTCTTGCCTTGCTTCGGCGCATGTCAACATGAGCAACGAAAATGGCATATAACATTTTGCTTTGGTTTATGTTCTCTTGAGTTTTTATACCCTACACACACAGTATTAAAAGGGTATTATTATTGTCTGTCGCTAAGTTTATCATGCACTGAAGAATTCATTAGAGCAGCAAAAATTTTATAAATTCTCTGTCAGCCTTACAAGACGCATCGCTCTAGGCTGGTGGTATTGTTCTTATGTCCAATTACTGCTAGTGGACAAACTGTGAATTGTTTCCGTTCAGCACGATTTTGAGCGAGAACTTCCCAAGTTATTACGCTGCCGTATTCTTCTTGTGTAGTGTAGGTGGTTATAAAAATAATTCGAAAGGGGAGAGTGGTTTTATGATGGTCCACTGATAGATAATATATCAGAAGATTCCAGCGTTTCTAAGATAAACCCCCTTCGTTTTGCTATGGATAGGCAACCAAAAAATTAAGCCAGTATTTACAAAAAGAAGACTGTGATTTGAGCCGATGCATGACTTATGCGAACAATGTTCTTTAAGAAAGCGCTCAATAGCCGATACGTTATTTAAAGAAAATTTTAAATCAGATACTCAAACTGCAGATTCCTTGATTCCTCCACTCTCCATTCCTCGACGAGTAGGGCTTTAAAATGTAAACGATATTTACAAAGCAACGCTGGAGACTATTATCAAAGAACAATTAATATACCCACACTGGATAAACATTCAGTAGTTGTTGATTCGAAGTTTTTGAAGCATCGTACACTATTGTCGAGACAACTGAAAGCTTTGTATACTAAATAAAGATATGGAAAGTGAAACAAATAGGGCAAAGAAGCAGCAATGGGCCAAGTACTAAGGCAAGCAAAAATATGCCTAGGGGGTTTTCATCCCGAAAACATTGCTCCAACTAGGAAGAAACCAGTTGTGAACATTGACAGAAATACTTACAAGACACTGTCGATTGAGGAAACACTTTTGTGTGATGGGTGTACATAATTCCCCTGAATGTAGATTCTGCGATCATAAGGAAGAGACTCGTCTTCACATCGTTTCAGAATGTGAAGCAGTAGCCAGAAGCAGATTTCGGCACTGACGCAGCCACATTGTCACCGAAGAACAACTGAAAAAGTTAGATCCTAGGAAAATACTAAGGCTTATTCAACAGATTGGAGTAGAGCTAGGTTTTACGTGTCAGATAGCTAGGATAGTCGCGTGTGACCTCGTGTGACCATGAAACACAAATCAGATAACATGACACGTAAATATAAGACCGTCTGACCAGGCCTTAAAGATTTAGAAGATTCGTGTGGACACAATTTAGATATTGTGGCAAAGAAAAAGAGAAGACTTGATTTTACACTCAACATCGATCCAACGTCGATACGCGATTAAGTATTGCTGCAAACTTGGCAAAAGTTTATCTGCAACGTTATAAAGCCCAACTTAGCATAAGTGATTTACTATTATATGAGAATTGTTTTACTTTACACATTTACCCGCACAAGAGTGTGCACAAATCATAAGTGAGAACTAAAATATTTCGTAGACCCCTACCCTCCTGGATCTGCCACTGGTTGGCAGACTTCGCTAGGTTATTTGCGTAACATATGCCTAAATTTCTGCTCTGAATTTCAAAAGCACCATTTCATTCCACGTCCTGTGCAGATCTTCCTTTTAAATGGTGTTAGACCACCAAATCTTCACGAATTTTTCATAGTCAGCGGTTTGTATACCTCTCTGTTGGTTACCCATCGCATTATGCAGAATAATATTATGCAGAATATCATGGTTCCAACACTCCTGATTTTTGAAACCATTGTACGCTTACAAAGCTAATGATTTTTTCTGAGATGCCTATATATATGGTCACGTGATACCGTGTTAAAACCGGAGAAGTAGTCTATAGAAAATAGCTGCAGACCATTCTTTTTACTGTTTCGAAACTATCTTTAGAGAGATGATGTCTTCAGTTCCTGTTCTGAACGGAATACGGCTTGCAGTTTCGTAACGGATGAGTCAAGTTTCTATTAAAAAGAAATGTCTCCCTCTCTCCCTATCTCATTAGAAGAATAGTCGTTATGATTTCGAGAAGACTGAGAAGAGAGTTATGCCATGGTAATAATCAGATTACCCTTCTTTGGAATATTCATTAGCAAACCTCAAAAACACCTCTGGTTTCTTTTTGGCTTCTAGACCTACCGATGTTCTTGTTTTGCTTTCCAGACAGATCGATCAGATGTCAGGTTAAATTGTTCATCCAGTGCTTTTTATTTTTTGGCCTCATCATTAAATTTTGTGTGCTGGCGTTTACAATATCACTTTTTGTAGATGCCCAAATTTCATCGAAAGATTAATGTCCGCGTTGTGCTGTAGAGATTCTTTGCATCGTACTCACTCAAATATTGAAACATTTATCTGAAATTCGAATAGGATGCTATGTACTACCGTGGAATGATTGTATCGTGGTTAAAATTTATGTGCCACAACCCATTATAAAACAGACCTACATAAACCCAGTGATTAATTTCGAGCGTTCTTTTTCTTAAGTTTTGGACTGCAGTTTGCATATACGAATATAAACCCCTTAAAATATTCAACTTATATTTAAGTTGGGTTCTATACCATAGAGTCACCATAGAAATCAAAGTTCTAGATATGAACAAAACTGTAAATCCTCAAAAAAAATATATAACATTGTTGTAGATTGATAGCTCATATCACAGAGTCGCTTTACAAAGATATGTTCCAGTTAGAGCCCTCGGTAAAGCAGCTTCCATATTATTCAAACTATGTATAAATTCATAATATGATATATCGTATGTTGATAAAATTCCCAACAGAAACGGTATTAAAGTTTCGGTTCTACCGAAGTTAACATTTTTCACTATTTTTTTTTTTTTTTTTTTTTATGTAACTCCTCCCGCCCTCTTTTTCAACTCATATACTGATTGTTTTTTTTTTTTTCTTCACTCTATTCTCTTTTCCTTTTAGCCAACTTATGCCGTTTATGCCTTTTTGCGTCGTTTTGGTATTCAGTTCAATAATTTTTTTCTTACCGCGATATTTTGCAAAATCTTCTCCATTTTTGGCAACTGGTTATGAAGTGTGTGCATGCATTTTTCTTGATTTTTTTTCTGTTTCATTTTTATTTGTTTGCTAATTTTATTTATTTTAATTAAAACTGCTTATTTTAATTAGGTGTTTTCATGCTTTAATTAAGCATTGAGTTGCATTCCTTACGCTATAATAATTGGTTTGTTTGACGTCAGATATTATCAATGACAGATGTTTATTTTTGGTCGACATTTCATATAGTTTTGAAATGAAGAAATGAATATAAAAATTTGCACTTAAATTGTTATTTTAGATAGAAGAGTATAGATAGAAGTATATATTTGCTTGCAGAAGTCCACATTAGTGGGGAAAGCTATTGCTTGCCATTCACTGGGAAATGACCAAAAATGATACTTTTCAAACATCCAGAAGTTACGTATCCCCTGGATAGCCGCTTTACAACCGTTCTAGGGTGATATTTTAATTGATAATTAGGTGGATCATAGCAGAGATACAGACTAGATTTTCTTGAAATGATGAAAGATTTAGTTTTCACTACATAACAATAATTTTGATTATTCAATCAAATTGCCCATCGAAATGATATTAAGTACACGTCTTTAAGACTATGGGACATTTTTTGTTGTAGTTTGTCATAAACTTGTTCTAGCTCGGCAGTTAGAAGGCCTATTCGTTGAGACAAGATTTCAAACCATATTGTAAAATATAAACGTGGGCGATGGGTTTGTATAGAGGTAACCCAGAAAGTGGACTGTAAACGACCAAACGTTTTAACCATTTGATAAATATATTTTCTTAAAAAAAAAATGTAAACCGAATTCAAAACTTTAGGCATACACTTTTGAGAAACGTTACTTTATAAGTAGTAAGATATACGGTACCTTTGTATACTAGGGTACTCACTTAAATTGATTATAAATTGAAAGTGTACACAGAACCTTGTAAAAGCCCTTTTATGACAGCTTAGTGCTTAAACAGCAGAAAACATTACTTCAGTGGAACCGTCTTTTAATGAAACCTATATTGAATATTTGAAGCTGTCATTCTTGTAAAATGTTTTTGTAAAATCTAACAACCTGAACGGCCTACCAGGTTGTTAGATTTTACAAAAGTGGGTGTAATACACCCCTTGCTAATTACGCGCAGCGTTCGTCCAAGTGAAGTCACCATGACAAATGTTTGATTTTGCATGAAATCCAAAAAGTGGTTAACGGGTTTATACGGCGGCTACTCTAAAAAGGGAAACTATCACCGTTTTCTGTCTATGTGCTTTCGTCCATAAGAAGCCACTATATTATATTTTTCTTTGATATTGACTGTAATAAGAAAGTTTTTCATACAAAGTCACAAAATTGTGCGACAAGTTTGTATGGGCAGGACACGCCCCTTGACATTTTTGTGAAGTGTTCGTTTATAAGTAGCCCTCATGTCATGTTTCCATACAAAAACACAAAAGAGTACGTGTAGTTTATATGGGGGCCACACCAAAAAGTAAAGGGATCACACTCCTTGACATATATGTGAAGAGTTCTTTCATAAGAACACATCTACTCCAAAAAGGGAACGTTGCATTTCAATGTTGATACTCTACTTACAACGGGATATCTTAAAAACTGGTCACCATAAAATGCAAAACAACCTCCAGACAGACAAACATACGGACACAGCTAGAATTACTCGTCTCATGGAGCTGATCAAAAATATATATAATTTACGGGGTCTACGGTCAACTGCTAATATCATTTCATATCACGTGTGAATGATATAAAAAATAAAAAAAACGTTAAATTCGGTGTAACAGTAGCTTTAATATTTATCAATCGCACGAAATTGTAAATCGTGAGCAACTATACAGCCCAATCGCCCAAAAATTTATTTATTGGACCGTAGGTTTGTATAGGGCCTACACCTAACAGTGCGAAGTCACACGCTCATCGATATTTATGTTAACCTTCTGTCCATAAGAAGCTAAATCATCCATTTTACAGTAACTATTGACGGTAATAAAAAAGTTCTTCACAAAAAAACACAAAACGGGATTATCCCACTGAGGTTTACGTGACACCCCCTTTTATATTTATGTCAAGTATCTATTCATAGTAACACACCATATACATTTTCAAGTTGATCTAGATAGTATGGGGGCGTGGCATGTTAATTGTGATATATGTTCAGCCTAGTATTATGAGAAGTCTCCATACCCCATTTTAGATCGTTATCTTAAAAACTAAGTGACTAATTTTGAGACATACAACAGAGGAGAGAGAGAAACAAACATATATGACGATAACTCTCGTCGAACTTAACGAGAATCGTCTAACTTCATACATAAAACTAAATTTTATGAGTGAATGTAGAAGTTTTCACGACAAAGGTGTTTTAATAGAACACTCTTTAGACAGAAGGAGGGGAATAATGTAAAAGAAAAAAAAAACATTTTTAATAAAGTGTTGTGGTCTATGAGATTTGTTACTTTTCTCAATACATTGTTTTTAGAAATTGGTTCTTTTTTTATTTTCTCATCAACTCAGCTGTCAATAGACAAGTTGTGAATACCCTTTATATTTTCTTTTAAATATTTACAAAGGAACACAAAATATAGACTAAATAAAGCAAGACATTGTGAAAGTATTAAGATTAGGTTTTGTGAGTATTTCAGAACACGTTTCTCTTATTATTCTTTCTTTTTTTTCTTTTCATATATAGAGATAAAAGTTGAACCACAATGAAAAATATCTAAATTACAAATATTCAAATACAATACATCAATATAAAACTTTTTCTTAAACAAAATTGCATTTCTTAAAATAACATTTTTCAAAGCGACGTCAACCTACACAAAAATAATGGCGATGAATAATGTTTATAACGATTACGACCCCAATTTATCAAGCGATTTCATACAACGGCTATGCATAAAATACAAAGTTAAAGGTCGCTACAACAAAATCAAGAACAAAACCCACCCAGTCAGGGGAGTACTACGTACCATCCGCTCCCAGAGCAGAGCAAAAATATACAAATGTCTAAAGTACGAACAAAAAATAAATGTGAAAAATAAAGTTTATAAAATATATAAAGCACGAACGATCAAACAATGATGATGCGCAAGAATTCACAACAACATTTTCAAAATGAATGAACGAATGAAGGAGCGTTTGAATAAATTATATGGCAAATATTTTGCGTCCAACGCAATCGAATATTATCTCCAGTCCTTCAAAACGAACGCCACCAAAAAAAATTCACGCTGAAAAATGCAATGGAAGGCGGGCAGCCACCCAAGCGCCGAAGCGCGTCATGTCAAAACTTTTTGACTTTCATTTGAGGCCATGTTCTGTTATCATTATCATTATGTAAGTTTGAGTTGTTTTGGGTGAAACATTTTTCAAATGATGGGGATGGGCATGGGAATGGGCATGGGAATGGGCATGGGCATGGGCATGGAATGGGAAGGTGTTGTTTGTTATGCTTAGACTTGACGCAAGTTGGCAGTTATTTGCTTTATACGCTTTGCTTGTAAGTCATCATTCGTGCTTTGCATAAATGTTTCCTTCCTGCGCCAAATACATTCTGCAGCAAGGCATGAATTATGTTTGTCAGTTTTTCTTAAAAGGCAACAGAATTTAACATTCCAACCCTAAGGAGGCGTTATTTTTCTTTGGGTTGCTTCTCCAGCCAAAGCGGTGAGATTCCTTGACGCTTTTTCATTAGCCTTAATTTGCTGCAAGGAAGTATTTCGACATCGTCGTAGCATTTTTTATTTTCAACTTTAGACGATTTGGTCGAAAGACGCTTAAGACGTTCACAATTTTTTTTTATTTTTTTTTTTTTTATTTGGCTAATTTAGGGTGCGCTACTTTATACTATGGTAAGCATTCCTAGTTGACAGCCGCGATTCTTGGGGTTTTCTACAACTTTCAGTTGGTTTTCCTTTGGCGTTGATTTTAGTATTTTAATTTCGGTTTACACATTATTAGCTGCGCATGTTTGCGCCTAATGCTAATTCGAATTATGAGTTACAAGTTCTTGAACTAAGCTTGTTTTTATAGCTGTTTGCGGTTAGAGGTTTTTAGTAGAAATATATTTCCATACCCTACGCATACTAATGTATCAACGTGTAATAAAGTTAACCTTATTTTTCTAGACTTTTATTTTTATTTAATTTCAAAATAATTTTGCTTTACTGAAATGGCATTTTAATGCTGCTCACCTACATGTGATTTATGACATCAACATACCAGTACTTCTCCACCTTCCGTTTCTTCTTCTAGTTGAAACTCGTTGACTGCATATGTCATATACGTATGACAAGTTAAACTCCATCCAGGCACTCGGTCAGGCACTCACTCACGCACTTCCATTTCTGTTGCTTGGCACGCGTGCCTGCATTCTGTCCATGCGTCAGCGTTTCTGGGAAGTACAACTTAAACTCCAGTTCCCTCCAGTCAACAATATTTCAACTCCACATTTGTCTCGCACACATGTCGAACGTGTTTTGGTTCCACTTGACTCCACTTACACATGTCTTCGCGTTATGACATTTTCATTAGACTTGCTCCACATAAACACGTCTTTCAAACTGTCGTCCGTCCAATCTTTTTATCCGTCCCAAAGTCAGTCCCTCGTACGCAGTTACAATAAAAATTTTTCATAATTTTATCGCTTTTCCTGTTAATTGCTTTAATGCCTTTTTCTGTGTCTGGCGCACGTTCCAGTTCGCTTAACTCTGAAAAAGTCTGGGAAATTATAGGAATTGTACTTAAATACGAGTATATTGTGCGTTATCTGGTTTTTGTGATTTACTCTTTTTCTTATTTTTTTTCTTTCTTTTTTTTTACTTTTATGACTTGCATGCATAAATTAGTCGCATATTTAACCTCAGAGTTCGTAATATGTACTCACATTTACAGATAGGCGTGCAATAAGCTTGACTAACCTTGATTCATAATTAAGTTGTGGATACATACGAGTATATAAAAATAAGTAGTCATGTATAGTAAGCCGAGTCTTGTATGTTTGACATTTGATAGGATATTTAAATAAAAAGTATTTAATTTCTCAATTTCCATATTATTCCATTGTGCTAGCGAACGAAAACAAAATCGCTCTATAGCTAAGAAGAAATTTAATTTATTAGCATACACATATAGTACAAACGAGTGGTACAAATAGTTCAAATCGGATAGCACTTTGGTTGATGATTTGACTCGTTTTGCGCATCTATTCACCTCTTCGACTGACCAAAACGTTAAAAAAAAATAATAATAAATAAAAATTCTTGACAATCGTCAGTGAGTTAGCAGTCGGACTTTGGATTTCGTTTGGTTCAATGCAGAGCATTATGACCGATATTTTGTGCATGAAACGAATTTTAACGCAACTTGTGCATAGATTGCTACATTTACTGCAGATATTCTCATGTTGTACGCGACTATTCGACCAAAAACAACGTTGATGTCATTCCGCAAGCGCTATATTGATCTGGATTGCATGGTCTCGTGCGATTTTTTCTGCTACCACGACTCAAGTTACATCGAAAGAAAAACATGTGTAGTAACAACAATATACATTGTTAAAATTGCGCAAACAATGCCAAATTTTTCTTTAAACAACGTTTGGTTGTTGTCTACTATTTAACTTTTCACATTGTTGACCAACAACGATTTGGTTGTTATTTGTTTTTACACTATTTACGTTGTTGGTCAATAACACTTTGGTTGTTGTATCAACCAAAATTTTCCTGATAATAGCTTATACCTACATTAAGATGTACCTGTTTATGAATTCTGAAACGTTCCCTAATTTTTAATCTATCTCTTTCCAGTACTATATCAATCATATTACTACCCCATTCGCTTCGGCACATATGGCTGTCATACATTGTGACGTTATGTGTTATACACAGCACATGTACATCTTTCGAACAGAATATTTTTTTTTTTTTTTAAGTTTATTTTGGTCAGTTTGTGATATAGTCTATGTTTTTCATACTCATAAAGTGTTTTTTCTATATATTTTAAATGTTGTTCTAGTATGTTTAGATGGGAACTCTGACAATTTTCCCAAAAATATCACTTTTCTTTGTTTGACAGTCGTTCTCCGTGCCTAAATACTATTAAAGCCGATTTAGTTAAATTTACCTCCCTAGGTCTTATTAATATT